>CM053033.1:230015855-230433355 GCA_028564925.1 Lithobates sylvaticus | reverse complement strand
AGAGTCCTACGACCCTATTAGCCGGGAGGAGAAGTAGCGACCGTCGGGACACGGAGGAGATGGAGGGGGGGGGGAGCCGCAGCTGCAACCTGGATGGGGTAAGTGCTTTTCGATCGGCAAGAGAGCGAGCCGGCGACCCTGGGGAATGGGGGTGGGGTGGCGTCTGGAGTGACCAGGCGGTAGATGTCTCAGGTATGTTTGCTGCGTCCCCCCCCCCCCCCCCTCGACCAATGGAGCACCAGCCGCCACTGTTCTATAATATTTATAACCCATTTTTCAGCCTCTGGTATGGATTGTGATGAGTCTTCATGATTTCAGACTGACCCCAAGTTGAGGATCTTTAGGTTTTGCTCTTTTAAAAGTGTCAGTGAGTTTCTTTTATGTGCACAAAAAAAATACCTGTTGATCCTGCCAGAAATCTTATGAGCTGTTAATGGTCTGTTGTCTCTTATCAGTTACATTGTTCCCAGCTGTCAGAACAGCTCCCTCATTATTATGAAGATGAAGGGGGAGGGAGGTTTGTTTTGTAGTCCCCACACATCTCCTGTCCTAAGGTGACAACGCTGCTCCTCCAGAAGATACAGTACAGCGAGTGTTGTCCCCCGAGGACAGGAAGACAGGATCACCAGGTGACAATTATAGGGGAAAATTAAGAACGAAGCCACCACAACCCAGGATTGGTAAGATGGAGTTGATTTTTCTGCCTGGGTTCAGATACATTTCACACAACCCTCTGAGAGTCATGCCAACCCTTCGGATGTATACCGCACCTTGATATTCCTCGATATGCTGCTCGTAGTCGGCACAGAAGGTCAGGAACTTCATGAGTGTCCGCTTCTCAATCATAGACAACTGCTTGCTGGAGAAGACGTCGGCTCGGGAACACGGCACCTGACACCAAGGAGACCACACATTACAAAAAGCTGAAACATCATCTGCTTATATTTGGTCTTCCCTGCCGAGGGCCGGGAGTAGGGGGGGGGGGGCAGAGCAGGCACCTGCCCTGGGTGCTGTGTTGGGGTGGGGGGGGGGGGGGGGGCTGATGATTTGGCCGCTTGTCCTGCTCCTTACTGATAGGAGTGACTGCAGTGTCACTCCTGTCAGAAGGAGCAGAGGCTGATAGCTGTTGGGGACACCTGAGGGAGGATTTGGCTTTCTGCTCCCTCTGGCCTGCATGAGCAGGAAAAGTGCAGAGACAGAGATCGGTCCTCAGTCTCAGCACTGATGAGGAAGGAGAGCGGACTGTGTCCTTCTACCTCTCTAACCCCTGTCATGTGATTTGTAACATGACCAGAGAGAAGAAGGAGACGCTGTAAGTACCGATCTCCCAGTACCAGGTGGGAAATGGGTGGGCAACAACTCAGGAGCATGGGGACACCTGAAAGCTCCTGTCACTAAATACAATGGTTAGCTTACAGTCCTGTTTACACCTTGCTTTTGCTTGGTGCTTCGATGAGGCTTCGGTAGGGCTTCCACGAGCTTTCGGTGGGGCTTTAATGAGCCTTCGGTGGGGCTACCATGGGGCTTCGATGATCCTTCAATGAGCCTTCGGTGGGGCTATCATGGGGCTTCAATGAGCCTTCGGTGGGGCTACCATGTGGCTTCCATGAGTCTTCAGTGGGGCTTCCATGAGCCTTCAGTTGGGCTTTCATGAGCCTTCAGTGGGGCTTCCATGAGCCTTCAGTGGGGCTTCCATGAGCTACCATGAGCCTTCAGTGGGGCTTCCATGAGCCTTCAGTGGGGCTTCCATGAGCCTTCAGTGGGGCTTCCATGAGCCTTTGGTGGGGCTTCCATGGGACTTCCATGAGCCTTCGATGAGCCTTCAGTGGGGCTTCCCTGGGGCTTCCATGAGCCTTTGGTGGGACTTCCATGAGCCTTCGGTGGGGCTTCCATGGGGCTTCCATGAGCCTTTGGTGGGACTTCCATGAGCCTTCGGTGGGGCTTCCATGGGGCTTCCATGAGCCTTCGATGAGCCTTCAGTGGGGCATCCATGGGGCTTCGATGAGCCTTCGGTGGGGCTTCGATGAGCTACCATGAGCCTTCGGTGGGGCTTCAGGCGAGCTTTGCCATAGACTTCTACGGAGGCTTTGAAGACAAGGTGTAAACAGGACTGTAAGCTAACCCTTTTATTTAGTGACAGGAGATTTGACTGGCGTTCAGAGAGCTTTAACAAAGCCTGTCCGAAGCCTTGTTGAAGCCGAAGCAAGTGTAAATGAGCCCTAATACAGTGATCAGTGGTAAAAAAAAAAAAACAAAAAAAAAACATGCACTGTCACTGTACTAATGACACTGGCTGGGAAGGGGTTAACATCAGGGGCGATCAAAGGGTTACCTGTGTGCCTAGCCAGTGCTTACTGTAGGGGAGGTGCTTTGACTAGGGGAAGGCAAAGATCCCTGCTTGGCAGAAACACAGGATCCATGCCTTCCCTACTGACAGAATGGCAATCTGCCTTGTTTACATAGACTGCCGCTCTGCCTCTATAACGAATGATCGGTGGGTGGCGGCGGACATCGAGGGCCGTGGTACCCACCTCTGAGCTCCGGCTTTCTGTGATCACAATGGAAGTGGGTCGCCAGCAGAGGGCGCTTGCGCCCCAGACCCGGAAAGCGTCAGATCATGTACTATGTACGTGATCTGACGCAGAGCGGCCGCCCTGCTGCAGTATATGTGTGGTGGGCAGTCTGCAAGTGGTTAAAAAAAAATATTTAAAAAAAAATACTTTTACAACCACGAACAGCTACATACCTGTTCGATCCTTCCATTATGATAGGTGAGGATTCGGGTGACGTTCTTGAACTCCGTGTAGCGGCTCACGTTGGATTTGATGAGGAGGTCGATTAGCAGTCCTCTGGAGTACAGGAACTGATCAGAGAAAACACAAAAAATGGTAAGAAAATCAAAAGAACAGCCGATGCAAAGGAGAGCAGAGAAAAGAGAAAAACTGACCGGACACCTGGCCGGACACCTGGCCTACCCGTATCAAAAGGTCACTTACCTGCCAACTGGCCTCATCAATGAGCCCTGAAAGGTCACACAAGGGGAGTCTGGTCTTTAACCACTTCCCAACCGGGCCAATCCTAACATGTGTAAAAATCAACATCTGTTTGCTAGAAAATTACTTGGAAGCTCCAAACATTACATATACTCATATTCCCCAAATCCTGTCCTCAGGACCCACCAACAGGCCAGGCTTGCAATAATAACTGAAATACATCACAGGTGATATCATTTGCTGCTCAGTGATCGCAGTATTCTAGTCTGCATCTTCCCAAGGTAATACTTAAAATCTGGCCTGTTAGTGCAGGGGTAGGCAACCGCAGCTGTGGTGAAACTACAAATCCCATCATGCCTCTGCCTCTAGGAGTCATGCCTGTGATTGTCGGGGTCTTGCAATGTCTCATGGGACTTGTAGTTTCAAAACAGTTGGAGGGCCGAGGTTGCCTTCCCCTGTGTTAGTGGGAGGAAGGAAGGAGAAAGGAAGGAGAAAGGAAGGAGAAAGGAAGGAAGGAGAAAGGAAGGAGAAAGGAAGGAGAAAGGAAGGAAGGATAAGGAATAAGGAGGAGGAAAAGTAGAAGGAGGAGGAGAAGAAGAAGATGAAGGAGGAGGAGAAGAAGAAGAAGAAGGGAGGAGGAGGAGAGGAAGAAGGAGGGAAGGAGGAAGGAAGGAGGAAGAAGGAGGGAGAGGAGGAGGAGGAGGAGGAGGAGGAGGAAGGAGGAAGAAGGAGGGAGGAGGAGGAGAAGGAGGAGGAGGGAGGAGGAGGAGGAGGAGGAAGGAGGAGGAGGAAGAAGAAGAAAAGAAGAAGAAGAAGAAGAAGGAAGAAGGAGAAGAAGAAGGAGAAGAAGAAGAAGAAGAAGAAGAAGGAGAAGAAGAGAAGAAGAAGAAAAGGAGAAAAGAGAAAAGAAGAAGAAGAAGAAAGAAGAAGAAGAAGAAGAAGAAGAAAGAGAAGAAGGAGGAGGAAGAAGAAGGAGGAGGAAGAGGAAGGAGGAGGAAGGAGGAAGGAGGAAGAAGAAGAAGAAGGAGGAGGAAAGGAGGGAGGAAGAAGGGAAGGGAGGAGGAGGAGGAAGAAGAAGGGAGGAGGAGGAAGGAGGAAGAAGAAGAAGGGAGAAGGAGGAAGAAGGAGGAGAAGAAAGAAAGAAGAAGGGAAGAAGAAGGAAGAAGAAGAAGGAAGAAGGAAGGAAGGAGGGAAGAAGAAGGAGGAAGAAGAAGGAGAAGGAGAAGAATAAAGAAGAAGAAGAAGAAGAAGAAGAAGGAGGAGGAGAAGAAGGAAGAAAAGAAGGGGGAAGAAGAAGAAGGAGAAAGAAGAAGAAGAAGAAGAAGAAGAAGAAGAAGAAGAAGAAGAAGAAAAGAAGAAAGAAGAAGAAGAAAGGAGAAGAAGAAGAAGAAGAAGAAGAAGAAGAAGAAGAAGAAGAAGAAGAAGAAGGAGGAGGAAAAGGAGAAGGAGGAGAGGTCTAGAGCGGGAATTCTTGCTTGTGCTAGAATGGTTTGAGACAATACTGAAAATGTGTGGAGGCAGCCTATATGCAGATCCGACTCCTGCTATGCGGCATCCAGCAGGCGGGGGGGCGGCCTGCGTCCGCATCCGCCTCCGGCGGCGGCCGGCGGCCTCATCCGCCTTCTATCGGCTGCAGGCTGCCGTGTCCGTGCGGCTCCCGGCCGTGCCGGCTCCGTGCCAAAGTGCTGCTGTCACCGACTACCTGCTTCGGCTCGCCGCCTGCCGCCGCCGGTGCGGACTTGCGCCTCCGCCGCCTTTCTGCGGCGGCGGCCGTTCCTGGCGGGTATGGGCCGTCATCTGCGTGCGCTTTACTTTCTTGCGAATGCTTTTCGATGCGTCGGCTTCGTGGCATTGGTGCTATCTGCATTCTTCAAGCTGCGGCTGCTTCGTACGCCATCCTGTCCTCCGCCTCCTCCTCATCCGCTCCTCCGGTCGTCCGTGCTCCTCCTCCGCCCCTCCGCCTCCCTCCTCGCCGCCTCCGTCCTCGCTCGCCTCCAGCATCCTCCTCCTCCCCGCCGCAGTCGTCGTTTGCCTCCTCCTTCGGTCTTCCGCTTCTTCCTATCTGCCTCTGCCGCCCGCCTTCTTCTTGCCTGCCTTGCCGCCGTCCTCCCCTGTCTTCTTCCTTCGTGCTCCGCCGCCTCCTTCGTGCCTTCCTTCGGTGCCTCCTCCTGCTCCGTCGCCTCTGACTCCTCCTCCTCCCGCTCCTTCTTTCCGCCTCCTTCCCGCGCCTCCTGTCCTCCTCCGCCTGCCTCCGTGCCCCGCCTTCCGTCCGTCCGCCGCATTCGGTCCTCCGCCGGGTCGCCTCCGCCCTTTTTTCGCCGGCTCCGTCCGTGCGCCGCTCCTCCCGCCTCCTCCCGCCTCCTCATCCTCCTCCTCCTCATTGAGCCTCCTCCTTGGCTACTCCTCCTCCGCCTACTCCTCCTCCGACGCCTCCGCCGTCCATCCTCCCTCCTCCTCCTCCTCCGCCTCCGCTGCTCTGCCGCCGCCTGCCTCCTGCCTTCCGTCCTCCTGCCTTCCTCCTGCCGGCTGCCCGTCCGCCCCCCTCCTGTCTGCCTGCATCCTCCTCCTCCTCCTTCGTCCTCCGCCTCCTTGCTCCTCCTCCGGTCTTCGCCGGCGTCCTCCGTCCGTCTTAGGCGGCGGTCCTCCGCCTACCTCCTCCGCCTGTCGTCGTCTTCGGCCGCCCCTTATGTCTTGCAATGCCGGTCCGTCGTCCGCCGCCCGCCTCCGTCTGCGGTCCTTCTGTCCGCTCCTGACATGCTTCGCGGCCGGCTTTACCTTTATTATTCGTCTTCGCCTTTTATCTTCCTGTTACTTAAAGCGGTTACTTTTGTTACTTTTATCATTGTTTCTTAAAGCGGAGCTCCACCCAAAAGGGGAAGCTCCGCTTGTTTGCTTCCTCGCCACCCGCCGCTGCCACATTTGGCACCTGCTCCTCCTTCACTCCCGTGTAAGATGGCTGCATTGTTGTGCGGCGATCTGCAAAACCTCCGGCCGCTCCTCCTCCCGCTGCCTTCTGGGAGACACACGTCCCAGAAGACAGCGGGACCACTTAGAAAAGCACAGCGCGACTTACGCACGAGCAGCAGGAAACAGGGCTGTGATGCCGCTAGTGAAGATGCCGACGCCTGCACCCGGAGTCGAGGGACAGATCAGCTTGGGGTGTGGACATTGCGGGTTTCCTGGACAGGTAAGTGTCCCTATATTAAAAGTCAACAGCTACAGTATGTGTTGCTGCTGACTTTTCATTTTTTTTATTCCATGCTTAAATTAAAATTTTTACTTTATTTCTAATACAAGGGACGAACAACATGCCTTGTGATGGCATGGGCCGAGACAGGTCCTCTTTATGGGGAGATCTGCTGTCTATTAGACCCCAAATCTCTCCACTGGCCTCCAATGCAGCCGATCAGACACAGATCAATCTTATCGGCCGCTTTCCTGTCCGCTAACAGCCTGGTAAACGGAGAGGTGAAGCCAGAAGCGACAAAATTCTCATTGCTTCCAGTATCCAGGGTCGGAGAGAGGGATGAACGCTGTCCGTTCCTCTATCTCTGTGCTGTGCAGCCGTCACGGCCAGCCGCATCGCTCCTTGGCTCCACAATCGGATGGTAGAGCCCTGGAAAGGCAGCGGCGGGAGAGGGGGCAATGCATCATTTCTGCATTGAAGAAAAACACCGCCCACTACCCCCTACTGACACCGTCCACTACCCTACTGACACCATCCACTGCCCCCTATTGACACCATCCACTGCCCTGACACCGCCCACTACCCTACTGACACCATCCACTGCCCCCTATTGACACCATCCACTGCCCTGACACCGCCCACTACCCTACTGACACCATCCACTGCCCCCTATTGACACCATCCACTGCCCTGACACCGCCCACTACCCTACTGACACCATCCACTGCCCCCTATTGACACCATCCACTGCCCTGACACCGCCCACTACCCTACTGACACCATCCACTGCCCCCTATTGACACCATCCACTGCCCTGACAGCACCCACTACCCTACTGACACCATCCACTGCCCCCTATTGACACCATCCACTGCCCTGACACCTTCCACTGCCCCCTACTGACACTGTCCACTGCCCCCTACTAACACCGTCCACTGCCCCCTACCGACACCCTACTGACACTGTCCACTGCCCCCTACTGACACTGTCCACTGCCCCCTACTGACCCCTACTGTCCACTGCCCCCACTGACACCGTCCACTGCCCCCCTACTGACACCGTCCACTATCCCCTACTAACACCGTCCACTGCCCCCTACTAACACCGTCCACTGCCCCCTACTGACACCGTCCACTGCCCCCTACTGACACCGTCCACTGCCCCCTCCTGACACCGTCCACTGCCCCCTCCTGACACCCCACTGACACTGTCCACTGCCCCCTACTGACACCGTCCACTGCCCCCTCCTGACACCCCACTGACACTGTCCACTGCCCCCTACTGACACCGTCCACTGCCCCCTCCTGACACCGTCCACTGCCCCCTCCTGACACCGTCCACTGCCCCCTCCTGACACCGTCCACTGCCCCCTCCTGACAGTGTCAACCACAGCTCTGCCCTACTGACCCTGTCCACACACCTTCCACTGCTCTACTGACATCATCCACTGGCCTACTGACACTGTCCACTGCTCACTGCTCTACAGACACCATCCACTGCCCTACTGACACCATCCACATACCATCCAATGCCCTGCTAACATGTCCACTGCTCACTGCTCACTGCTCTACTGACACCGTCCAGGCACTGAACCCTTGGTGATCTTTGATTTCCACTTCTCAAAAGTTTGCCTACCCCTGTTCTAACCCTTCAATATTTGATCAAAGAGTTCCATATACAAAGTGGTTAGCTACTTTAATGTTCTTTTATATTTAGCTACTATTTTATATTATATTTATATATTATATATATATAAATATATATTAATATTTATTATTTTTTTTTTTTTTTTTTTTATTATTATTTTTCATATGTTATATTAAATCATTTAAAATATGATATTTATATATTTTCTTTTTTTTTTTATATTTCTTAATTTTTTTAAAATATATTTTTTATATTTAGGTACTTTAATAGCAGTTGGTCTTTATATTAAAGTTGTGACTTTAACATACAATATATTTAGAATGTCCCCCAACTTAAGTATGATATTACATTGAATACTTTTGTCATGGCATTACCTATGGAAATAAATTGGTAGGTATTTTGACCAATATTGGTGGCTTTTTTTTCTATTAGCCCTAAGATTTTTGGAACAATCTCGTAGTGGTCGCCACTTCTACCGGGGGGGGGGGATGTCCTGGTGTCTAGTTGAATTAGGGCAGAATGAGGCCTTACAAGTTCCATTGCTCTATCTGCAGTGTGGCAGGTGTGTGAATATCACAAAACTGCTGAACAAAAATTGCAAAAACAGTATCAGGTAAACCACTAAAACATTTTTGTATCCTAACTGTGTTTTTGATTATTTGCCTGGACCTAAGGAGTGACCATGGAAGCAATACCACTACATCTTAGACGCGGGCATCTTCTGCACCAGGCACAAATGGCCCGCGAGAGGTCGTCAGGCCACGCCCGCAAGAGGTCGTCAGGCCACGCCCGCAAGAGGTCGTCAGGCCACGCCCGCAAGAGGTCGTCAGGCCACGCCCGCAAGAGGTCGTCAGGCCACGCCCGCAAATGAAGGCTTCAAATTCCTAGCTTTACAGATATAAAACTGACCTTTGAAACTAGATCAATGTTGAACCTCCGTCCTTCTCTCACAATATCCGAGTAGGTAACACTTTTCTTGGGCTCTGTTTGGCACACTTTGGTGGCGTTTGGTTCTGTGTCCGGAGCGTCGCCGCTCTCTGAGGTTGGTGTGATGTTGGCACTGGGGGTTTGGTCCCTTCCAGAAGACTCTTCTTGATGTTCAGTGCTTCCAGACTCTGGATCCTGCAGCTCTTGGGGCACAGACTCCTCATGGGCGGGGCTACCCTGAAGAGGTTGGTCACTATCTGTAGGGTCTGTGTTGAGGAGTTCCGGCTTTATACTGAGTGCACCGACTTCCTCCACAATGTCCGAGTCTTCACTTCTGGAGTCAAAGAATGAAACAAAAAAATGAGGCAAGGGTCACAGAAGAAAGATTCCCAATGTGGTTTTGTCGAGTTTTGCTTTTTTTTTTTTTTTAGTCCGATTTTATTTTCTGTCATCAGCAATTTTCCACTCATCTTCCCCAACCTTTAGTACACATTTGTCTAATATATTTTGGTATAGATGTCTAGATATCTAACACCGCTTTGATGCATCTCTCCCTGATGTCTGTTGGCGATGTCAGGGTCCAAATGGCCCATAATTGGTCGGAATGTCTCACAAATAAAAAAAAAAGATTCTGGAGGTCTGTACTAGACATGTGCAATTCGTTTAGTTACAAATTCGTTTTCCGTTCAAATTCGTTATATTTTTTTTTTTTTTATTGTTTTAATTATTTTTATTAATAAATTTTTCACATATACAGAGAACATTTCACATTATTACAAATTCTTGTGTATATATATATATATATATATATATATAATATATTATATATATATATATATTATATTATATATATATATTTATAGACACACACATATATACAAACACTAAAACACTAAAAAAAAAAAAAAAATTTGTTATATTTGTTCATTCGTTATCGTACGAATGAACGAATGGTTCGCTAAAAATTCTAACGAATAACGAACTATCGAAACGAACGAATATGAAAAACAACGAAACTACGAAAGAATGAAAATCCGAAAAAACAGAAACAACGAAAATCAAAAATGAACGAAAAAATTCGTACATTTGTAACTTTTTTTTTTTGTTTGTTTGTTGAGTCGTAATTTTCCGTGTCTCTTACAATGGCGCTGCTTAACGTGCTTCGAATGGATTGAACGGAAAAAATTCGTACATTCATAACTTTTTTTTTTGTTTGTCGATTCGTAATTTTCCGTGTCTCTTACAATGGCGCTGCTTAATGTGCTTCGAATGGATTGAACGAAAAAAATCGTACATTCGTAACTTTTTTTTTTGTTTGTTGATTCGTAATTTTCCGTGTCTGTTACAATGGCGCTGCTTAACGTGCTTCGAATGGATTGAACGGAAAAAAAAAATCGTACATTCGTAACTTTTTTTTTTGTTTGTTGATTCGTAATTTTCCGTGTCTTACAATGGCGCTGCTTAACGTACTTCGAATGGATTGAACGAAAAAATTCGTACATTCGTAACTTTTTTTTTTGTTTGTTGATTCGTAATTTTCCGTGTCTCTTACAACGGCGCTGCTTAACGTGCTTCGAATGGATTGAACGAAAAAATTCGTACATTCGTAACTTTTTTTTTTTTTTTCCGATTCGTAATTTTCCGTGTCTCTTACAATGTAATAGTAGCATACACATTACATAGAATTATGAATTATGCTCCGATTACGAATCTACGAAAACAATGTTACGAAAGTACGAATAAATCAATCTAACGAAAGTACGAATGTAACTAAATCTACGAAAATACGAATGCGTCCGAATACAAAATATAACGAAAATACGAAAATAGGAATTTCGAATAAACGAAAATTAGACTAACGAAAAAATAACTCTACGAAAATACGAACCCGTCCGAATACGAACACCGACGACTTACGAATCATTACGACTCAACGGAAACGAACAGAAACGAAAAGAAATGAAACAAATTTTTCTATTGTGCACATGTCTAATCTGTACTGGATATTCAAGAGGAAAACTATGCCCATGGGACTTTGAGAGTTACGCCAAAAAGGTTAATACCAGTCGACATAAAATTCTGCATCTTTCATTCCATAGTCAAGTTACAAAATTGACACAATGAACAGTATAAACAGTAGACATGTGCACAACAAAAAAAATTCATTTTCTTTCGTTTTTTTCGCTTCCGAAAAAAAATCTTTTTTTTTTTTTTATTTTTTTTGCTTTATTCGTTTCCATTGATTCGTAACGATTTGTAATTCGTCGGTGTTCGGATTCGTAACGATTCGTACATTCGTTATTTTTTCGTTGATTCGTTTTTTCGGACGCATTCGTATTTATTCGTACATTCGTAACATTCGTAGATTCGTAATCGAAGCATAATTCATAATTTTATGTAATGTGTATGCTATTATTACATTTTAATAATTTACGAATCGAAAAAAAAAAAAAAAAAAAAATTTACGAATCGAAAAAAAAAAAAAGTTACGAATCGAAAAAAAAAAAAAAAAAGTTACGAATCGAAAAAAAAAGTTACGAATGTACGAATTTTTTGTTCAATAGAGATACGGAAATTACGAATCGAAAAAGAAAGTTACGAATGTACAAATTTTTTTGTTCAATCCATTCGAAGCACCATTGTAAGGGACACGGAAATTACCAATTCAACAAAAAAATAAAAAAGTTACGAATGTACAAATTTTTCCTTCGTTTTCGTTTTTCGGATTTTCTTCATTAGTACATTCGTTGTTTCTAATTTGTTTTTTTCGGATTTTCGTTGTTTTTCGGATTCGTTCGATTCGAATGATTCGTTATTCGGATTCGTACGATTCGTTCAACGAAAATAACGAAGAAAAACGAAAAATGAAAAAAAAAAAATAAACGAATTGCACATGTCTGATAAACAGCCGATAAAATAAGCATTGAACATGGTCACAATTTTTCAAAGTAAATCTATTGGTAAAGGTGATATTGACATGAAATGTTCACCACGTCGGGAACAGCCCATCCATTCAAAGACACCAAAACAAATACGTTCAGAAATGAAGTTCTGTGTGATACAATGGAATGGCACAGGGAAAAAGTATTGAGCACATGAAAAATAGGGAGGCGCAAAATGGGATGGAAAGTCAAGACAGCAGCTGAAATCTATGCCCCCGTACACACGGTCGGAAATTCCGACCACAAAATCCGTCCTACGCAACGAACGTCACCACGTTCAGAACGATCGGATTTTCCGACAACCTTGTCCGACCGTGTGTACGCAACACCAGTGTCGGACAAAATCAGTCGGAAAAAATCAGACGGATTTTGTCCGAAACTGGTGTTGCATACACACGGTCGGACAAAGTTGTCGGAAAATCCGATCGTTCTGAACGCGCTGACATTCGTTGCGTACGACGGAACTACGTAGAGGCCAATAGCTTTGGTCTCGTAATTTCATCTGAGCATGCGTGGCACTTTGTCCGTCGGAAATCTCGACACGCGATTTTGGATTTTGTTGTCGGAAAATTTGAGATCCTGCTCTCAAATTTTTTTCCGTCGGAAACTCAGACGGAAAAAGTCCGATGGAGCCCCCACACACACGGGCAGATTTTTCCGACAACATGGTCCGATTGGACATTTTCCATCGGAATTTCCGACCGTGTGTACGGGGCATAAGAACTGCGATAATATTCACAACTCTGGTGGGGCGGGTAGGACGCTAGACAATGAAGTGTCCCCAGGGCTCTGGGGAACATGTAATACCCGTCAAAAGATACCACTGGTTCTAAATTTTCCTTATGTGGAGTCTTGGATACCCCAACTGTGCTACTATTTGCTTATTGGTTGCAAAAAAAGAAAAATAAAAGAAGGAGGAAAATTCTCTGTGTTGTTTTCTTTCTTTTTTCTCTTTTTTTTTTATTACCGTATTCTACGCGGATCACTACATATTACTTGTAATGCCCCGTACACACGGTTGGAAATTCCGACCACAAAATCCGTCTGATTTTTTCCGACGGATTTTGTCAGACACTGGTGTTGCATACACACGGTCGGACAAAGTTGTCGGAAAATCCGATCATTCTGAACATGCTGACGTTCGTTGCGTACAACGGAACTACGTAGAGGCTAGTAGCCAATAGGTTTGGTCTCCTAATTTTATCTGCGCATGCGTGGCACTTTGTCCGTCGGAATTCTCTACACACGATCGGAAAAAGTCAGATCGGATTTTGTTGTCGGAAAATTTTGAGAGCAGGATCTTAAATTTTTTCCGTCGAAAATTCCGACGGAAAAAGTCAGATGGAGCCCACACACGGGCGGAATTTCCGACAACATGGTCCGATCGGACGTTTTCCGTCGGAATTTCCGACCGTGTGTACGGGGCATAAGTCTCATCACATATTTGGAATGTATGGTACATAGGAAAATTAGGGGTGGCTGGAAAAAAGGCTATGGGGCAATGTTAGCCCTTTATAATGGGGATTAGGTCTATCCTCATATTGGTCACTCTAACTTCATATCTTTTCACATTCTATTGCTAGGTCCTTATTTGCCCCCCCTGTAGTCATAGACGTGGCATTGGAGCGTTGATCTTGCTAGTGGGGTTTTACCCCTCTGGCGTTGTTTTTGCCAATTGGGGGGGTACGTATCTTTTTACCGCACCCGATCTTGGTATTTTCATGTGTGGGGGGATCCCTTCGACCGTGTCTTGTACTCAGAATTGATCGATTGAATTTTGTCTAACTTATATCTTCTGTTTCTTTCTTTATATAGGTCTTTTAGAACTTTTATTGAGGCACAGGCTTACACCACTACCCTGAGGAAGCCAATGCTTTGGCGAAACATGTCGGCTCTAATAACCTGTACCCCTGGCCTATAAACACGCTTGGCCTACTCCTCTATTTTTTTGGTTCTCTGTTAAATACGGAAATTGCCAATAACTTTGTATTGTTATAATAGGTTTACTAAATTAGTGTATTTTGTACTTTGTAATAAAATGTATCTTGAATTTTATCTTTAACTATCTAAATTTCTATTTTCTTTGGTACCGCAATAATCCCCTTTTCTATCCCTGCTCTACGTTTTATTTTATAAATGTATGGTACATAGTTTGACTAAACAACATGTTTCAATCATTTTTTTTTCTCTATTGTACCCTGTAAGATTCTGCATGTTATGTATCTGTCATAATGAACAAACAAAATAAAAACTCTTTTTCTGATAAAAAAAAAAAATGATCAGAGTTCATAGAAGAGGCTCCACGGAACCTTCAAGATTTGAAGACTCTGTGGAAGAACGGGCCAAAAATCACACCTGAGCAACGCATGCGACTCGTTTCTCTATACAGGAGGCGTCTTGAAGCCGTCATTACCAACAAAGGATTTTGGACCAAGTATTACCGTATATACTCGAGTATAAGTCGACCCGAATATAAGCCGAGGCACCTAATTTTACCACAAACAACTGGGAAAACTTATTGACTCGAGTATAAGCCTAGGGTGAGAAATGCGCAGCTACTGTAAGTGGAAAAGAGGGTCAACAATGCCCATTTGCAGCCTCACTGTGCCCATTTGCATGCCTCACTGTGCCCATTTGCAGCCATAGGTCCCCCAAACTTCAAACTTGGTAGTTAAGGGTTCCTAGATGCCCCCTATCTGCAGCCAAAGGGTCCCGAAATAACATTGCTGCACATGGACACAGTTGACCGAATTTTGGGCCCCGTATCTTGGTGCTAGGACCCCCAAATTTGGATATGTTGTATTGTTAGTTCCACTGGGTTTGCACACCAAATATAGGGTTCCCAGCACCAAGTGGCCCCGAGATACGGGGCCCCAAAGTCAGGTTGGAAAATGTCATTCTCTGCTGCAGAAAAGTGCTTGACTCGAGTATAAGCCGAGGGGGGCCATTTTCAGCACAAAAAAATGTGCTGAAAAACTCGGCTTATACCCGAGTATATACAGTAAATACATTTTAGTTGGCACGTTCAATCATTTTTTCTCCGTGTCATTTCATTTTTATTACACAGAACTTCATTTCTGAACGTATTTGTTTTGGTGTCTTTGTATGTATGGATTGGATGGGTTGTTACTAGACATTTGCACAATAGAAAAATTTGTTTAGTTTCGTTTTGTTTCTGTTTGTTTCCGTTAAATCCTAACGATTCGTAAATTCGTAAGTCGTCGGTGTTCGTATTCGTAACGATTCGTATTTCGTAAGAGTTATTTTTTAGTTGATTCGTTTTTCCGTTTCAGTTTAAGTTTAATTTTCAGTTTCATTTTCGTTTATTCGAAATTCGGACGCATTCGTATTTTCGTAGATTTAGTTACATTCGTACTTTCCTTAGATTTATTCGTACTTTCGTAACATTGTTTTCGTAGATTCGTAATCGGAGCATAATTCATAATGTTATGTAATGTGTATGCTATTATTACATTGTAAGAGACACGGAAAATTACGAATCGAAAAAAAAAAGTTACGAATGTACAAATTTTTTCGTTCAATCCATTCGAAGCACGTTAAGCAGCGCCATTGTAAGGGACACGGAAAATTACCAATTCAACAAAAAAAGTTACGAATGTACGAATTTTTTCGTTCATTTTGATTTTCGTTGTTCCCGTTTTTCGGATTTTCTTCTTTCGTATTTTCGTTGTTTCTAATTTGTTATTTTCAGATTTTCGTTGTTTTTCATATTCGTTCGATTCGATAATTCGTTAAAATTTTTAGCGAATCATTCGTTCATTCGTACAATAACGAATATAACGAATTTTAACGGAAAACGAAAAAAAAAAACAAAACTAATTGCACATGTCTAGTTGTTACCGACGTGGGGGAAAATTCCATGTCAATAGAACCTTTACCAATATATTTACCTAAAAAAAATGGTGACGTGTTCAATACTTATTTTACCTTATTTTATATTTTTCATAATATAAAGGAGTTATTAAAAAAAATATCCATTCTGATGCTCGGTTTGTCGTTTTCACCGTGTCTAGATGCCTAAATGCATTGAGTTGCTGCCATGTGATTGGCTGATTAGCAATTTGAGTTCCCAAGCAATTGAACAGCTAATAAAGTGTCCGGTGAGTTGTAGTTACATTGTTCCAGCCTGGACCAACTATGTATAAATATCCATACCTGGAATTCTTCTTTAAGCTGCTTACCTGGAGTTCAGCGTTAGCTGAAGTAACCCCCATTTTCCCCCCGCCATGTACCAGCTTCTGGGCCCCCCTGGTACTTGTAGTTCCACAGCAGCCGCAGAACAGCCCAGACCTGGCACATCGCCCTCTCTCTCTCTCTCTCTCTCCGCTCCTGACACGGCTGGTAAATGTGTCCGGCGTGAGTGATTTTTTTTCTGCCTAATCTATCTGTCCTTAGAAACTCAATTACGCTTTTGATTTGCAGGAAGCAGCAGAGACTAATCACGGTGATGAATCACGCAGCCGGGCGACTCGCCCTCTCAGAAAACACAGAGACATTCCTTCTCACTTTCACATCTATATTACAAAATGATACACTGTGGCAAGGACCATTAATATTAATTTCTGCTACAAGATATAATTATTAAGGGAGGAAAGAAAAAAAAAAAAAGAATTTTATGGGAAAATAAACCATTAAAGCTAATTAAGTGAATGTGGAGTGTCAGTTGCGGCCCAGCTTATTCCAGCACTATGTAAATATTAGATTTTTTTATTTAATAGAGGGTGATCAGAGCAATATATTCTTCCATCCAATCTTCCAGGCTGGGCACTGACCCAACCATTCTCCTGGGTGAAAAACGACTGCTTCCTGCGCTCGGGGCTGGACAGATACCAGCTGCACCTGGAAAACGGAAGGCTGGGGGACCGCAGAACGTAAGGCTGGGGGACCGCAGAACGTAAGGCTGGGGGGCCGCAGAACGTAAGGCTGGGGGGCCGCAGAACGTAAGGCTGGGGGACCGCAGAACGGAAGGCTGGGGGACCGCAGAACGGAAGGCTGGGGGACCGCAGAATGTAAGGCTGGGGGGCCGCAGAACGTAAGGCTGGGGGAACGCAGAACTCAGGTTTTAAAAGATCTCATAAAGGAATTTGATCTGCTTTGAAGCTATAAATGTTTTCATGTTGATATCGTTTTCAGCTCTGGATGACATTTAGTTTGCTATGAGCAATCAATGTATAAACCCAGCACGTCTGAACCAGGTTGCCGCAACACCCTTGGGTGCCCTCTGGGTCCATTAGGTGTGCCTTGCCGCCCCCCAATATTTTTGCGCATTATTATGCCTTTGCATGCTGTGGGCAGGACAGCCACTAGCACAATGGAAAAGCATGGAACGTGGCACTTAAGGCGGCTCCAACATTCAGAAGAGGATGGAACACCACCACCTTCTTGACCTTCTGCGCCTTCTGCTCGCTTCCATAGCCACGCTGTGGTGAGGAAGATCGGAAAGGAAGGACTCTTAAATAAAATGTGTGTGGGGGGGGGGGGGGCAGACTGAGGACTCTGAAGTGAAGACAAGGGGGTACTGAGGACTCTGAAGTGAAAGGGGAATGGAGGATTCTGATGTGAAAGAGAGGAGAGGAACCGAGGACTGTGGTGTGAAGGGGAGGAGAGGAACCGAGGACTGTGATGTGAAGGGGAGGAGAGGAACCGAGGACTGTGATGTGAAGGGGAGGAGAGGAACCGAGGACTGTGATGTGAAGGGGAGGAGAGGAACCGAGGACTGTGATGTGAAGGGGAGGAGAGGAACCGAGGACTGTGATGTGAAGGGGAGGAGAGGAACCGAGGACTGTGATGTGAAGGGGAGGAGAGGAACCGAGGACTGTGATGTGAAGGGGAGGAGAGGAACCGAGGACTGTGATGTGAAGGGGAGGAGAGGAACCGAGGACTGTGATGTGAAGGGGAGGAGAGGAACCGAGGACTGTGAAGTGAAGGGGAGGAGAGGAACCGAGGACTGTGATGTGAAGGGGAGGAGAGGAACCGAGGACTCTGATGTGAAGGGGAGGAGAGGAACCGAGGACTGTGATGTGAAGGGGAGGAGAGGAGAGGACTGTGATGTGAAGGGGAGGAGAGGAACCGAGGACTGTGATGTGAAGGGGAGGAGAGGAGGAGGAACGAGGACTGTGATGTGAAGGGGAGGAGAGGAACCGAGGACCTGTGATGTGAAGGGGAGGAGAGGAACGAACGGAGGACTGTGATGTGAAGGGGAGGAGAGGAACGAGGACTCTGATGTGAAGGGGAGGAGAGGAACGAACGGAGGACTGTGATGTGAAGGGGAGGAGAGGAACCGAGGACTGTGATGTGAAGGGGAGGAGAGGAACGACCGGAGGACTGTGATGTGAAGGGGAGGAGAGGAACCGAGGACTGTGATGTGAAGGGGAGGAGAGGAACGAACGGAGGACTGTGATGTGAAGGGGAGGAGAGGAACCGAGGACTGTGATGTGAAGGGGAGGAGAGGAACGAACTGAGGACTGTGATGTGAAGGGGAGGAGAGGACGGAGGACTGTGATGTGAAGGGGAGTAGAGGAACTGAGGACTGTGATGTGAAGGGGAGGAGAGGAACGGAGGACTGTGATGTGAAGGGGAGGAGAGGAACCGAGGACTCCGATGTGAAGGGGAGGAGAGGAACGAACGGAGGACTGTGATGTGAAGGGGAGGAGAGGAACCGAGGACTGTGATGTGAAGGGGAAATTCCGACAGAAAAAGACCGATGGGCACGGTCGGAAATTCCAACCGTGTGTACGCGGCATTAAAGTTTTGGTGAAAACCAGGAGAGAAATGCTTCGAGCAGCTTTAAAACCAGGCAAAATTGTCACACTGAAATGCTATGCACATGACGAGTTCCGCTTGCCTTTTCCTTTACATCATTCTTCTTCACTTATGAAACAATAAGCATTTTCATAATGGTTAGATTATCACAGCTTCTCAGTGCGTTTCCACTCCAGATAAAATATTGTATATAATTTAGATACAATAAAATAAACTGCATTTAATTACGCAGTCTGCTAATATTCTTCTCCCTTCTCATTATCATACTGGATTAAATAATCAAAACGATAAACGATATAAATTAGACATAATGAATGATCATTAAAGTGAAGAGTTTTTAATGTATTTACTTTTTTTAAAGCAAATTCCAACCTAAAATAATTTTTTTTCTGTGACAAGATGTTCTGGGCCAGATGGCCAGCATCACTCAACCCACTTTCTCTGAGCCCAGACTGTCATGGGCCTGCCCTCAGCCTTAGGGCACATTGGCTGAATACACAACCCTTGTGTAAAAAGTGTTTAGTCTGTTGTGTTGTTATGGCTATTATGGCATAGATATAGGAGTGATGCATTTTGGTTGCATGTGTTGTGTTTGGAGGCTGGAGGCTTCCCCTATGCATAGGCTAATGAACTAGTTGGACTAGTTTATGAGCTCGGGACAGGAAGTGATGCTACGGGAGGTAGTTGGGAGGGAAAAGACTTGAACACAAAGGAGAAAGCTTTGCAGGACTCCAGGAAGCAGTCTGGATCCTGGAGGACGACTCCATCATAAAGAAAGACTGAAAATAGGAATGTTACTTGGGGATGACGCAAAATCTTCAACCCAATTTAAGTAACTTTTAGGTTTATACCTCTTGTATACATTATCCATGCTAATTTGAAACCTAAGGAACAGACTGCAAAGTCTTTTCCTTTGCAGTCTGTCAAGTCATTTCTCGACTTGACCGAACCCCCAAAACTTGGACTGTAGTCCACCAACACAACCTAGCTCTCAAAGCCTGCCAAATCCCCAGAAAAGCCTTCCTCTACATGAAGGTCCTCCATCTAATGGTCAGCATCATTTAACCCACTTACTCTAAGCCCCAACTGTCATGGACCTGCCCTAGCCTTATGCCCTGTACACACGGTGCGATATTCCGATGGAAAAAAGTCCGATCGGATTATGTTGTCGGAAAATCCGATCGTGTGTGGGCTCTAGCGGGCTTATTCCATCCGAATTTCCGACGGAAAAAATTTGAGAGCAGGATATCAAATTTTCCGACAACAAAATCCAATCGGACTTTTTCCGCTCGTGTGTAGGGAATTCCGACAGACAAAGTGCCACACAAGCTCAGATCAAATTACGAGACCAAAGCTATTGGCTACTAGCCTCTACGTAGTTCGGTAGTACGCAACGAATGTCACCACGTTCGGATTTTCTGACAACTTTGTCCGACCGTGTGTATGCAACACCAATTTCGGACAAAATCCGTTGGAAAAAAAACGGACGGATTTTGTGGCACTTTGACGGAAGACAGAACCCTTGTGCCAAAAGAGTTTAATCTGCATGGCCTTCAAGGGACAGCAGCTCTTAAGACCAGCTCTTGTCAACATGAAGGGGGTGGCAAGAGCACCCATCTGGCTCACCAGCCGGCTCAGAAGAAACCCAATACAGTCCGATGGGAGCTTCTGAGTCATTGGATTTTCCGACCTCCACCCGCAGACCCAGCACACAAGTCCACCAAACCTTAAACAGTGTATGCCCATGGTCTTTTTCTGTCTCGCATTTTTTGCGCTCTCTCCCTCCACCAGCAGGCTGGACATTTATATTGCGAGAATAGCCTGTTCGGTTAATTTTTTGAATTAGACCACACTAAAATGGTGTCCTTTATGGAGACTGTGTCCAACCATGCCGTACTGAGTTGATCCAGACTTGTCAACCAGGTCTTTATGGAGAGACTGGTCAAACCACGACTTTATGGATCGTGGTCCAGACTTCAAACCAGCTTTATGACGGACCGGATCAAACCAGATGCCTTTATGATCCTGGTCCAACCGGTCAACCCAGGCTTTATGGATCTGGTCCAGACCGGTACAGACCATGCCTTTAGGATCTGGTTCCAGACCGTCAAACCAGGCCTTATGGATCTGGTCCAGACCGTCAAACCAGGCCATTATGGATCTGGTCCAGACAACCAGGCCTTATGGTAACTGGTCCCGAATGGTCACACAAGGTCTTCATGGATCTCAGATCATCCGTCCAGACTGCAACACCATCTCAATTACCAGAAAACCAGGTCTTTATGACCAAACCAGACTGTCCAACCAGGTCTTTCGTATCTGGTCCAGACTGATCAAACCAGGTCTTTAGATCAGACAAACCAGCTCTTTATGGAATCTGGTCCAACTGGTCCAAACCAGACTCTTTATGCTATTGGGATCTGGTCCACAGGTCAAACCTCTCCTTTAGGGATCCATCCAGATGGTCAAACCAGGTATGGAACCAGTCTAGCTGCTTGTACACGTCCCAAACTGTTTAACCTGTGCAAGATTGGAAAAGCACAACTGTTTTTTCAATGTCACGTACCATTAAGTTCGGTCAGTTCTGCCATGACAGGTCGACTTTGCAAGAATTATTCAGCTGTACGCAACCGAATGTCACTACGTTCGGACGATCGGCACGCCGATTTTCACTGGGCTGACATGAAATGCTTTGTCTGTCGACCGCTGGTGTATGCAACGACCAATCACTTTTCCGTTGGACAAACAGACGGACTCCATTGGAAAAAAGGTTTTGGTTTCTTATTTGTACGGACAGAACCCTAGAAGTAACAAATAATAAAAGTGCCCCAAAGAGTTTAATCTTTAGCATGCTTCAATGGACAGTCTTTGCCTTGTTGTCCCAGCTGTTCGATACCAGCTCTTGTCAACATAAGGGGCCGATGGTTGAGAAAGCAAGAGGGCACCATCTGGCTCACCACAGAGTAGAAACCTAATACAGCCTGTTTTTATTGCCGATTCCAGCCTGGAGTAAGAAAAAGGGGTGAAGATGCTTTTCATCTAGTCGGATTTTCCGACCGTGTGTATGCCCATGCTTATAGGTCTTTTTCTGTCCTCTTAGGGCCTGGGGGTGGGTCTGATGGACTTTATACTGAGAAATGCTCCCTAATTCTTGGGGGGGGAAAGGCCCGGGCCCCCCCAACAGTGCTTTTGTCTATACTACAGTTGTATAACTTCAAGAAGAAAGGATAACTGCACTGGACATAAAACACAGTATATGCAGGTGACAGAATGCTGATAGTGGAAAAAGCACATTTTTTCGGTGCAAAGTCCGGCCGTGTGTACGCGGCATAAGGAACAGACTGCAAAGTCTTCTAATAATTAACCACTTCAGCCCCTGACCAATTTGCAGCCAAAGGACCAGGCCCTTTTTGCGATTTGGCACTGCGTCGCTTTAACTGACAATTGCGCGGTCATGCGACGTGGCTCCCAAACAAAATTGACGTCCTTTTTTTCCACAAATAGAGCTTTTCTTTTGGTGGTATTTGATCGCCCCTGCGGTTATTTTTTGCGCTATAAACAAAAAAGTGCGACAATTTTGAAAAAAAACGCATTCTTTTTTTATTTTTTGCTATAATAAATATCCCCCCAAAAATATATAAAAAAACGTTTTTTTTCCTCAGTTTTAGGCCGATACGTATTCTTCTACATATTTTTGGTATAAAAAAAAAATCGCAATAAGCGATTGATTGGTTTGCGCAGAAGTTATAGCGATAACAAGATAGGGGATAGTTTTATAGCATTTTTTATTAATAATTTTTTTTTTTTTATTAGTAATGGCGGCGATCAGCGATTTTTATTGTGACTGCGACATTATGGCGGCGGACACATCGGACATTTTTGACACATTTTTGGGACCATTGTCAATTTATACAGCAATCAATGCTATTTAAATTGCATTGATTCCTGTATAAATGACACTGGCAGTGAAGGGGTTAACAATAGGTGGCAGTGTAGGGGTTAAGTATGCCTAGGGGTGTATTTCTTACTGTGGGGGGGCGTGGCTGTCAGCTAGTGAATGCTGATCTCTGCTCCAATCACAGGGAGCGGAGATCGGCGTCTCTAGTTGCTAGGCAGAATGGGGAGATGCTGTTTATTTCCGCATCTCCCCGTTCTGCCTTCCCGTGAGACGATTGCGGGTGTCCCCGCGGCGATAGAGTCCACGGGACCCGCGACCGGCCTCACGGGGGTCCCGACCGGCGCACTCCCGATGGCACGGACGGCATTAAAAAGGGACTTATATATACGCCCTCCTGCCTGTCCGTGCCATTCTGCCGACGTATATCGTCGTGCGCCGGTCGGGAACCGGTTAAGTCATTTTCAATTTCTCCTTTACAAAACCTCCCACATCGAGAACCCCCTGGTTTGGTTTAGGCCCCGTTCACACCTATGCGAATTAGATGCGGCTTACACTGCATCCAATTCACAGGACATTTCAAAATACATTCATTTTAATGAGGCTGGTTCACATATCTGCGGTGCATTCACACTCCGCATTGCACAAAAAAAACGTGTGCGTTTTCTAGGCAGTGCGGTCCGGCTCAGATGCAAATTCAGGCCCATTATCTTCTATGGGCACGCATCTGATTCGCAGATGTGTTCCGTTGTGAACAGGATTAAATACTGATGCAATCCTGAGCTGATACTGATCAAAAACTGACATGAAACACTGAACAACTGAGTTCTCTGTTTGCAGGGACAACCCGAGCTTCAATTCGCACTGCACGTGTGAACCCAGCCTTACTCTCCACCCGCAGGACCCAGCACACAAAGTCCACCAAATCCTTAACAAGCCTTCCTCTACATGGACGGTTATCAGTGCGATGGTGAGCATCATTCAATCCACTTGCTCTGAGTCTAGGTAATCTTGAACCAGCTCCAGCCTGTGACTGTACAGTGAAAGGAGAAACAGCACAGCGATGAGCTTATCTTTTTGCCACTTTGCTCTCTCCCTCCATCAGCAGGCTTCTTGTCAGCACATGAGCTGAAAGGCCTTTGACCTGCTTCTTTCTCTCACACTCCTAATTTGTGAGGGAATGATGCTTGATGAGAAGACCTGGCATTTAATCAGCATTCCAATTCATCCCAGGTGCTCGGTAGGGTTAAGGTCAGGGCTCTGTGCAGGACACTTGAATTTGTCCACACTAAAATGGTCAAACCATGTCTTTATGGATCTGGTCCAGACTGGTCAAACCATGTCTTTATGGATCTGGTCCAGACTGGTCAAACCAGGTCTTTATGGATCTGATCCAGACTGGTCAAACCAGGTCTTTATGGATCTGGTCCAGACTGGTCAAACCAGGTCTTTATGGATCTGGTCCAGACTGGTCAAACCACGTCTTTATGGATCTGGTCCAGACTGGTCAAACCACGTCTTTATGGATCTGGTCCAGACTGGTCAAACCACGTCTTTATGGATCTGGTCCAGACTGGTCAAACCACGTCTTTATGGATCTGGTCCAGACCGGTCAAACCAGGCCTTTATGGATCTGGTCCAGACCGATCAAACCAGGCCTTTATGGATCTGGTCCAGACCGGTCAAACCAGGCCTTTATGGATCTGGTCCAGACCGGTCAAACCAGGCCTTTATGGATCTGGTCCAGACCGGTCAAACCAGGCCTTTATGGATCTGGTCCAGACCGGTCAAACCAGGCCTTTATGGATCTGGTCCAGACCGGTCAAACCAGGCCTTTATGTAACTGGTCCAGAATGGTCATACCATGTCTTTATGGATCTGGTCCAGAATGGTCAAACCAGGTCTTTATGGATCCAATCCAGACTGGTCAAACCAGCTCTTTATGGATCCGGTCCAGACTGGTCAAACCAGCTCTTTATGGATCCGGTCCAGACTGGTCAAACCAGCTCTTTATGGATCTGGTCCAGACTGGTCAAACCAGCTCTTTATGGATCCGGTCCAGACTGGTCAAACCAGCTCTTTATGGATCTGGTCCAGACTGATCAAACCAGGTCTTTATGGATCTGGTCCAGACTGATCAAACCAGGTCTTTATGGATGTGGTCCAGACTGATCAAACCAGCTCTTTATGGCTCTGGTCCAGACTGGTCAAACCAGGTCTTTATGGCTCTGGTCCAGACTGGTCAAACCAGGTCTTTATGGATCTGGTCCAGACTGGTCAAACCAGGTCTTTATGGATCTGGTCCAGACTGATCAAACCAGGTCTTTATGGATCTGGTCAAACCAGCTCTTTATGGATCTGGTCCAGACTGGTCAAACCAGCTCTTTATGGCTCCGGTCCAGACTGGTCAAACCAGCTCTTTATGGCTCCGGTCCAGACTGGTTAAACCAGCTCTTTATGGCTCTGGTCCAGACTGGTCAAACCAGCTCTTTATGGATCTGGTCCAGACTGGTCAAACCAGCTCTTTATGGATCCAGTCCAGACTGGTCAAACCAGGTCTTTATGGATCCAGTCCAGACTGGTCAAACCAGGTCTTTATGGATCTGGTTGTTTGAAGCTGGCTTTGTACACGTGGGCACAGTTATGGTGGAATAGAAAAGGGTCTTCTCCAAACTGTTACCGCAAGATTGGAAAAGCACAACTGTTTTCAATGTCTGTAGTATTAACAATACCCTTTACTGAGAACATCTGTACTGTAATCTGTCATTGGAGGGGGTCCACATAGAGGTTTTTTTTTTTTTTTTTTATTTGTTTTTGGACAGCAAATACAAAATTTACATTGGGGTTACCAGTAATAACTCAGAAGATCGTCTCACTGAAAATCACAGCACAGCTTCCCTTTAAAGAAACAAATGTAGCAAACGTTGTTGGTCTGCAATCAGTTCTGCCATGACAGGTCGACTTTGACAAGTATTATTCAGCTGTCATTTGATCCCTGAACTAGAAGTCAACCATTGTTTATTGAAGTGCGGACGGACACGGTGGTGTCATTGGAGGCATCGCTCGGGGCCTATTCTGTGCTGTATTCTGCTCAGTCAACCGACAACCTGCAAACAACAACAAAACCGAGGACACAAGGAGCTCTTGCTGGGTGATGGAACCTGCACTGGATGGGCTGCGTCAAAAAAGGAGAAGACTGCCAACCCCAAGCAGGCGCTCCTTGCCCAGCACGCCGATGCTGTACTCACTGGGCTGGATGAAAAAACCCCGATGAAATGCAGATCAGGCTTTTTATTTAGGCGAATGCTGTCGGGTTAATGAAGATTTGGGTTTGATAAAACGCGCTGGCCGCACGACTTTGTGCTGAACGCGTTGTGAAGAGTTTCCTTCCACCTGGACGCACAATCACTTTTCGTGTGTAACAACTGGTGATGTGCAACAGACAGACGGACTTATAAATAGCAGGCAGCTCGCGTTTTATTGGACGTTTCAGTTTTTTTTTTTAAGCTCAAGGTTTTGTCTTATTTGTACCGATTGAGGAAACTAGTCCAATGGCATAATCATAGCACCGAAATAGGAAGTAACAAATATTAAAAGTAGAAGTAAACCCATGAAGATCTGGAAAAAATGCACAAAGAACACCAAGATTCAAGACGACACATGACCAATGGATTTAGATATTTACTTATACCGGGGGACAGCTTTAAATTTAGATTGGTCCACATAATGCTAATGACTCAAAGTCTTGGGGGGTTGGGGAATGGCCCAGGACCCCCAACAGTACTGTTGTCCCAGCTGTTCAGAATATACTACAGAAAGGTAGTTACACAACCAGCAAACCTATTCAAGAAGAGAGGATAGCTGTCACCGGTCTTACAAACAAGATATTCAGGAAACAAAGCATGCCGATAGGTGGAGAAAGCACAGTGACCCTCATAATTGGGCTGCTACGTCTTTACTACCCATGAGTAAGCACTACTGTTAAATGCGAAACGCGTCAGTTTCCCTGTCTGCTGTGGCATGTATCTTTGATTTTGATGTGATTTTTTGAATAAAAAGGCGATTTCTTCAGAGTGCGGCTGTCCAGAACCATTTCCTGTTTTATTGCCTTTAGTTGGGTGCTGGGGGAGGGTCTATGACAGCCTGGGTTTAAAAGGAAGAAATGGGTTGAAGGATGCTGGCTGTCACACTGAGGACATCTAGTGGTGGAAAGGAATGGTTAATTGCTTGCCAAGTCTTTGGGGGGTTGCCGTTCAGAACATAACCAGCGAACCCATTCAAGAAGAGAAGACAGCTGCCACCAGTCTTACAAACAGGATATGCAGGAGACTGAGCATGCTTATAGCTGGAGAAAGCACAGCGAGAGAGAAGCAAGCTCATAATTATGCTGCTACTCCTTTACTGTCCTCTTAGGGCCTGGGGGTGGGTCCATAACAGCCTAGGTTTAGAGGTAGAAGTGGGTTGAAGGATGCTGGCTGTCACACTGATGACATCTAGTGGTGGAATGGTTAAATGCTCACTAATTCTTGGGGGGGGAATGGCCCGGGACCCCCAACAGTGCTTTTGTCCCAGAGTATACTACAGAAAGGTTGTTACACAACCAGCAAACCCATTCAAGAAGAAAGGATAACTGCCACTGGTCCTAAAAACAGGATATGCAGGTGACAGAGCATGCTGATAGGTGGAAAAAGCACAGTAACAAGTGAGCTCATAATTGTGTTACTACACCTTTACTGTCCAATCGGGTGCTGGGGGAGGGTCCATGACAGCCTGGGTTTAGAAGAAGAAGTGGGTTGAAGGATGCTGGCTGTCACACTGTAGACATCTAGTGGTGGAATGGTTAAATGCTCACAAAGTATTGGCGGGGGGGTTGGGGAATGGCCTGGGACCACCAACAATGCTGTTGTCCCAGAGTATACTACAGAAAGGTTGTTACACAACCAGCAAACCCATTCAAGAAGAAAGGATAGCTGCCACTGGTCCTAAAAACAGGATATGCAGGTGACAGAGCATGCTGATAGGTGGAAAAAGCACAGTGACAACTGAGCTCATAATTGTGTTACTACGCCTTTACTGTCCAATCGGGTGCTGGGGGAGGGTCCATGACAGCCTGGGTTTAGAGGAAGAAGTGGGTTGAAGGATGCTTGCTGTCTCACTGAGGACATCTAGTGGTGGAAGGAAATGGTTAAATGCTCGCTAAGTCTTTGGGGGGGTTGGGGAATGGCCTGGGACCCCCAACACTGTTGTTGTCCCAGCTGTTCAGAGTATACTGCAGAAAAGGGTAGTTGCACAACCAGCAATCCCATTCAAGAAAAGAGGATAGCTGCCACTGGTCTTACTAACAGGATAAGCAGGAGATTGAGTCACGTCAATGGGACAACTGCTAAAGAAATATTCCGAATTAAAAAACAGACTCCATGTTGACGTAAGGTAGGAGAAGACAGATGCAAAGGTGTTTTAATACTTCCGAGCGGAGTTCAGCTTCCAGTCATGACAGGTTCTCTTTGATCTAGAGGGTTGAAGATCTTGTACAAGCCATAGACCGCCCTGCTCATTGGGTGATATACGACTTTTATACACAATATTCTTATTTCTGTCATGGTGCTGCCCTCGCCAGACGCCCGCTGCACTACTTTTATATCCGGCGGTTGCTAACATGACACATTACACAATGTAAGAGATTGATGGTTTACATAAAACAACAAAACCGGCATTTGTTTGAGAAGTGCCAGCGTGTTCCCCGGCAGTGCTTGCGCCGCCTAGTTTATGCGGAAGGGTCATAATATTTACGAGCAAATTTCCTCAAGGACTGGCTGGCCTGCGACGGCGGAGGAGAATATTACCGGAGTATAAACAACACCTGTTACCGCGGGGCCGCCATTTGAATGTGCCAATAAATACCGAGACTCGGTCGTCGGAAATTTTCACTTTGCGGCGGCGGTGGCCGTCGTTGTAAAAACAGATGCGGAGCGTTATAGAAAAGTGTCAGCGATGAACTCAATGCGAGAGTGAGGGACAAAATATTATGGCGGGATGAGTGCGGTATTTTAATCCCAAAGATGTCACGGCCAAAACTATGTACTTAAAAGGGTAACTACAAACTAAAAACTTTTGGTTTTCATTTAGGACGCAGGAGGGAAAAGGGTTAAAGCCGGTCAGATGTTTTTATCAGAAAAAAACAAGGGAAGAAACTGCGCTATGGCTCTAAGTGGGTGGATATATGCCCTCCCAGGTGCAGATAGAATCAACCAAGATCTGGAGGGTAGCAGCAACTACAGCCGCGTTGTACAACAGCACCAAACGTGAACAAGAAAACAAAAAAGCTGGGCTAAACCAAAAATGGATGGAGGATGGTAAACCAAAATGAGCAGCAATGGCGGCTCAGGCTAGTTGACCCATCCGACCAGCAGGTGTACAGTAATAATAAATATGTATATGAAAAATATACCGTATTTATCGGCGTATAACACGCACCCCCAAGTTTAGGAGGGCATTTTAAGGAAAAAAAGTTTTAGGAGGGACGTTTAGGGGAAAAAAAAAAAAAAAATACTTACATTTAAGCGTCATTTGCAGCTGCCCAGCGTCATTTGCAGCCTTGCCCAGCGTCATTGCAGCCTTGCCCAGCGTCATTTGCAGCCTTGCCCAGCGTCATTTGCAGCCTTGCCCAGCGTCATTTGCAGCCTTGCCCAGCGTCATTTGCAGCCTTGCCCAGCGTCATTTGCAGCCTTGCCCAGCGTCATTTGCAGCCTTGCCCAGCATCATTTGCAGCTTGCCCAGCGTCATTGCAGCTTGCCCAGCGTCATTGCAGCCATGCCCAGTTTCTTTGGAACTTGCCAGCGTCATTTGAAGTCCGGTCCCGGTTTAAATTTCCCCCCGCCGAGACTCTCTGTCGCGTGCGCCGCCGAAAAAGACCGAAGAGCGTCCGAAAAAGACCGAAGCGCCCCGGAAAAGGCCGAGCCGACTGTTCAGCTCCGCTCGCGGCCCCGCCTCCCTGCTGTTTCCGGAGCGAGCGCAGGGAGGCGGACTACGAGCAGAGCCGAACAGTCTGCTCGGTCTATTCCGGCGCCACTTCGGGTTTTTTCGGCAGCGCTCGCTATTTTTCGGCGGCGCTTGCCATTTTTTTGGGGGGTATCAGCGTATAACACGCACCCACGACTTTCCCCCGATTTTATACGTGTTATACGCCGATAAATACGGTATATCAAATCATTGTAATGTGCAATAAACTCTAAACAAAATACATGTGCGTGAATAGAATCAAGTCCATAGGGTAAGTGCTTAAATGTGAATAATCACCCGTGACCTAAAATGGATAACTCATAAAAAACACAATCAAAAAAGCAAAAAAACAAAAAAGCATGCGAGTCCATTAACTGATTGAAGATAGACTATTCAAATCCAAAATCAAAAATCAAAATTGTGTGAAGTATCCGGACCACCACCGCAATAAGTGAAATGTCTGCTTACCGCAGATCTATGATCCCCCGTCACAGAGGATCATAGAAGGCATAGATGGAAAATGCTGAGATAAGGCCTCCAATGATACTGCAATCTAGGCATCCAACAACCGATCCAGGATAGACGTTCCTCGCAATTCCACACAGATTCGGTACATCCAATCAGATGGATATAGACATGTATTCCAGTGTACACGGCCGGTTACACATGGATATAAAATCCGAAAACCCAGATGGTGAAGTGAAAATTGTATAGGCAGATGACAGCAGCGCGCCGCTCCGTCCTACATGTTTCGTGAAAAAAAAAATCACGTCATCCAGGGAGGTTTTTATCAAAATGTCCTACTGGGGAGTTTTGTCTTCACTTCTTGTTCTTCGGACACAACAGGAAAAGAGAAAAAAGGAGATTTTTGTACTCACCATAAAATCCTTTTCTCCGAGGTTCACTGAAGGCCAAATCATTAGACAGTTGACTGCCTACATCCGTTTTTGCAGGAGAGTTCAGAGAATCTTGGTCACTTCCTTCGAAGCGGTGGCTTATGCACAACATCATTTCAGACCACTGCAATGGGAGATTCTGGCCAAAAATGTAATAGTGTCTGCGGCTTGCTGGACCGACACATTCGCCTGTCCACCCAACAAAAGCTTACCACTGTCCTGGTGTATTTTCTCTCCCCTCCTGCTGCCCGGGAAGCCCCTTATCCCCCTAGGTTGGCAGACACCAGTCTCTTCCGGTCGAGGGCAGTAATGGGTCAATTGTCGGTCCAGTGTCAATGAACTCTGGAGGAAACCAGTCTTCTTATCAACATCCTGGAGCTCAGGGCGATTCAACTATCTCTATTCCACTGGACAACTCTTCTCGAAGGTTGCCCAATCAGGGACCAAATTGGACAATACCACAGCTGTAGCCACCATCAATCACCAGGGCAGCACCAAGAAATCTGGAGGGATCTCTCATTCTCATTTAGGCAGGACTTCACCTCCCAGCCTTATCTGTATTACCCATTTACCCGGAGAGGAGCTGATATACACAAAGCCGAGTGTACTCAGCTAGGCTAGGCTCGGCTCCGCTCACAGTCACACCCAGTCCCGCCATTGGACCTGTGTTATGTCCATCATAGGGGCGGGACTGGGAGAGGAGCCGAGCTTAGCCTAGCCGAGTACACTCGGCTTTGTGTATGTCGGTGGCGCTCGCTCCTCTATGCTCACAGTCAGCGGAGATCAACGGGGATCGGAGTATAACGCGCACCCACGATTTTAAGCGGAAAAAAGTGTGTGCTATACGCTGATTAAATACGGTAAATATGAGCCTTTTAAGTAATGCTCGTGGCGCTTTCCATCTTGCAGACCCATCATTTTCTTGCTGTCTGGGTCCCCACTAGAGGTTCTAATAGCCCTGTTGAACGCTGTCCCTAGGACTCAAAGTGAAAAAAAAAAGGTTGCTATTATTTTGTAAGTATGGTCCAGTGTGTACTTATACGAGAAGACCATTGTGTCTTCATGCGCATGCTTCCAAGCATAAAGCCCACGCTAGACTTGTTTTAGCACTCATGCGTGCACACTAAGAAGCATGCACATAGGTGTATGTGCACGCTTGGCACTGGTGTTTCTGCCAAACACTCTTCTTAAGCTGGAATGTGACATAAGCAGATTGCTGAGTGATCTTCAGCTAGTTCTTGATTGACCTATGACCTCACGTGCTACGTTTTCCTTTGGCGTGCTTTTGGATTCCTAAAAATTACTCTATCTACAACCAATAATACATTAGTGTGATGGTCAGTGGAAAGAATTAACCCCTTACAGATAGATAAAAAAAAGGTCAATGGTGGGAACTTACCAATTGTAAGAGTCCAGGGCTTACTACGCATGCACCAATGGCACGTTGCCGCAAGAGGAAATCCGTGCCAACTGAGCATGCACCAAAGATGCCTCAGTGCGCCAACCGCACAGAAGACTTGATGGAAAAGGGCAGGAAAATGACCAGGAGGCGCACAGGAAGTGACCTCAACCTGATGGAAAAAGGCGGGAAAATGCCCAGTAGGCGAACAGGAAGTGACCTCAAACTTTCCTATATAAGCCCAGACACTGCCAAATTGCTGGATTATCTTCAGTCCCCACCTTGATCTGTGTGAACTTGTTGCGACCTGGAAACCTATTTGACTCCTCTTGATTGCTGCTTGCCATTGACCTCGGATTTGTACCTTGACCATTCTACTTCTTTGCCCCTTTTGTACTCAGCTGCCAGATTGGAACCGACCCCGGCTTGGATCTCGACCATTCTTCTTCTGATTTACCCTTTTATACTTCGTTGCCAAACTGGACTTCGGCTCGGATCTCGGACTAAAGCTTGCGAGGTGCTCCGCACCCCTGGCACCCGTGCCACTCGGTGTCCACCAAGTCTCTGTCTCCATCTCCAGAGGCTTCAAGGACCCGAGGTGCAAGGGAGGCCTCCCCACTACTTCGGACTCATCTCAGGTACGTGGCCCGCATGACACCAATAGATTTTACCTAGAAAGATGGTGACGTGTTCAATACTTATTTTACCCGCAATACATAGTAACATTGGTCCAAGTTGAAACAATCTAATCATGTATAAAACTATCCATAAGTGGAATTCAAGTCAACACATTTCTTGGCTCTGTACAGGTGATGCACACATTCACAATTAAAAAAAGTTCATAATCTTATAGAAGGCTAAAGATTTGCTCTAAACAGTCAACATATTTCTTGGCTCTGTACAGGTAATGCACACATTCACGATTAATAAGGTTCATAATCTAACAGAAGGCTAAAGATTTGCTCTAAACAGTCAACATATTTCTTGGCTCTGTACAGGTAATGCACACATTCACGTATAAAAAGGTTCATAATCTAACAGAAGGCTAAAGATTTGCTCTGAACAGTCAACATATTTCTTGGCTCTGTACCACCTGTACCATCACCTATGCACACATTCACGATTAAAAAAGTTCATAATCTAACAGAAGGCTAAAGATTTTCTCTGAACAAATCGGGTCACAAAACATGGACCGGCTGAACACGACTTACTTGGAATAAGAGAAAACTTCAACATTTCGGATAGTCCCAGCCTTCCGGTTTAGAGGAACGATTCCTTCATTTTCCAGAATTTGTTCCTTGCTGGTGTCGGGCTCTTCACCGGTGGCATTCCTCTGCTGATCAGCACAAAGATTCAGTAAACGGGCAATCTAAGCAATTCAGACGAGATCTTTGGATCCTTTAAGCTAACAATCTATAAAAAGGTATCCAGTGATAATGTGACATTTACCTTGTACTCATCAATCCAGGACTGTAAACCTGAAAATGTGAAACTGGCCCAGTTCCCACCATAATAATTCCTTCTGCAAGGTAAAAAGAAAAAAAAAAAAAAAGTTAAAAGGATCTATAAAAAAAGAAAAAAAAAAACTCCTTTGCAATTAATTCCGAACTGTCGGAGAGAGTTAAGTATGGCCATGATTTGTATCTAAAGAGAAATATTAAAAAAAGAGAGAGACAAAGAATTCGCTTACAATACATCACTCCATGCTGGAGATTAACGGTTATGTATCTTGGCCAGATTCCGCTATAGGTGTATTCCTTATAGTACATATATTCAAAAGATCGCCGTGAATATAGAATATATAGAGCTCTACCGATGGAGAAATTTGTTTGATAAAAGTGCAGACGATGAATAAAAAAACGGTGCCGCTCAGCTTTTGTTCTTGAAGTCTTTGGGGCCTCGTTTTGTAAAAAGGTCGATAATTCGCCCTTTTAATGTGAAAATATCAGTCCTGACAGTTTGGTGGGTTTCTAAAAGCTCCTCTGGGCCACTTTTCTACTCGCCGTCATCCAGAAAAAAAAGAGATATGACGTGAAGATATTCACCAAATTTTTATTCACGTTTTCCTCCTAGTTCTTTTTTTTTTCCCCCCCCCCCAATGAAAATTTTGTGAAGAACTACCATCTGTGGCAAGTTTAGGAGACACAATTGGGTAGAACACTTGTGCAGCGCTAGTTACGAAAAGCTTGTAATCTTCAAATCTACTACTTTATTGCAATACGGATATTAACCACCTCAATACAGGGCATTTTCACCCCCCCTCCTGCCCAGGCCATTTTTCAGCTTTCAGCGCGGTTCCGCTTTGAATGACAACTGCGCGGTCATACAACACTGTACCCAGATGAAATTGTTATCATTTTGTCCCCACAAATAAAGCTTTCTTTTGGTGGTATTTGATCACCTCTGCGGTTTTTATTTTTTGCGCTATAAACAAAAGAAGAGGGACAGGTTTAAAAAAAAAAAAAAATATATATATATATTATATATAATATATATATATATATATATATATATATATATATATATATATATATATATATATATATATATATATATATATATATATATATATATATATATATATATATATCATTTTTTTTTACTTTTTGCTATACTAAATATCCCCAAAAAATATATAAAAACTAATTTTTTCTCCTCAGTTTAGGCCGATACGTATTCTTCTACATATTTTTGGTAAAAAAAAAAAAATAATAATCGCAATAAGCGTAGATTGATTGGTTTGCGCAGGAGTTATAGCGCCTACAAAATAGAGGATAGATTTATAGGATTTTTATTATTATTTTTTTTTAACTAGTAATGGCGGCGATCTGCGATTTTTTTATCGTGACTGCGATATTGCGGCGGACATATCAGACACTTTTGACACATTTTTGGGACCATTCACATTTATACAGCGATCGGTGCTATAAAATTGCACTGATTACTGTATAAATGTGACTGGCAGGGAAGGGGTTAACACTAGGGGGCGCCCTCTCGCCCTCTCGCCATGACAGCTGCGCCGCCTGGCCGTCAATTGACAGCCGGCGGTCGCTGAGCAGTTACATTTTTTAGGATGGCCCTTCTCAAGCTTTTGTATGTATTGTAAAATCTTGGATGAGAAGCTTCTTCCCTCAGATAGAACACTGAAGATGGGTTGTGGAAACAACAAATTGCATCACCACAGGGTGGTACTGCGGACGCAAATTTGCGTATGCAGTACCACGTGATCAGTGGTACAGTGGTACTGTGATCAGTGGTATCAGTGGTACTGTGATCAGTGGCTCTCTACCACGTGATCAGCTGTGTCCAATCACAGCTAATCACAATGTCAACAGAAGCCGGTTACCATCTCTCTTCATCTAACCTTCTCACGTTGTCAGCGTGTGGAGGAGAAGAGAAAAAAAACTGACAATCGGCTTCTGCCAATCTGTGCCAACCACTGCTGACAATCAGAGCCAATCAGTGTCTCCCCATCAGTGCCGCCCATCAGTGTCGCCCCATCAGTGCCGCCCCATCAGTGCCGCCTCATCAGTGTCTCCTCATCAGTGTCTCCTCATCAGTGTCTCCTCATCAGTGTCTCCTCATCAGTGTCTCCTCATCAGTGTCTCCTCATCAGTGTCTCCTCATCAGTGTCTCCTCATCAGTGTCTCCTCATCAGTGTCTCCTCATCAGTGTCTCCCCATCAGTGTCTCCCCATCAGTGCCGCCCCATCAGTGCCGCCTCATCAGTGTCTCCTCATCAGTGCCGCCCATCAGTGTCTCCTCATCAGTGCCGCCCATCAGTGTCTCCTCATCAGTGCCGCCCATCAGTGTCTCCTCATCAGTGCCGCCCCACAGAGCCACCTAGAAGAGCCGCCCAATAGAGCTGCCCAACAGAGCCGCCCAGCAGAGCTCAACAGTGCCGCCCCGGCAAAGCCCAACAGTGCCGCCCATCAGTGCCGCCCATCAGAGCTGCTCATTAGTGCCGCCAAGAGCTGCCCATCAGTGCCGTCCATCAGTGTCTCCTCATCAGAGCCCATCAGTGTCGTCCATCAGCGGCTCATCAGTGCCGTCCATCAGTGTCTCCTCATCGGTGCCGTCCATCAGCGTCTCCTCATCGGTGCCGTCCATCAGCGTCTCCCCATCGGTGCCGTCCATCAGCGTCTCCCCATCGGTGCCGTCCATCAGCGTCTCCCCATCGGTGCCGTCCATCAGCGTCTCCCCATCGGTGCCGTCCATCAGCGTCTCCCCATCGGTGCCGTCCATCAGCGTCTCCCCATCGGTGCCGTCCATCAGCGTCTCCCCATCGGTGCCGTCCATCAGCGTCTCCCCATCGGTGCCGTCCATCAGCGTCTCCCCATCGGTGCCGTCCATCAGCGTCTGCCCATCTGTGTCTGCCCATCTGCGTCTGCCCATCAGCGTCTGCCCATCAGCGTCTGCCCATCAGCGTCTGCCCATCAGCGTCTGCCCATCAGCGTCTGCCCATCAGCGTCTGCCCATCAGCGTCTGCCCATCAGCGTCTCCTCATCAGTGTCTCCTCATCAGTGTTTCCCCATCAGTGTTTCCCCATCAGTGTCTGCCCATCAGTGTATCCCCATCAGTGCCACCTACCAATGCCCATCAGTGCTGCCTCATCAGTGCAGTCTATCAGCGGACACCAGTGAAAGAGAAAAACGACCTGTTTGCAAAATTTTATAACAGACCATGAAAACGTTTTTTTTCAACATTTTTCGATCTTTATTCGTTTATTATTATTTATTATTCGAAAGAAAAAAAAAATAACCCAGTAGTGATTAAATACCACCAAAAGAAAGCTCTATTTGTGGGTACAGTGTTGTATGACCGCGCAATTGTCATTCAAATTGTGACAGCTCTGAAATCTGAAAATTGGCCTGGTCAGGAAGGGGATATAAGTGCCCAGTGGGCAACTAGTTATTTAAGCTTTGAACCCACTTGTTGGAGACCCATGGTGTACTGGTGACATTCATTGTTTCGGTTGCTCACATGTCCACCCACGTAGACACACCGCCACTTTTACAGGAACGCGTGCGTTTGGGAAGAGGGCGTTGGAAGCTCTGGATTGAAGGCGAGCGTTGCCGCAAGAACAAAATATTTTGGCTGTTGGGTTTAATCTAGGTTACGAAAAACACAACGGAGGGAAAATGTAACACATAAAAGGTGACAATACACACGGCAAAAAAAACTCCAATGTGGGCGGGAACAGAGCCAAGCAGATCTTGCTGGGGAGCCCACCCAAACTCCACCTATCATATCAAATCCCTTTACAAAACAAAGAAAAAATATGAAGGAGGAAGAAGGAAGAAAGAAAGAAGACAGAAGAAGAAGAAGAAGAAGAAGAAGAAGAAAAAAGAAAAGAAGAAGAAGAAGAAGAAGAAGAAAGAAGAAGAAGAAGAAAGAAGAAGAAGAAGAAGAAGAAGAAGAAGAAGAAGAAGAAGAAGAAAGAAGAAGAAGAAGAAGAAGAAGAAGAAGAAGCTTCCATGATCAACAAATATTTACTGGCAAATGCTGACGCAAATACCTCACGCTGCTTTATTTGAAGAAAAAGGAAAAAAAATAAAGTCTTGGCCGGTTCTCATCCGGGGAAATTCAGCCCTGAGAACTGGAATTATCAGCTCACACTTATGACAAGTCCCGGACAATAAGAGCAATGGGGTAAAAGAAATTTCACAGAGCAAACCAACAAATTACTGTGGGAACCAGATTCATTTCAAATAAAAAAATAAAAAATAAAAAAAAAAAAAATTTAAAAAACACAAACAACTTCCCTCCGTCGGGTTTACTGTCCTCTCCAAACTCCGGCCCCCCAACGCCCATCTCGCTGTTTTGAATTGCAAATTACTTTTCTAAATCACTCAGTGTCTATCCCTGAAAATTCCACATGTCAACATCTCATTAATATCTGCGGAAAACGTGGATTCTTCTTTTTTTTTTTTTTTTTTTTTTTTTTCAAAAGACTGAACTTATTGAGAGGGATAGCTGGCACACACAGGCGGGCCTCCTTCAATTACAATTTGGCAGAAGCGGACTTCAAATCAGCGAGCGAGAATTTATGACAAGCTGGCAATCAAGGGCTCGTTCCGATCGAGATTAGCTGCTGCTTTTTTTATTTAATTTTTTTGGTTGAATTTGGAGCGGTTCGGTATAAATCAAAAAAATTAAATTAATTATAAAAAAAATACAATAAAAAAAAGGTGCAACTCAGTTATTTTTAATGGACCTGGTCCACGTCTTTTTTTTTTTTTTTTTAGAAGTCAGCAACGCATTTAGCAATTCACATTTCCAATTAAAAGGATAATAACTGTATTATCATCTCTCTGTCGCACTTCCTTTCTGCAACACCCTGGGCCTTTTTTTTGCCTCTCTACACCTCCTTTACCACTCTGGAAGGTTTTACCCCCCCTTTCATGAGCAGATAATTTTTTGCTATTCGGCACTGCGCTAGTTTAACTGGTAATTGCGCGGTCATGCAATACTTTAAGCAAATTAAATTTATATCATTTTTTTTTTTCACACAGTTTGAGCTTTCTTTTGGTGGTATTATTTGATCACCACTGGGTTTTTATTTATTTTTTTATATACTCTCTCTGTTATAAGACATATCCAATAAAAAAAAAAATTTATATATTATATACAATTACAATTTTAAGATAAACAATGAATACATTGTTTTTATTTTTATTTTAATAATATTATTTTTTTAAATCATTTGGCAATAGTGTACTTTAAAAAATATATATTTTTCGGGGGCATCTTATAGACAAGAACAAAAACTTTTTTCTGTTTTTTAATAGATTTTACTGTAAATAAAAAAAATATATAATTTTTTTTATTTTATAATTTTACCCATTTTAAAATGACCATAAAATTAGGTTTTGTTTGCGAAACAAGTAATATATATATTTAAAGTAAAATCTATTAAAAAACAGAAAAAAGTTTTTGTTTTTGTAAAATTTTTATAAATTTTGGCCTAAATTATATGAAGAAATTTGATATTTCGAATAATAATTTTATTATTATTTCGATATAATTTCGAATAACAATTTTTTTGGATTTTTTTCGAATAATAATATATATATATATATATATATATATATATGTGTAAGATATATATATATATAATTCATATAATATATATATATATATATATATATATATATATATATATATATATATATATATATATATATATATATATATATATTACTTGTTTCGCAAACAAAACATAATTTTATGGTCATTTTAAAATGGGTAAAATTATAAAATAAAAAAATTATTATATATATATTATTATTCGAAAAAAATACAAAAAAATTGTTATTCGAAATTATATCGAAATAATAATAAAATTATTATTCGAAATATCGAATTTCTTCATATAATTTAGGCCAAAATTTATTCTACTACCGCGTTTTCCCCGAAAATAAGACCTAGCGTTATTTTCCAGGAGGGCTGCAATATAAGCCCTACCCCCGAAAATAAGCCCTAGTTTAAAATGCTTGTACAATCCTATAATCCACTCTATTACAGTACTATATAATGTACAATGTGTGTGTTTCTGTAATATAGATGCGGGGAAGAGAGCTCCGGGGGGGGTCACAGAAGCGCAGAGCGGCGCTATAATGAAGGTATTTGGCACAATTATATTACAGAAACATTGTACATTATATATATATTACTGTAATAGAGTGGATTATAGGATTCTACAAGCATTTTAACTCAGTTTACACTGGGGATTCCTAACAGGCAGGGAGAGAGAGGAGGAGAGAAGACCGCGCATTACATGGTAAGACCTACCCCAAAAATAAGCCCTACTGTGTATTTTGTTGCCAAAATGAATATAAGACCCGGGCTTATTTTCGGGGAAACGCGGTACATGTTTTTGGTAAAAAAAAAAAAATCTCAATAAGTGTATATTAATTGGTTTGTATGAAAGTTACAGCATCTACAAAACAATTGTGTATATATTTAAAAATTGATCAATCCTGATGTACCGACGACCTATCTTGTTTTTTTTTGAGGCCCCTTCCCCTGCCCCCCCCCCCCCCCCCCCGCCTAATGTGACCCCTTTTTGGTAGACAGTCTGAGTCCTTTAGTAAGGGGAATAGTGAATCTTTTTTTTAAGTAATTTTTTTGGCACAATTTTTTTGGGAAAAATGAAATATTAGTTTTTTTTTTTATCACCAGCATAGTATAGCGTCATATGACTGGTGTGGCGGTGATCAGGAACATTGACTGGTGATAGCAAGTAAAAAAAAATAATTATTACAATTATTTTTTGATTTTTTGTAACTTTTTTTCCTTTTTTTTTTTTTACATCCTCTCATCAGAGCAGTTCAGTGGGACCATAGTAACAATGTATCCTGTCATTGTCTTAGTGCCCACTACACATTGGCACAGCGGGTGTACAGACCCAGGAACTCAGCACAGGGATGGTGGGAACCCCTCATAATGGGCACAGCAGGTGTACAGACCCGGGAACTCAGCACAGGGATGGGGGAACCCCTCATAATGAGCACAGCGGGTGTACAGACCCAGGAACTCAGCACAGGGATGGTGGGAACCCCTCATAATGGGCACAGCGGGTGTACAGACCCGGGAACTCATCACAGGGATGATGGGAACCCCTCATAATGAGCACAGCAGGTGTACAGACCCGGGAACTCAGCACAGGGATGGTGGGAACTCCTCATAATGGGCACACCGGGTGTACAGACCCAGGAACTCAGCACAGGGATGGTGGGAACTCCTCATAATGGGCACAGCGGGTGTACAGACCCGGAACTCAGCACAGGGATGGTGGGAACTCCTCATAATGGGCACAGCGGTGTACAGACCCGGGAACTTGGCACAGGGATGGTGGGAACCCCTCATAATGGGCACAGCGGGTGTACAGACTCATTAGAAAACAGTTCAGGAAAACTTACACATCCAGATGGAGGACCCGCTGTCCTATTCTAGAGCAGGCAGCTGCTACGATGGACTCTGGCAGACCTGCGATAAAGAATAATAATAATAATAATAATTAGTAGAAATGATTTAGAAACCTTCCTCTTCTATATAAAGAGTGTCACATTGGGAAGAGGCAATTTGCGGAGTTGAACCTCGATAAGCGTCGCTCGTCCTCCGGCTCTATAGATGAAGCCGTCCTGCCGGCGGTAATCTGGATAATTATGATTATGTAGTTAGGCTGTTATTAGCTAATAGATCTGTGCAGATGACATTATCGCTGTCTATGGCGGAGCTCGGCTGCTCTCAGATTTTATTTTTTGTACGAGAACAGATTCTCTATTACAAAATCGCCGTTCAGTTCGATCGTCATTTTCTGTTACAGTGGAGGTGAGCCCCTCCCCTGGATGGAACATCAATTTTTTTTCATCTATTTTTTTTTTTGAAAATGACTCAGATCCCCCCAAACTATATATCTAAAAATTATGTTATATATATATTTTTTTTTTTTTTTTTTTTTTTTTCCAAGCAGAGGCCCCAGCACAGGGGTATTTAATTAAGTTTCAAACGAGGTCCCGTCACTAAAATTTTCTTACGGCCGAGGTCCAAATCTCAGGTCTGTGCTATGAAAGATTTCCTTTTTTTTTTTTTTAAGCGCAAGCCACGCTCTCCGGCGCTTTTGTTACGGTTTCCTCCACACACTCTGGTAATACTCTGTAAATGTAAATTGGATGTTTCCCCCCCCCCCCCCCTTACATCAGGTGCCCTACCAGAGAATTTCATTACATTGGGTGCCCCCATCAGACTACCCTCATAAATCAGTTCAGAGTACCCCCCTTATATCAGACGTCCCCATTAGAGTGCCCCCTTAAGTATTGTGTTTCCATCAGAGTGCCGCCTTACATCAGGATTCTGCCACAGAAGGCCCCCTTACATTTGTCCCCATCAGAGTTCCCCATTATATAAGGTTCCCCATCACAGTGCCCCTTTACATAGGGTGTCGCCAGAGTGCCCCATTACATTAGGTGTTCCCATCACAGTGCCACCTTACAGCAGGCATTCCCACCAAAGTACCCCCTTACATCAGATATCCCTATCAGCGTGCCCCTTAACATAAAATATGCCCATCAGCATGTCCCTTAATTTAAAATATGAACATCGGCATACCCCCTAATATAAAATATGCCCATCAGCATACCCTCCCCCCCCCCCAATATAAAATATGCCCATCGGCATGTCCCTTAATATAAAATATGCCCATTGGCAATACCCCCTAATATAATATATGCCCATCAGCATGTCCTTTAATATAAAATATGCCCATCGGCATGCCCCTTAACATAAATTGTTCTCTTTAGAGCTTCTTCCCCCATAGGAAGACCCTATAACTATATGGTCGAAACGCGTCGGAGTTGGGGAGCATGGTATGATATTACATCACTGTTGTTCAGATCACACTAGGTTTATCCATATGTACTCGCTGTCTGTATTTCTAGGTGCATTTTCTCAAGCTCATGTTTTAATATATTAAAATGTCCTTGTAATTTGTAATAGTTTTTATTAAAATAAATTCTTTTTTAATATGAGGAGAAAGTTTTCCTTAATCCTGTGTGCCTTGCTAGAATTAAAACCCCATAGGGTAATTCTTCCATTTTCTAACATATAATATGCCCATCAGCGTGCCCCTTCATATATAATATGCCCATCAGCGTGCCCCTTCATATAAAATATGCCCATCAGCATGCCTCAACGTAAAATAAGGGGCATGCTGACGGGAACATTTTATGTAAAGGAACACGCTGATGGGCACATTTTGTTGTGCCCAGAGTGTCTCTTAACATAACGTATGCCCATCAACGTGTCCCTTAACAGAAAGTGTGCCCCTGTAAATATCACACCCCCACATACCTTTAGGGCAGGAGCCGGCAGAGGTAGCAAGCTGCAGGGGGCAGAAGCAGCGAGATAATATTCCTTGCAGCTGGCAAGGAGTGAGAGCCGGGACTCGCAAGCAGCAGGTGGCGGGGTGCGCACGTGACGTCACGCCTTCACTCGCGGCCTGGCAGGGAGTGAGAGCTGGGAACCCACGAGATAGTCAGCAGCAGAGGGCTGGGCCCACACACGCGACGTCATTGGTTGCTGGGGCGCCAAGCGGCAAAGATGTGGCACTACGCTGGGGGCCTGACGGTTCAGACAGGAGCGTCGCTCGGTCCATGCTTGGACCGCGGAACGCCATTTAATGATGGCTGCCCTTATAAAATGGGGGGGGGGGGGGTTGCAATTTTTTTTATGTCACACGGTATTTGCCCAGTGATTTTTCAAGTGCAATTTTTTTTTTTTTAAAGCGTAAAAAGTTCACAATGGACGCTTAAATAAATTTTTTTCTAACGTACCTGTTCGGCATTTTGTTTGTTTTTTTTCTGTCCCTGTGGCGGTGGGCAGTGTTTATGAGGGGATCCGCATCATATCCAGTGACCGCCGCAGGAGTCAGTGCGGAGGTTCCGATGCCAAATCTTGTGATATTTTGGCGATTTAGGATTATGCCGCTCGTAGCCGTAGCCACTGAGCATGCGCGGGAACCAGCAAGGCATGCAGGTTCCTCCAAATCGAGGGAAGGAGGAAGTGATTGCTTGCGGGCTTCAAATGCCCACAAGCAAGATGACATCAGCCGGGAATGATTTTTTTAAACTATCGATTAGATGGAAAAACGGACCTGGATAACAAGCATCATCACTGCAAGTGAGTATGATGTTAGCAAGACGTGATTTTTATACATTAAAAAAAAAAAAATACGCCAGTGCAGAACCGCTTTAACTACTTCCCACCCGGCCACTGTATATATACGGCCGGGTGGGAGCCGTCTACTTCTGATCGGACGTTCCGGAACGTCCTTCAGAAGTAGCGGGAGCCCGTGCAGCGGCGCGATCCCGATGCCCTTGTGTCACCCGGACACGGCGCATCTCGGATCGGCAGGAGGGCTCTGTGATTGGCCCTCCTGATCACATGATGGCTGTGTCCAATCACAGCCGTCATGTGATGTAAGCAAACAGCCGGTTGCTAGGCAATCGGCTCTCCTCTCCTCACACGGAAGTCGTCGGTGAGGAGAGGAGAGCGGATCGCTGCAGCCGGCTGATGATCAGTGAGTATTAACTGTTTTTTTTTTACAGCTTTATACTCACTGATCACCAGTGTAGTGTCACTAACACAGTAAACACACATGTCCCCACACATGTCCCCACACATGTCCCAAAAACACACATGTCCCCAAATAAAAAAAAAAAACACATGTCACCCACATATGTCCCAGTAAAAATCACATGTGCCAATGATTATCTGCACACATATGTCCGTGATCACCTGCACACATCTGTACATGATCATTTGCGTACATATGTCCGTGATCACGCGAACCAATTATTATACACTTAACGCAATTTTTTTTACTAAAAACATGTAGCAGAATACATTTTGGCTTAAATTTATGACAAAATTAGATTTTATTGGATTTTTTTTTTTTAAAAAGAAAGGAGAAAATATATTTTTTTTTCAAAATTTCTATTTTTTCGCTTATATCGCAAAAAATAAAAAACGGAGTCGTGAAAAAATACCACCAAACTAAAGCTCTATTTGTGCAAACAAAAATGATAAAAATTTATTTTGGGTACAGCATTGCATGACCGCGCAAATGTCATTGAAAGTGCGAGAGCGCTGAAAGCTGAAAATTGGGCTGGGAAGGAAGGGGGCGAAAGTGCCCAGTATTGTAGTGGTTAAATAGACTTTTAAGGCAAAAAATAAAAAACGAAAACACAATATACAATCCAATTTTATGTTAAAATATAGAGGACGATGACGATTCCCTATTCGGGAAAAACCCACAGGTGACCTCAGGAAAAATACAAGCTGCTCTGAAAAAAAGACGGTGTGGTTGTTTCTAGTAACAGAATACGACAATACTTGAACAAAAATTAGCTGCTTGGCTGAGTTGCCAGAAAGAAGCCTTTACCGAGCCAACGCCACAAAAAGCCCGGTTACAATATGGGCGACAACACTTTGACACGCCTCACAGCTTCTGGCACACTAATCTGGAGCAACGAAACCAAAATAAAGCTTTATGGTCACAACCATAAGCGCTATGCTTATTGAGAGGGGTCAACAGGGCCTATGGCGACAAGAATAACATCAACACTGTGAAGCATGGTGGTGGCTCACTGATGTTTTGGGAGGGTGTGGGCATCTTGTGAAAATTGATGGCAAAAAAAAATTTTTGTTCGAAGGGTGTTGGCTCCAACTTGTCTTGCAGTCACACAAATGTTGGCCGACAATTCCGAACGTAGTGACGTACAAGACGTACGGGATATGTCCATTACGAACACTAGTTGTATCTCCGGCTCGTACTTGATTCCGAGCATGCGTGGACTTTTGCCCAACGGACTTGCGTACACACGATCGGAAAGGACGCTCTTAGACTTTCCAGCAGGACAATGACTCTAAGCACAAGGCCAAGTTGACCCTCCTGGGGTTACAGCAGAAGAAGGTGAAGGTACTGGAGTCGCCATCACAATCTCCTGACCTTAATATCTTCGACCCACGCTCAAAACGTGCGATTCATGCAAGACAACCAAAGACTGTGTGACCTGAAGGCATTTTGCCAAGATGGATGGGCAGCACTACCACCTGCAAGAATTCAGGGCCTCCCCTAAAGCCACAGTCAGTCATGGGACACTCCAATGCCAAGTCTTCTCTCCAGTTTTCAGGTGGGGGGTTCTTCTTCGGGGTTGCCGACAACCAGTCATGTTACTGCCTACATGGACTTGGACATTTCCTATTGACTGCCCAGTGGCGGGGTCATCCCAGGATCCAGAAGTGGAGCCAGCAAGGATGACGTCAGCTTGAGGAGACCATCAGGGACCTGCCAGTACGCACATATCTGCGGTACTGTATTAGTGGTGCCTGGCACCTGGGAATGTTGCCTCACAAAAAAGTAAACCCTAGAACAGGCGAACCTTTTTGAGCCCGAGTGCCCAAACTGAAATAAATACATTGGTTTTGTGTTGCAAAGTGCCAACACGGCAATTCGCGAGAGAGGGGGGCTGAGCGAAAGAGAGGGGTTGTGTGAGAGAGGGGGGGGAGAGAGAGGAGAGAGTGAGAGAGAGAGAGAGAGAGAGAGAGAGAGAGAGAGAGAGAGAGAGAGAGAGAGAGAGAGAGAGAGAGAGAGAGAGAGAGGACAGTGAGAATGAGGGGTGTGAGGGAGATGCTGAGAGGCAGGGGGCTGAGAGAGAGAGAGAGGGTGTGAGAGATATGCTGAGAGAGAGGGGCAATATAGAGAGGGGCTGAGAGAGAGAGGTGTGAGAGAAATGCTGAGGGAGAGGAGGAACAGAGAGAGGGAGGGGGGGACAGAGAGAGAGAGGGGGTGTGTGAGAGATATGCTGAGAGAGAGAGAGAGAGAGAGAGAGAGAGAGAGAGAGAGAGAGAGAGAGAGAGAGAGAGAGAGAGAGAGAGAGAGAGAGAGAGAGAGAGAGAGAGAGAGAGAGAGAGAGAGAGAGCGGGAACAGAGAGAGGGAGAGGGGCTGAGAGAGAGGGGGGGGGCTGAAAAAGGGAGAGAGGGGACAGAGAGAGAGAGAGGGGTGTGAGAGAGATGCTGAGAGAGAGGGGCAACAAAGAGAGGGGCTGAGAGAGAGAGAGGTATGAGAGAAATGCTGAGGGAGAGGAGGAACAGAGAGAGGGAGGGGGGGGACAGAGAGAGAGAGGGGGTGTGAGAGATATGCTGAGAGAGAGAGGGGGAACAGAGAGAGGGAGAGGGGCTGAGAGAGAGGGAGGGGGGCTGAAAAAGGGAGAGAGGGGACAGAGAGAGGAGGGGTGTGAGAGAGATGCTGAGAGAGAGGGGCAACAGAGAGAGGGAGAGGGTCTGAGAAAGAGGGGTGTGAGAGAAATGCTGAGAGAGGTGAGCTGAGAGAGAGGAAGAACAGAGAGAGGGAGAGGGGCTGAGAGAGCGAGAGGGGTGTGAGAGATATGCTGAGAGGGAGGGGACTGAGAAAGAAGGAGAGGGGGTGAGCGAGAGGGGACAAAGAGAGAGGGGCAACAGAGAGAGGGAGAGGGGTTGAGAGAGAGGGGTGTGAGAGAAATGCTGAGAGAGGTGAGCTGAGAGAGAGGTGTGGGAGAGGGGGGAACAGAGAAAGATAAGGGGCACAGAGAGAGAGAGGACAGCGAGAGAGGGGTGCGAGAGAGGGGTGAGCTGAGAGAAAGAGGGGGGGGGGACGGAAAAACAGGGGGGCTTAAAGAGAGGGAGGGGGGCTGAGAGGAGAGAGAGACCTCTAGCTCTGTCCTGGACCCTCTTGTGTGCCCACAGAGATGGCTCTGCGTGCCATAGGTTCGCCATCACTGCCCTAGAATATGGGTGAATATTGGTCACTGGAAATCACTGATCACCTGTGTGTGGTCAATATTCTTAATTAATATATTGACACATCTCCGAATACAGATGCCTACACCGTGTGTATGCCACAGGTCCTCTTTAGCGCTGTACTAACACAACATAAACATTACTACATTTGGGCATGGTGGAGATGCCGTGTCAGACCATCAATAACGCCTCCCGGTGACAGGCCACTGATGACCTGGCACGCTTTGAAAGCTTTCAGCCGACATCCTGCAGACCTGTAAATCACTCTCTACTTCACACAACCGCTCAAAAATGGATCCCAGCGTTCCACCTTGGAGGCTGCTTTGTGCGTTATTTATAACCGCAGAACGTCGCAAGGAAAATTGCAGAGAAGCAGAAAATTTATGGCAACGGCATTTATCGAGGAAGATTTCAGAGGGAACAGAAAATTAAAGACAATTAAAGGCGCGTCGATAAAAAAAAAAAAAAAAACAAGTAAATCAAAAGAAGATCAGATATTAAACACAATTTATTGTCTGTTTTCAAATAATTGTTACTTTCAAGGCGGTTCGAAAACACGAGGACTTAGTGATGTCAAGGGACTAAAACACCCCCAGTGCTGCCTCCCAGTAATATCCTAAAGACCATCCGAAAAATTTGTGGCACATCAGCTTTGGGACGAACGATAAATGCAGCAACCATATAAAAACCCCAACCATTAACCCAACATAATTACATGATACGCTAATGCTTTGCATGGGCCAAAATGGAATTGCTGAAGTGCTCTTCAAGGCCCGCTTCCCGTAGGCCCTCCCCAAGGCCCACTTCCTACTAGGCCCTCCCCAAGGCCCACTGCCTACTAGGCCCTTTCCAAGGCCCAGAGGGCCCACTGCCTACTAGGCCCTCCCCAGGGCCCACTGCCTAATAGGCCCTCCCCAAGGCCCACTGCCTAATAGGCCCTCCCCAAGGCCCACTGCCTAATAGGCCCTCCCCAAGGCCCACTGCCTAATAGGCCCTCCCCAAGGTCCACTGCCTAATAGGCCCTCCCCAAGGCCCACTGCCTAATAGGCCCTCCCCAAGGCCCACTGCCTAATAGGCCCTCCCCAAGGCCCACTCCCTACTAGGCCCTCCCCAAGGCCCACTCCCTACTAGGCCCTCCCCAAGGCCCACTCCCTACTAGGCCCTCCCCAAGGCCCACTCCCTACTAGGCCCTCCCCAAGGACCACTCCCTACTAGGCCCTCCCCAAGGACCACTCCCTACTAGGCCCTCCCCAAGGACCACTCCCTACTAGGGCCTCCCCAAGGCCCACTGCCTACTAGGGCCTCCCCAAGGCCCACTGCCTACTAGGGCCTCCCCAAGGCCCACTTCCTACTAGGGCCTCCCAAAGGCCCACTTCCTACTAGGGCCTCCCAAAGGCCCACTTCCTACTAGGGCCTTCCCAAAGGCCCACTTCCTACTAGGGCCTTCCCAAAGGCCCACTTCCTACTAGGGCCTTCCCAAAGGCCCACTTCCTACTAGGGCTTTCCCAAAGGCCCACTTCCTACTAGGGCCTCCCCAAAGGCCCACTTCCTACTAGGGCCTCCCCAAAGGCCCACTTCCTACTAGGGCCTCCCCAAAGGCCCACTTCCTACTAGGGCCTCCCCAAAGGCCCACTTCCTACTAGGGCCTCCCCAAAGGCCCACTTCCTACTAGGGCCTCCCCAAAGGCCCACTTCCTTCTAGGGCCTCCCCAAGGCCCACTTCCTACTAGGGCCTCCCCAAGGCCCACTTCCTACTAGGGCCTCCCCAAGGCAAAGGGAGCACTGGAGGCACGGGGTTATGAATGGGAAACACAGAAGGGTTCAGAGTGCACTTGTGGCATAAAAGATATAAAATCGGGAGACACTCAGGAAGGCGCTGGTGACAAGGGAGTATACTGGAAGAAATGGAGGTGCCCTCAGAGATGTAAGATGTAAATGGAAACCATTCAGAGGTGCAATGGAGGCACAGGGGTATATTGGAAGACAAGGAGTTGCACTGGAGGCACAAGAGTATACTGAGAGACACTAAGATGCTCAGAGATGTGAGGGATGCACAGGGGTATACTGGGAGACAGAGAAGCATGCCAAGACAGGCTGCTAGCACAGTGGGAGACATGGAGGCACACTGTAGGCACAGAGGTATACTGAGAGAAATGGATGTGCTCAGGATACTGGCTAGTGGCACAGGGGTATACTGGGAGACACTAAGGCACTCAAGGGACAGGCTGGTGGCACAGGGGGTGCCATGTAGGCACCCTAAAAAAACAGGGAATACTGGGAGACACGATGGTCACAAAGGTGCACTTGAATACATGGAGGTGCACTCAGACATGGGCTTGTGGCACAGGGGTATTCTGAGAAACAAGGAGTCATATTGGAGGCACAGGAGTATAAGGCATTCAAGAAACAGGCTGGTGGCACAGGGGGTGTCCATAGAGGCACGCTGGAGACACAGGTATATACTGGGAGACACTATGGTCAAAGAGATGTGCTGGAGGCACAGGGGTATACTGGGAGACACTATGGTCAAAGAGATGTGCAGGAGGCACAGGGGTATACTGGGAGATACAGAGGCATTCAGAGATATGATGGAGCTACAAAAGGTATATTGGGAGACCTAAAAGGTGCACAGGTGGCACAGGGGTATACTGCGAGGCAAAGGCGTATACTGGGGGACATGAATGTGCTCATATACAGGCTAGTGGCAAAGGGATAAACTGGAGGGCACAGAGGTCCTCAGAGACAGATTGGGGGCACAGGGGTATACCTGGAAACACAGTGGTGCTCAGAGATAGCCGCATTGGAAATACTGGGGTGCACAGAGGCCACGTGTCGTTTTATTATTTAGGTAGACGTCAACCAGATTTGTGCTGAAGAGAAGACCCGGCACTGGATCCCAGGAGAGGTGAGCATTACACACACACACTGAGCCTTGGATAAAAAATTAGCAATCCAAAAACCTGAATGATGGATGCTCCAGTCCCCGGACTGCGACTAGATGAAGTAAACAAACTTTCGGAAAGTTCCTCTCCCTTTTTTCTAATCCCTGAAATGGCTCGGCTGCTGGGCACATTTATTCTGATCATCGGAAAAAAGAAATCAATGCTTAAAAATGGACAATCGGCAAATGAAAAATCCTGCGACTGAAATGAAGATAAGTCTGACCGGGGGAGACAGAAGCCATAAACAGCCTATTGACAAGCATGGAGCAGGAATACATCTTCCTTTATGGAGGACGCTGAAGCGGCGGGGCTCCCTAATGCGCCATTACAAATTATTAATGGACGTTTCCCTCCCGGACAGGACGCGGTGATCGCGGGCCCCCGATGGTATTTTTCAGACATTTTTCATGGATAAAGAGAAGAAATGTGGTGGCCGTTATAAATGATTATGCTGCAAACATCCAAGACCGGCAAAACCTATAATGGCAGAAAGGGGATTGTTGTAAAATTAAAAGAGAACCGGTCACAACTGAGCATATGCAAGAACCTGAATGTTCCGTCTTGTTATTATAATTGGGCAGATTCCCACTTGTTCCCATACCCTCCCTTCCAGGGAAGGCAAAATATAAGAAAATTGAACTTCAGGTTTAAAAGTATATCTCAATCTTATTTTCATTTTGAAAAGAGTAAGAAAAGGGTTAAACCCACATCATTTTTTTTAATTTCACTTCCTGTCTTATAAATACAACAGGAAGTAGGAAGAAATCTCTCCAAAGTGAGGGAAATTGCCTCTTAATTGCCCTCGACAAGCTCCCCATTGGAAGATCTCTCCCTCCATTTCCATTGTGGTGACAACTCAAAATTTTTGAAATTCCTTCACTTTCTGTCCCAGTGACTACGGCTTCCGGGACAAATAGAAAGGGTGGATCTCCCCACTGGGGACACTGACAGCTGTAAAAGCCTGGACAAGTTCAAACTTTTCCACACTCAAGTCAATTGACTTCGGAGATCCTTTACAGCTTCCTGATCTCACAATCCGTCTCCAAACAAATAACAGTTCCAACACAGGAATGAAGCAGGGGGAGAATGCATGTAAAGTGAGTAGGGATGGGGGGGGGGGGTGTTGAACTTTTAGGAGTGAGAATCCATTAAAAAATAAAAAATAAAATACAATATATGGCTTATAGGTTGACGACCCCTGACCATTACAGCTACAGTATATCGGCTTCTTGGACATCACATTCCAAAACCATGGTCATTGTTGTGGAGCTACCCTCCCCCTCATTGTCTTCCATTTATGACTGCCTCCACGCCTCTGGGAAAACTTTCCCAGAAGTCTGTGGGAATTTGCCCCCCTTTGTAAGGTTAGGTACTTATGTTGGAGCTGGATCGCCATTGGTTTTCAAATTCATTACAAAGGTGTTCAGTGCAGGACACTCAAGTTCCTTAGCACCAAACTAGTCAACTCATTTCTTTATGGAGCTGTTCCAAAACTGGTCAACCCATGTCTTTATGGAGCTTTTTCAAACTGGTCACACCTGGTCTTTAGGGAGCTGGTCCAAACCGGTCACACCTTGTCTTATGGAGCTGGTCCAAACTGGTCTTTATGGAGCTGGTCCAAACTGGTCAAACCTGGTCTTTATGGAGCTGGTCCAAACTGGTCAAACCTGGTCTTTATGGAGCTGGTCCAAACTGGTCAAACCTGGTCTTTATGGAGCTGGTCCAAACTGGTCAAACCTGGTCTTTATGGAGCTGGTCCAAACTGGTCAAACCTGGTCTTTATGGAGCTGGTCCAAACTGGTCAAACCTGGTCTTTATGGAGCTGGTCCAAACTGGTCAAACCTGGTCTTTATGGAGCTGGTCCAAACTGGTCAAACCTGGTCTTTATGGAGCTGGTCCAAACTGGTCAAACCTGGTCTTTATGGAGCTGGTCCAAACTGGTCAAACCTGGTCTTTATGGAGCTGGTCCAAACTGGTCAAACCTGGTCTTTATGGAGCTGGTCCAAACTGGTCAAACCTGGTCTTTATGGAGCTGGTCCAAACTGGTCAAACCTGGTCTTTATGGAGCTGGTCCAAACTGGTCAAACCTTGTCTTTATGGAGCTGGTCCAAACTGGTCAAACCTGGTCTTATGGAGCTGGCCCAAACTGGTCAAACCTTGTCTTTATGGAGCTGGTCCAAACTGGTCAAACCTTGGCTTTATCGAGCTGGTCCAAACTGGTCAAACCTTGGCTTTATCGAGCTGGTCCAAACTGGTCAAACCATGTCTTATGGAGCTGGTCCAAACTGGTCAAACCTTGGCTTTATCGAGCTGGTCCAAACTGGTCAAACCTTGGCTTTATCGAGCTGGTCCAAACTGGTCAAACCTTGGCTTTATCGAGCTGGTCCAAACTGGTCAAACCATGTCTTATGGAGCTGGTCCAAACTGGTCAAACCTGGTCTTTATGGAAATTATCCAAACTGGTCAAATGTTGTCTTTATCATAGCTGGTCCAAACTGGTCAAACCTGGTCTTTATGGAGCTGGCCCAAACTGGTCAAACCTTGTCTTTATGGAAATGATCCAAACTGGTCAAAACTCTAACACACAAGATCAGGCCTGATCTTATTATCGTATACAATGCAAACAGGAATTTAGCATAGCTAAGGAACAGCCAACATAAACATACACAGTACGCTAATTAAAGAACAAGCCTAAGTGACTCAGTGCCCACCCAGACCGTTCAGCACCAAGCAAAAAATAAATAAAAATAAAATAAATGTAAGTGCCCCCATCCCTTCAGTGCTCGCACAGAAGCGCACGCATATGTAAATGGTGAAGGAAAGAAGAATCCGGCTGCACAACCACTGCCAAGCCAACAATAATTATTAAAACAATAAAGTGACTGCCACCAGAACATGGAACACAGATACGGAGGTTGACGCGTTTCACACTAAAATCGTGCTTCTTCAAGACCTAAGGAAAACGGAATCACCACTCCTTAAATAAGAACAACCCCACCAGTCACAGATGTGGGTGATATAATGAGTATCCTCACCGCTTGACAAGCAAGTAAAAAACACGGCACATATATATATATATATATAGCAGTGGTCATCAACCCAGCCCTCAGGACTCACTAACAGGCCAGATTTTAAGTATTACCTTGGGGAGATGCAGACTAGAATACTGCAATCACTGAGCAGCAAATGATATCACCTGTGATGTATTTCAGTTATCTTGCAAACCTGGCCTGTTAGTGGGTCCTGAGGACAGGGTTGATGACCACTGGGTTATAGAACACCATGTGAATAAACCAAAATATACAAAATGAAAAATAAGTAAAATAGCCAAAAAAAAAATAAAAGTAAAAAAAAAAAAAAAAAAAAATATTAAAAAAATAATAAAAAAATAAAAATAAAAAAGAGGAAAATCCAAAAAAAGAGACCAAAATACACAATGATAACAAAATCCAAAAAAAAAAAAAAATGTATCACAAGTAATAACATAGAATAATATTTGCATAAGATAATGAGAAATGAAAATAATAATAAACAATAACCTATAAAAAAATGAAAGTGTCGCCTATGGAGATTATAAATGATTAAGTATCGTTTGTTGCCATTCCACGAGTGTGCGCAATTTTAAAGCATGACGTGTTAGGTATCTATTTACTCAGCCCAACATCATCTTTTATATTTTACCCAAAAAATTGGGTTATATATTGTGTTTTTTTTTCATTAAAATTCATTAAAGTGTATATTTTCCCCAAAAAATGTGTTTGACAAAATACCACGTGACATAAGAAATTGCAACACCCACTGTTTTATTCTCTTGGGTCTCTGCTAAAATAGATATGTTTGGGGGCATCCAAGTCATTTTCAAGAAAAAAAAAAATACAGATTTTTACTTATTATTAAAGTGGTTGTAAAGGCATGATATTTTTTATATTAAAGTATAACTAAAGGCAAAACTTTTTTTTTTGTTTTAGATGGAGAAGAACGGAATTAGAACCCCTGTCAGTTTTTATTGCTGTCTGTGTCCCCGTTAGGAAAATTCACCCTCGGCATTTGTTACTGCTTACCATGATCAGTGAAAGTACAAGAAAAATACCAAATTTTGGGTAGTCCCCAGAAAAGTAATAGAGGGGAAATCTTCCAATGGGGACACTAGTTCTGGTGACCTGGGGGACCCCCAAGGAATTTCCTTTTTTTTGCAGGGATTTCCCGTTTGGCTATGGGACAGGAAGTGAAGGGAAATCTTCACAATGGGACACAGATGGCGAAAACAAATCTGACAAGGGTAAAAAAAAAAAAAATTAAAACCACACATCCCACCTGTTGTATCCCCCCCTCATCCTCATCAATACTAACCCAAGTCCTGTATCGATCCAGCGCAGTGCCCGTCTGCAGTGGCGCTGGTCTCTGTTCCTGGTCTCACAGGACAGATTGATAGCCCTAGCAATCAATTCCTGTAATGGAGGGAGCAGGGGTGGAGCGGGGGCGGGGCCAAGCCGTTGCTGTGTGTGTGTCTATGGACGCACACAGCCTAGCTCGGGAGTGAGCCTGCATGTCTGCCCCCATAGGGCAAAACCATTACAGAGCAGGTAAGTATAATGGGTTTGTTATGTAAAAACAAAAATATTGTTTACAACCATAATATATATATATATATATATATATATATATATATATATATATATATATGATTTTTCTTTTTTTTCTTTATATTATATTATATTATATAGGTTTTATATAGCAACAACAGTTTGTGCAGCAACAATATAAAGGGAGACAATACAGCCACAATACAATAAAATAGAGGGTTCGGAGAGCTTACAATCTAAAGCCCCATACACACGGTCGGATTTTCCGACGGAAAATGTCCGATCGGACCATGTTGTCGGAAATTCCGACCGTGTGTAGGTTCCATCGGACTTTTTCCGTAAGAATTTCCGACGGAAACAGTTTTATCTCCTGCTCTCAAATTTTCCGACAACAAAGTCCTATCGGACTTTTTCCGATCGTGTGTAGCGAATTCCGACGGACAAAGTGCCACGCATGCTCAGATCACATTACAAGACCAAAGCTATTGGCTACTAGCCTCTACGTAGTCCCGTCGTACGCAACGAACGTCACCACGTTCAGGATGATCGGATTTTCCGACAACTTTGTCCGACCGTGTGTATGCAACACCAGTGTCGGATAAAATCCGTCGGAAAAAAATCTGACGGATTTTGTGTTCGGAATTTCCGACCGTGTGTACGGGGCATAAGAGGGAGGGGCTGGTGAAACAAAAAGGTAGGGACTGTGAGGGATGAATTGATGAGGGGAGTAGAAGATTTGGTTGATAGTTGGAGGCAGGATAGGCCTCCCTGAAGAGAGGAGTTTTCAGGGATCAGCTAAAAGTGGACAGAGTAGGAGATAACCTGACAGATTGGGGAAGGGAGTTCCAAAGGATAAGGGAGGCTCTGGAGAAGTCCTGGAGATGAGCATGGGAGGAGGAAACAAGGGAGCTAGAGAGCAGGAGGTCTTGGGAGGAGCGGAGAGGACGGTTTGGGTGATATTTGGAGATAAGATTGGTGATGTAGCTCGGGGCAGAATTGTAAATGTTAGTGTAATGCCGCGTACACACGAGCGGAATTTATGATGGGTCTTAAGTTGTTGAGGCCGGTGGGGTCCAGTGAGGGCTTTTTAAATTTGGGGGGTGATCAGCACATGTTTTAGAGGGGAGGTGCCAGTAGAAAGGGGGAGATTGGAGATGTGAGCGAGGGAGCAGAGGATAGAAGAAGAGGGTGTGACCGTAGTGGATGTGAGGGATCCAGGGGACGGGTGGCAAGGCGGAGCTTCTGAGAAAACTTTAGAGACCTCTTCAGGAGAAGCGAGGACAAAAGGGGGAGAGTGCGGAGAGCGGATTTGTACAGGGTAAAATAAATTCAATAATACATTTTTTTTGCCTCTTTCTCTCACCCCGGCCCTATCGGCAGAAATGGTATAAACTGTTGGACGTTGGGAGTCAGAAATTTAGTAGAAGTATAGATCCAACTAGGACAACACCTTTTTGTTTCTATATATACCGTATATACTCAAGTATAAGCCGAGTTTTTCAGCACATTATTTTTTGTGCTAAAAATGCCCCCCTCGGCTTATACTCGAATCAAGCACTTTTCTGCAGCAGAAAATGACATTTTCCGACCCGACTTTGGGGCCCCATAACTCGGGGGCCACTTGGTGCTAGGGACCCCCCAAATTTGGTATGCAAACCCAGTGGAACTAGCTCTACAACATAAGATGGGGTTCCTAGCACCAAGTGGCCCCGAGATATACGGGGCCCCAAAGTCGGTCAACTGTGTCCATCTGCAGAAATATCATTTCGGGGACCCTTTGGGTCCAGAGACCCCAAATTTTGGCTGCAGCTAGGGGGGCCTCTAGGAACCCTTAACTACTGAGTTTGAGGTTCGGGGGACCTATGGCTGCAAATGAGCACAGTAAAGCTGCAAATGAGCACAGTAAAGCTGCAAATGGGCACAGTGAGGCTGCAAATGGGCACAGTGAGGCTACAAATGGGCACAGTGAGGCTGCAAATGGGCACAGTGAGGCTGCAAATGGGCACAGTGAAGCTGCAAATGGGCACAGTGAGGCTGCAAAAGGGCACAGTGAGGCTGCAAATGGGCACAGTGAGGCTGCAAATGAGCACAGTGAAGCTGCAAATGAGCACATTGAAGCTGCAAATGGGCACAGTGAGGCTGCAAATGGGCACAGTGAGGCTGCAAATGAGCATTGTTGACCCTCTTTTCCACTTACAGTAGCTGCGCATTTCTCACCCTAGGCTTATACTGGAGTCAATACGTTTTCCCAGTTGTTGTGGTAAAATTAGGTGCCTCGGCTTATATTCGGGTCGGCTTATACTCGAGTATATACGGTACTTCAGGAATGTGAATTGTTAAATGGAATGTGTTATGTAAATATGTAATGTATATGGTTGTATTATTATTTTTTATATGTTTAGTCTTTGAATTTAAAATTATTATTATTTTTTTTGGATGTTATGTTACCTTTACTTAAGAACTAATAAAAAGCGTTAAACATAATAATAATAATAATAATATAATAATAATAATATTATTATTATTGGTACATGGGTTGACAATTCCAGAGAAGGGGGGGCTGACACGTATAGCTCACCAATAATAGTAGTAATAATAAAAATTTACAGTTGTTACAATTTTCTATTTTTAAAATGTTTTAATATAACTGTATAACTCCTGTGTTAATATTATTTATGCTGTAGTTATATTAATAAATGGAACAAATATATTGTAGCAACTGTCAATTTTATTATTGTTATTACTACTATTATTGGTGAGCTATACAAGTCATATGCTGTTATATTAATAATGTTTTTTTTTAAAAAAAAAAAAGCAAATATTGTAAAAACTGTAAATATTATTAACAGCGGTTATAACTGTTACATTTTCTGTAGGTGATGTATAACCCTCTCATCCCCCAGGTATCTTCATAATAAATTATTATTTTGTAACTAATAATATTTAAAGATATTAGAATTGTTCCATTCTTCTTCTTCCTGTAGATGATGTACAGACGCCACTCCTACAAAGCTGTTTCTCTGGTGGTATTATCACCCCATCTATATCGCTAATAATAATAAATAATAATAATAATGTAAATAATAATCTACACACATATTATAATTCTTCTTTTTCCTGGAGGTGATTTGTAGATCCCTCTCAGTCCTCTATGGTCTATGGTGGGATGATCACTATTTCCTATATAATAACAATGACTATTACTCTAATCATTACTATTGACATTTATTAAAATTGATATATTTCTTCTTCCTATAGGTGATATAGAACCCCCCAATCTATTATTATTATTATTATTACAGTTCTCTGTCCTCCTCTCCCTGTAGTTGATGTCTATTCCTCATCTCCCTCCCCATCTGTCTGTATTACCCCCCCCATGTACCCCCCTGTGTAGTGCCCCCCCTCCTCCTCTGATAACAAGAGGGGGTACTGCCCCGCACCCACCTGTGCCCAGGATGACCACATCAAATTCAGCAGGCAGGTCCGCCGCCATCTTGACAGCTGGCTCGGGTCATGTGACTGCTTCGGGCGGATGTTCAGCGTCAGGGCGGGCGGCGGCCATCTTTGGTGTGGGCAGGGCGGTCCAGCGGTGCGGCTACGTGACGGAAGAATACAGAGGCGAGCAAGGTGAGCGGAGTTGGGCGGGGTCCGCCTCCTCCTGGGGGGGAGGAAAGGTGGGCGGAGTTGGGCGGGGTGTGGTCCTATGAACAGCTGTATAGCTGAGTGATCAGAGGATTCGTTACATTGTATCTGTCAGGTGATCGGTGGGTGTGTGTTAGATCACCCCTCCCCCTTTGCATTAGGACCCCCATCAGACCCCCCCCCCTCCTTACATCAGGATCTCCATCAGAGCCCCCCCCCTTACATTATGATCTCTATCAGAGCCCCCCTTACATCAGAATCTTCATCAGAGCCCCCCCCCCTTTACATTAGGACCCCCATCAGAGCCCCCCCCCTTTGCATTAGGACCCCATCAGACCCCCCCCCTTACATCAGGATCTTCATCAGAGCCCCCCCCCCTTACATTATGATCTCTATCAGAGCCCCCCTTACATCAGAATCTTCATCAGAGCCCCCTCCCCCTTTACATTAGGACCCCCATCAGAGCCCCCCCCCCCTTTACATTAGGACCCCCATCAGAGCCCCCCCCCTTTGCATTAGGACCCCATCAGACCCCCCCCCTTACATCAGGATCTCCATCAGAGCCCCCCCCCCCTTCACTTATTATAGAATCCCAATCAGAGCCCCCCCCCCTTTAATAAGCAGCCCAAATCAGAGCCCCCCTTACATTAGGATTTCTATCAGAGCCCCCCACACACACACACGCCAGAGTTCCCTTTACATCACAGTCCCTATCAGAGCCCTCCCTTACATCAGAGTCCCCCCGTACATCAGGATCCCCATCAGAGCACCCCACCTACATTAGGATCTCCATCATTCCCCCCATTAAATTACAATCTCCATTAGAATCCTCATCAGGGTCTCCCTCTACATCAGGGTCCCCATCAGAGTCCCCCACCACACCAGAGTTCCCTTTACATCAGAGTCCCCCCTTAAATCATGGTCTGCATCAGAGCCCCCCCCCCCCCACACACACACACACCAGAGTTTCCTTTACATCACAGTCCCCATCAGCCCATCAGAGCTCCCCTTACATCACAGTCCCCCACTGACATCAGGATCCCCATCAGGATGAGTCACCCCCTACTTTAGGATCCCCATCAGAGTCCCCACTGACATCAGGATCCCCATCAGAATGAGTCCCCCCTTACATCAGGATCCCCATCAGAGTCCCCACTTATAACAGGGGTCCCCTTTCCAACAGAATCCTCATCAGAGTCCCCCCCCTTACAGAGTCCCGGGGGGGGGGGGGTGAAAAGAGAGATCATAGGCTGCCTCTGCTGACTTTAATGATAAAACTGCACAGCGAGGATATGCCAAGCTGGCCGGATGTGGCCCGCGGGCCGCAGTTTGGAGAACCCCCCAGTGTATTTGATATTTTTTGTCTTTTTTTTTCAGGTTCTCACACAAAATGAAAAGTTGGACTAACTACAAATATCCTCCCCCCTCCCCCTCTCTGGACCCCACTGCACTGCAGCGCTCGGAGGTGATGCCCCACGTATGCCAATTTTACACCCCCCGGAGGGAGCAGCATCCATCATACCGCTCCCAATGGCACGCCTTCATGTGACCGCGCTGACCAATGAGAAACACATCTGAGGCTCCTCCTTCACAAACTGTCCAAAAGGAGATTTCTGGACTCCCTCTGGTCCCGCCATGAACGGGTTAATTCCCTATTTTGCCGCTCGCTGTAAAATAAAGAAAAATAAATAAAAAAAAAGACAAAACCATATTTTGAGTCATAAAATAATAATCAGACGCAGTTGTGTATTTAATTTCCTGGCGTTTTCCGCCGCAGCCAATCGGACGCGATGGAGGATGCAGGAAATGTGATGATACGGAGTCATTAAAGATGTATCGCCGATCGTTTTCTGCCGCCACTAAAACAGTTTAATCACGCAGCGCAAAATGAAGCGGACTTCCCGCTTAATTATTCAGCAGCGGTTCCCGAACGCAGAGCCCGGGCGATGTTACGCGTTGCGGCGTTTTACTGAATCTGATGACAAAATACGCCGACAGAACTGAAATGTACTGAATGAAAGGGGCGGGGCCAGGGACAGTCGGGCTCGGGAGGAAAGATCCAAGGCCCGGCCCAGACACCGCCAAATTGCTGGATTATCTTTAGTCCCCCCCCCCCTGTTCCTGTTCTAGTGTGTGATCTGTCAGAACTTGTGACCTGGAAACCTATTTGACTACTCTTGATTGCTGCTTGCCATTGACCTCGGATTTGTACCCTGACCATTCTACTTCTTTGCCCCTTTTGTACTCAGCTGCCAGATTGGAACTGACCCCGGCTTGGATCTTGACCATTCTTCTTCTGATTAACCCTTTTATACTTCGTTGCCAAACTGGACTTGACTTCGGCTCGGATCTCGGGCTAAGGCTTGCATGGTGTTCCGCACCCCTGGCACCCGTGCCACTCGGTGTCTTCAGATGCCAGATTGGAACCGACCCCGGCTTGGATCTCAATCATTCTTCTTCTGATTAACCCTTTTATACTTCGTTGCCAAACTGGACTTGACTTCGGCTCGGGCTAAGGCTTGCATGGTGCTCTGCACCCCTGGCACCCGTGCCACTCAGTGTCTACAGATGCCAGATTGGAACCGACCCCGGCTTGGATCTCGACCATTCTTCTTCTGATTAACCCTTTTATACTTCGTTGCCAAACTGGACTTGACTTCGGCTCGGATCTCGGGCTAAGGCTTGCATGGTGCTCTGCACCCCTGGCACCCGTGCCACTCGGTGTCCTCAGATGCCAGATTGGAACCGACCCCGGCTTGGATCTCGACCATTCTTCTTCTGATTAACCCTTTTATACTTCGTTGCCAAACTGGACTTGACTTCGGCTCGGATCTCGGGCTAAGGCTTGCATGGTGCTCTGCACCCCTGGCACCCGTGCCACTCAGTGTCTACAGATGCCAGATTGGAACCGACCCCGGCTTGGATCTCGACCATTCTTCTTCTGATTAACCCTTTTATACTTCGTTGCCAAACTGGACTTGACTTCGGCTCGGATCTCGGGCTAAGGCTTGCATGGTGCTCCGCACCCCTGGCACCCGTGCCACTCGGTGTCCTCAGATGCCAGATTGGAACCGACCCCGGCTTGGATCTTGACCATTCTTCTTCTGATTAACCCTTTTATACTTCGTTGCCAAACTGGACTTGACTTCGGCTCGTATCTCGGGCTAAGGCTTGCATGGTGCTCCGCACCCCTGGCACCCGTGCCACTCGGTGTCCTCAGATGCCAGATTGGAACCGACCCCGGCTTGGATCTCGACCATTCTTCTTCTGATTAACCCTTTTATACTTCGTTGCCAAACTGGACTTGACTTCGGCTCGTATCTCGGGCTAAGGCTTGCATGGTGCTCCGCACCCCTGGCACCCGTGCCACTCGGTGTCCTCAGATGCCAGATTGGAACCGACCCCGGCTTGGATCTCAACCATTCTTCTTCTGATTAACCCTTTTATACTTCGTTGCCAAACTGGACTTGACTTCGGCTCGGATCTCGGGCTAAGGCTTGCATGGTGCTCCGCACCCCTGGCACCCGTGCCACTCGGTGTCTTCAGATGCCAGATTGGAACCGACCCCAGCATGGATCCCAACCATTCTTCTTCTGATTAACCATTTCATACTTCGTTGCCAAACTGGACTTGACCTCGGCTCGGATCTCGGGCTAAGGCTTGCATGGTGCTCCGCACCCCTGGCACCCGTGCCACTCGGGGTCTTCAGATGCCAGATTGGAACCGACCCCGGCTTGGATCTCGACCATTCTTCTTCTGATTAACCCTTTTATACTTCGTTGCCAAACTGGACTTGACTTCGGCTCGGGCTAAGGCTTGCATGGTGCTCTGCACCCCTGGCACCCGTGCCACTCGGTGTCTTCAGATGCCAGATTGGAACCGACCCCGGCATGGATCTCGACCATTCTTCTTCTGATTAACCCTTTTATACTTCGTTGCCGAACTGGACTTGACTTCGGCTCGGATCTCGGGCTAAGGCTTGCATGGTGCTCTGCACCCCTGGCACCCGTGCCACTCGGTGTCTTCAGATGCCAGATTGGAACCGACCCCGGCATGGATCTCGACCATTCTTCTTCTGATTAACCCTTTTATACTTCGTTGCCGAACTGGACTTGACTTCGGCTCGGATCTCGGGCTAAGGCTTGCATGGTGCTCCGCACCCCTGGCACCCGTGCCACTCGGTGTCTTCAGATGCCAGATTGGAACCGACCCCGGCTTGGATCTCGACCATTCTTCTTCTGATTAACCCTTTTATGCTTCGTTGCCCAACTGGACTTGACCTCGGCTCGGATCCCGGACTACTACATACGCGGTCACCTCCCGGCCGTCCATGATGACGTACTACACCCAAATGGATGACTCCACGTCCACGGACGTCGCCCAATGGGTGCAGAAACATGGCTCCGATATGTAGGTGGCCCCACCCGTCTGAAGTACAGGGAGGGGGCAGCAGGAGATGTGAGACCTCCCTTTGCAGCTCCCATGCCAAACAGAGTGCAGCAAGCATGGGTTTCTCCGCTAGGCCAACATTTGTCAGGTGTTAAATTAAACAGACTCGGCCACTGCTTGCCAAAACTGTGTAAGTTTCGGGCTGTCCCAAAAAATATGTAGCATCGAAACCCTGCCCAACACCACATCGCCAGCAGGTATCCAGGGGCGGACTGACAACTCATGGGGCCCCCGGGCAATAGGAGATTATGGGGCCCCCAGGCAATCAGAGATTATGGGGCCACACAGTATACACACACACACACAGTATACAATCACACAGTATATACAGGCATGTTTCTATTGGCTGAGAAGGTACTGGAGAGGTGGGACAGCTATAATCTCTGGATTTTTAGACCAAAAGGATGTCGGTAAGGGACATTTCAGAGACAGATGTAAAAAAAAAACACAGATTTTTACATACTGTCCCTGGTTTTACTGAGGCTGGCAACCCTGATGGAGCCCCCTAGTGGCCCAGTGGCCGAATGGTCAGTCTGCCCCTGCAAGTATCTGATACCCGAGGAAAGAAGCGATGCAGAGTCGTGGGCACCCTGTACCATCTGGTTAGGATCTTGTAATTGGTCTCCTGAACCTTTGTGGCAATAGAAGACTTCTGAGCAAAATGGAGAATTTGCTTTTTTTGTGAATCGGTGAATTGCAAGGCCAAATCAGATTCCCATATAGAGAGAAAGCCAGAGGTGAAGTCCACCGCTGGCTGAATCAGAGCTGCGTATAATAGAAAGACTATGGGGAATTGGTTCCCGTCTGTGACAGACAGCCTCCAATTCCGTGAGTTGACGGAAAATCCAAGGAGAACAAGAGCATTTACGAAGGAAATGTCAGAGCTGGAGACCAATCCTGAAATCTAATGGGGGTTCTGAGGCAGTGGCCACGGCAGAGGAAGAGAGCTTACCATCAGGCCCCAGGAAGTCCCAGAGGTGGGGACTACCACTGGATACCAAGCGTGGAAGCTGGGGACTCTGAAGGCCCGGCTCCAATTTCCGGGTTACCCAGAATAGGGATCTTAGGAGAAGGTAAGGGAGAGACGGTGTTTCTGGAGACCTTCAATGTGCTACCAAGAGTGGGATGATCACTGAGATCCTTCGGCAACGATAGAGAGATCCATTGCCAGCTCTTCGCAGTTCAAGAAGAAGCACATTAAGGTCATGGAGTGGCCTATCAAGTCACCAGACCTTAATCCTATAGAAAATGTATGGAGGGAGCTGAAACATTGAGTTGCCAAGAAACCTTCAGGAGTTGGAGAAGATCTGTAAAGAAGAGAGGACCAAAATCCCTCCTGAGATGTGCAAACCTGATCACCGACTACAAGAGACGTCTGACCTCTGTGATCACCAACAAGGGTTTTTCCACCAACTACTAAGTCATGTTTTGTAGACATGTGCAATTCGTTTAGTTTTTTTTTCGTTATTTTCGTTCGTTCGTTTTCGTACGAATGAACGAATCGTTCGAATCATACGAATCCGAATAACGAATCGTTCGAATCGTACAAATCCAATTAACGAATCATTCGAATCGAACGAAAATCCGAAAAAAACTAATTAGAAACAACGAATGTACTAATGAAGAAAATCCGAAAAACGAAAACGAATGAAAAAAATTCGTACATTCGTAACTTATTTTTTTTTGTTGAATTGGTAATTTTCCGTGTCCCTTACAATGGTGCTGCTAAACGTGCTTCGAATGGATTGAACGAAAAAATTCGTACATTCGTAACTTTTTTTTCGATTCGTAACTTTTTTTTTTCGATTCGCAACTTTTTTTTTTTTCGATTTGTAATTTTCCGTGTCTCTATTGAACAAAAAAATTCGTACATTCGTAACTTTTTTTTCGATTCGTAACTTTTTTATTTTTTTTTTCGATTTGTAATTTACCGTGTCTCTATTGAACAAAAAAAATTCGTACATTCGTAACTTTTTTTTTCGATTCGTAACTTTTTTTTTTCGATTCGTAACTTTTTTTTTTTTTTTTTTTCGATTTGTAATTTTCCGTGTCTCTATTGAACAAAAAAAATTCGTACATTCGTAACTTTTTTTTCGATTCGTAACTTTTTTTTTTCGATTCGTAACTTTTTTTTTCCATTCGTAAAATATTAAAATGTAATAATAGCATACACATTACATCAAATTATGAATTATGCTCCGATTACGAATCTACGAATGTTACGAATGAACGAATAAATACGAATGCGTCCGAAAATTAAACTAACGAAAAAAAAACGAATCAACGAAAAAATAACTCTTACGAATGTACGAATCGTTACGAATAAGAACACCGACGACTTACGAATGTACGAATCGTTACGAATCAACGGAAACGAAAAAAACGAAACGAAAAAAAAAAACGATTTTTGTTCGGAAACGAAAAAAACGAAACGAAAAAAAACAATTTTTTTGTTGTGCACATGTCTACTGTTTTGCTTGGGGATCAAATACTTATTTTACTCAGGCCCCTTTCACACCGGGGCGGTGAGCCGCGGTGACGGTAAAGCAGCGCTATATTTAGCGCTGCTTTACCGTCGTTTTAACCGCGGTATTCGGCCGCTCGCGGTGCGGTTTTAACCCCCGCGATCGGCCGAAAAGGGGTTAAACACCCCCGCAGAGCGCCGCCGTAGCGGCGCTTTGCGGCGGTATTGCCGCGGTTTCACCATGGTGTCCCATTCTATTCAATGGGAAGGAGCGGTATAGGAGCGGTGAACACACGGCTCCTATACCGCTCCAAAGATGCTGCTAGCAGGACTTTTTTTGTCATCCTGCTAGCGCACCGCTCCAGTGTGAAAGCCCGCCGGCTTCACACTGGAGTTAAAGGGGCAGGATTTTTTCATGCGGTGAACAGGCGCTATTTTTAGCGCTGCACCGCATGAAAAACGCTTAGGTGTGAAAGGGGCCTCACTGAACTGCAACTCATATTATAACATTTGTATCGTTTTTTTTTCTGGATTTTTGGTTGATATTCCGTCTCTATCATATAAAATACATCTATGATAAAAATGATAGGCCCTTCATTTCTTTGTAAGTGGGCAAAACTTACACCATCTGCAGGGGATCAAATCATTATTTTCCCCCCACTGTATGTCTGGATCTGTCCGGGTTCCGAGATCTTTCCTCTCACACCGCTATCCCGCTATAGGGATCTGTATATTCGGCGCCGCGATCCTGCGAGAGCGTCTGCCAGAGGAGGCTCTAATAAGACGAATCAGCTCGGTGGCCCGGGAAAGTGGGACCCGCCTTTCTTTTTTCAGCGTGACTGTAAAGTGAAAGCGGCTCCTGGGCTCTTGCACGGCGGCGATGGCAGCGGGGACGCGGCTCGGCGGCACGGATGAATGAGCGCGTTAAGTGAAAGAGATTCAATAGAGTAAATCAAACAGCGGATTCGATTATTTTCTGCATAGCGGACCACAAAATGGGGAATAATTCCCACCAGCGGCTTCTTCCCCGTCCGCATAATAAGAGCCGACCGCGCCGGAGACTCCGATCACCCACAGGTTTAACCCATTCTGCCTCTGGGGGGGGGGGGGGATCAGCTCCAGCCAAAGCTTTAGCCTCTTTTAGTTTTGGATGGAGTGTGGAAAGGGTTAGAACACAGGTCGGGGTTTTTTATTGCCGCCGGGGTTTTTAGAGCGGAGACTGCGAGACAGGACTTCTCGTCCAACATCAGTGCCTGACTTCACAAATACGCTTCTGGAAGAATGGTCAAACATTCCCATAGACACACTCCTAAACCTTGTGGACGGCCTTCCCAGAAGAGTTGAAGCTGTTATAGCTGCGAAGGGCGGGGCCAACTCAATATTGAACCCTACGGACTAAGCCCCCGTACACACGGTCGACCACAAAATCCGTTGGATTTTTTCCGACGGATTATGTCCGAAACTGGTGTTGCGTACACACGGTCGGACAAAGTTGATGGAGAATCCGATCGTTCGGAACGTGATGACGTTCGCTACGTTCAGGCTAGTAGCCAATAGCTTTGGTCTCGTAATTTGATCTGAGCATGCGTGGCACTTTGTCCGATCGGAAATTCTCTACAAACGATCGGACAAAGTCTGATCGGATTTTGTTGTCGGGGAATTTAAGATCCTGCGCTGAAATTTTTTCCGACGGAATTTCCGACGGAAAAAGTCCGACAGAGCCCAAACACGATTGTTTTTTTCGACAATATAATCCGATCGGACCTTTTCCGTTGGATTTTCCGACCGTGTGTACGCGGCATAAGACTGGGATGCCATTAAAGTTCATGTGCGTGTAAAGGCAGGCGTCCCAATACTTTTGGTAATATAGTGTATTTAATAACAATTTGTGCGTTTCTTAGTGAATATAATCAATCAGAATACTATATCTCATTCCCCCCCTCCCCCCCCTCCCATAGTGTTTACCAATGGGAGGACCTGGAGGATGAAGGGGAGTGTCATTTACCACTGTGTATACGCCCACATGTGGGACTCTATAGTCATGTGGGCTGCACAGAGAAGAAGAAACAGAAGTAAAGCTTAGAAGGGAACTGAAATTGAGCATGCTCAGTAGAGGACACCAGCTGGTCTACACAATCTCAGGCTGCAGTGGGGACACAGAGAAGATGGGAGGGACAGCTGAAGGCAGGATCAGCCGGGCATATTTCACTCAGTTTTAGGTTTTTGTAGTCTGGTTTAATGACAGTTTAAACAGACCGTTTATACTCGAGTATAAGCCGACCCGAATATAAGCCGAGGCACCTAATTTTACCACAAAAAACTGGGAAAACGTATTGACTCCAGTATAAGCCTAGGGTGAGAAATGCGCAGCCACTGTAAGTGGAAAAGAGGGTCAACAATGCCATTTGCAGCCTCACTGTGCCCCTTTGCAGCCTCACTGTGCCCATTTGCAGCCATAGGCCCCCCAAACTTCAAACTTGGTAGTTAAGGGTTCCTAGATGCCCCTATCTGCAGCCAAATTTGGGGTCTCTGGACCCAAAGGGTCCCGAAAAGACATTGCTGCAGATGGACACAGTTGACCGACTTTGGGGCCCTGTATCTCGGGGTGCTAGGAACCCCAAAGATATATTGTAAAGTTGGTTCCACTGGGTTTGCACACCAAATTTGGGGTGCCTGGCACCAAGTGGCCCCCGAGATACGGGGCCCCAAAGTCGGGTTGAAAAATGTCAAGCACTTTTCTGCAGCAAAGAATTACATTTTCCAACCCGCGTTTGCGGCCCCGGAATCCCAAATTTGGTGTGCAAACCCAGTGGAAGCAACTTTACAACATATCCAAATTTGGGGTTCCTAGCACCCCAAGATACAGGGCCCCAAAGTTGGTCAACTGTGTCCATCTGCAGCAATGTAATTTCGGGACCCTTTGGGTCCAGAGACCCCAAACTTTGGCTGCAGCTAGGGGGGCATCTAGGAACCCTTAACTACCAAGTTTGAAGTTCGGGGGACCTATGGCTGCAAATGGGCACAGTGAGGCTGCAAATGGGCACAGTGAGGCTGTAAATGGGCATTGTTGACCCACTTTTCCACTTACAGTAGCTGCGCATTTCTCACCCTAGGCTTATACTCGAGTCAATACGTTTTCCCATTTTTTTGTGGTAAAATTAGGTGCCTCGGCTTATATTCGGGTCGGCTTATACTCGAGTGTATACGGTCTGTTTAAACTGTCATTAAAATGGGGTTGCGGTCAAAAAAACAAAAGGGGCTTAAAAATCATAAAAAAAATTAAAAAAAAATAATTGGAAAAAAAATAATTTTTTACTCACCTCTAAATGCCTGTTGCTAGGGGGTCCCTCGAAGTCTGCCACCTTCATTGCCCGGGCAAAACGTCACTTCCCCCTCGGCGCCGCACAGTCATCTGGGACCTGTCACGTGTCCCAGATGACTGAGCGTCAAATCACGGCGCACGGCGCCGCTCGCACATGCGCAGTGGGTGCCCGGCTGTGAAGCCACAGCCGGGTTCCCACATTAGGAATGTCGGCGCCGTGAGCGGAGCGTGGAACGAGGGGGGGGGTCCTTGTTCCCCCGCATCGCTGGACCCCGGGACAGGTAAGTGTCCGATTTTTAAAAGTCAGCAGCTGCAATATTTGTAGCTGCTGACTTTTTAAAAAAAAATAAAAATTTTCCCCAGGACGGAGCTCCGCTTTAAACCAGACTACAAAAACCTAAAACTGAGTGAAATATGCCCGGCTGATCCTGCCTTCAGCTGTCCCTCCCATCTTCTCTGTGTCCCCACTGCAGCCTGAGATTGTGTAGACCAGTGATGGCGAACCTATGGCACGCGTGCCACAGCTGGCACGCAGAGCCATCTCTGTGGGCACACGAGAAGGTCCAGGACAGAGCTAGAGGTCTCTCCTCTCAGCCCCCCTCCCTCTCTTTCAGCCCCCTCTTTTTCCGCCCCCCCTCTTTGTGTCCCCCTCTCTCTGTTCCCCCTCTCAGCTCACCCCTCTCTCAACATCTCTCTTGCACCCCTCTCTCTCTGCCCCTCTTCTCTCTCTCTGTCCCCCTTCCCTCTCTCTGTTCCTCCTCTCTCTCAGCTCACCTCTCTCAGCATTTCTCTCACACTCCTCTCTCTCAGGCCCCTCTCCCTCTCACTGTTCCCCCTCTCTCTCAGCATCTCTCTCACACCACTCGCTCTCTGTCCCCTCTCTCTCAGCCCCTCTCCCCCTCTCTCTCAGCCCCCTCCCTCTCTCTGTTCGCCCTCTTTCTCTCTGTTCCCCCTCTCTGTCAGCATATCTCTCATGCCCCTCTCTCTCTCTGCCCCCTCTATCTCTCTCTCTGTCCTCTCTCTCTCTCTCTCTCTCTCTCAGCCCCTCTCCCCCTCTCTCAGCCCCCCTCCCTCTCTCTGTTCCCTCTCTCTCTCAGCATATCTCTTACACCCCTCTCTCTCTCAGCCCCCTCCCTCTCAGCATCTCTCTCACACCCCTCACTGTCGCTGTCCCCCTCTCTCTCACACAACCCCTCTCTTTCGCTCAGCCTCCCCTCTCTCGTGAATTGCCGTGTTGGCACTTTGCAAAACAAAACCAATGTATTTATTTTAGTTTGGGCACTCGGGCTCAAAAAGGTTTGCCATCACTGGTGTAGACCAAAACCAATGGAACCAACATTACAACATATCCAAAGTTGGGGTTCCTAGCACCAAGTGGCCCCGAGATACGGAGGCCGCAAAGTCGGGTCGGAAATTTTCATTCTCTGCTGCAGAAAAGTGCTTGACTCGAGTATAAGCCGAGGGGGGGCACTTTCAGCACAAAAAAAATGTGCTGAAAAACTCGGCTTATACTCGAGTATATACGGTAATCACAGAGGTGGGTGACCCCGGTATTGCTCGGGGGCTGGGGGGGGAGGGGGGGTTACCCTGCGGCTGTGTAATCGCACCAGGGAGACGATCTTATAGCCTCTTTTCTTTGCCTGGACTGAACTGGTTTTGGATCCCATTCAGATGAGATTTCAGAGTTGACAACTCCCACTTCCAGACCGGAGCAGGGTGATGGTGAGAGGAGCGGACAGCTCCAGTGGTCATCCAAGCGTGCGAGAAAAACCATCCTTCATACGTGCGCAAGTCTGCTACCATCACAGCGACACCCCCGAGAAGGTTCTGACGGGAAAACCACACGAGGGGTCCTGTACCAGCCAATCCCTCTACAACATGACCACCTGAATAGACATGTGCACAACAAAAAAATGTGTTTATTTTCGTTTCGTTTCTTTCGTTCCCGTTGATTCGTAACGATTCGTACATTCGTAAGTCGTCGGTGTTCGTATTCGTAACGATTCGTATTTTTGTAAGAGTTATTTTTTCGTTGATTCGTTTCTCCGTTAGTTTAATTTTCGTTTATTCGAAATTCGGACGCATTCGTATTTATTCGTACATTCGTAACATTTGTAACATTCGTAGATTCGTAATCGGAGCATAATTCATAATGTTATGTAATGTGTATGCTATTATTACATTGTAAGAGACACGGAAAATTACGAATCGAAAAAAAAAAGTTACGAATGTACGAATTTTTTCGTTCAATCCATTCGAAGCACGTTAAGCAGCGCCATTGTAAGAGACACGGAAAATTACGAATCGAAAAAAAAAAAAAAAGTTACGAATGTACGAATTTTTCTGTTCAATCCATTCGAAGCACGTTAAGAAGCGCCATTGTAAGAGACACGGAAAATTACGAATCGAAAAAAAAAAAAGTTACGAATGTACGAATTTTTTCGTTCAATCCATTCGAAGCACGTTAAGCAGCGCCATTGTAAGAGACACGGAAAATTACGAATCGAAAAAAAAAAAAAAAAAAAAGTTACGAATGTACGAATTTTTCTGTTCAATCCATTCGAAGCACGTTAAGCAGCGCCATTGTAAGAGACACGGAAAAATTACGAATCGAAAAAAAAAAAAAAAAAAAAAGTTACGAATGTACGAATTTTTTCGTTCAATCCATTCGAAGCTAGTTAAGCAGCGCCATTGTAAGAGACAAGGAAAATTACGAATCGAGAAAAAAAAAAAAAGTTACGAATGTACGAATTTTTTCGTTCAATCCATTCGAAGCACGTTAAGCAGCGCCATTGTAAGAGACACGGAAAATTACGAATCGCAGAAAAAAAAAAGTTACGAATGTACGAATTTTTTCGTTCAATCCATTCGAAGCACGTTAAGCAGCGCCATTGTAAGAGACACGGAAAATTACGAATCGAACAAAAAAAAAAAAAAAGTTACGAATGTACGAATTTTTTCGTTCAATCCATTCGAAGCACGTTAAGCAGCGCCATTGTAAGAGACACGGAAAATTACGAATCGAAAAAAAAAAGTTACGAATGTACGAATTTTTCTGTTCAATCCATTCGAAACACGTTAAGCAGCGCCATTGTAAGAGACACGGAAAATGACGAATCGAGAAAAAAAAAAAGTTACGAATGTACGAATTTTTTCGTTCAATCTATTCGTAGCACGTTAAGCAGCGCCATTGTAAGAGACACGGAAAATTACGAATCGAAAAAAAAAAAAAAAAAAGTTACGAATGTACGAATTTTTTTTCGTTCATTTTGATTTTCGTTGTTCCTGTTTTCGTTTTTCGGATTTTCTTCTTTTGTAGATTCGTTGTTTCTAATTAGTTTTTTTCGGATTTTCGTTGTTTTCGGATCCGTTCGATTCGAACGATTCGTTAAAATTTTTACCGAATCGTTACGATAACGAATGAACGAAAATAACGAAAAAAAAACGAAAAAAAAAAAAAAACGAATTGCACATGTCTACACCTGAACCCATCCCCATCCACAGACAACGGTTACCAGTACTACTTATTATGTCTTTATGGTAAAGCCCCACACACACTATCAGATTTTCTGTTGAGTTTTTCCTTCAGATTTACCAAAACCATGTAGTAGAAGGGCCGGCCTGGTTGCATACAAATTGAAACTCCTAAGGTTTGACCTCATATTATATAGTTTTGGTAAATCTGAAGGAAAAACTCAGAATGAAAACTGATAGTGTGTATGGGGGCTTAATGGGGCATCTGCAATTTCAATCAATGACCTCTGAGAGAAGATCGATTGCCACCAAGACAACGTAATCAATCAGTGTGAGCAGACTTGCACTATGAGAGATATATATATATATATATACAATATTACAAATATTCTACAATTATTAGAAAATGTTACCAAGATTGCTTTATAGAGTATACAGTATTCCTACAATGTAGATGGAGAGAAGGAGGACGGCAGCTCTAGTGGATGAAGGACAGGCCGGGGAGATCAGGACAAATGTGACAAGTCGGGGGGGGGGGGGTCAGCTCAGGGTTACCCGGGGGGTCCGGGCAGGCAGAGACACTCACAAAGGGGAACAGGAAAATTAAGACATCAAGGAATAAACACACAATGGTAGGAGAAGAGGTATCAGGTCATGACACATGGGTAGGGTGCCTACATGTCCCGGATTGCCCGGGACTGTCCCGCATTTGGCAGCTCTGTCCTGGGCACCTTCATTCCGGGACAATACAGTGTCCCGGAATAAAATTAAGGACAAGTGGCACACTGCCTCTGGTGGCAGGCTGCCGGTGTCAAGTGGCACACTGCCTCTGGTGGCAGGCTGCAGGTGGCAAGTGACAATTACAATGTAGTAATACAAATAATGTGATTTGATCATCCTGACACCATATCATCAAGCCTGGTGTCAATATGATTTAAGTGCTAACGCCAGCCATTCGCCCCAAAAAAAAAAAAAAACACAGCCGAATTCCCTGTCAACCCTCGTTAACCCCGAGACTACATCCCCCCATCTCATCTTTTTTGGGGAAGGGGGGAGTCCCTGAATGGCAGTTTGGAAATGTGGTCACCCTACACATGGGGTGCATCCAACTGTTTATCCAACTGTCCATCCAGAGCCTCTTGTTTGTAGACCGGATGCATCCTAAATATAGAACCATTTATCCAACTGTCCATCTAGAGCAGAGGTCCTCAAAGTTTTAAAAACTGTTAAAAGACTGTTGGGGGGGCAGTGCCCATCAGCGCAGCCTCACCAGTGCCCAGCAATGCAGCCTGATCAGTGCCCAGCAATCCAGTCTCACCAGTGCTCAGCAGAACAGCCAACCTCTCCAGTGACCAGCAATGCAGCCTCTCCAGTGCCCAGCAATGCAGCCTGATCAGTGCCCAGTAGCACAGCCAGGCACTCCAGTGCTCAGCAATACAGCCTCTCCAGTGCCCAGCAATGCAGCCTCTCCAGTGCCCAGCAATGCAGCCTCTCCCGTGCCCAGCAATGCAGCCTGATCAGTGCCCAGAAATGCAGCCTGACCAGTGGCCAGCCAGCCTCACCAGTGGCCAGCAACACAGCCTGACCAGTGCCAGGCAACACAGCCAGCCTCTCCAGTGCCCAGCAAGGCAGCTTGACCAGTGCCCAGTAATGCAGCCTGACCAGTGCCCAGCAATGCAGCCTGACCAGTGCCCAGTAATGCAGCATGACCAGAGCCCAGCAATGCAGCCTGACCAGTGCCCAGTAATGCAGCATGACCAGTGCCCAGCAATGCAGCCTGACCAGTGCCCAGTAATGCAGCCTGACCAGTGCCCAGCAATGCAGCCTTACCAGTGCCCAGCAATGCAGCCTGACCAGTGCCCAGCAATGCAGCCTGACCAGTGCCCAGCACTGCAGCCTTACCAGTGCCCAGCAATGCTGCCTCACCCATGTCCATCTATGCAGCCTGACCTGTGCCCAGTGATGCAGCCTTACCACTGCCCAGCAAGCAGCTTTACCAGTGCCCAGCAATGCAGCCTTACCAGTGCTCAGCATTGCAGCCTGACCAGTGCCCAGCAATGCAGCCTTACCAGTGCCCAGCAATGCTGCCTCACCTGTGCCCATCTATGCAGCCTGACCTGTGCCCAGTAATGCAGCCTTACCACTGCCCAGCAAGCAGCTTTACCAGTGCCCAGCAATGCAGCCTGATCTGTGCCCAGTAATGCAGCATGACCTTTACACAGTAATGCAGCCAGCCTCTCCAGTGCATGGGGATTAGAGAGAGGAGGGCCAGGGGTCTTGCCGCTGTCAACAGACAGCCACAAGGAGGATCCTTGTGAAGCTTTCTCCGCCCCCACCCTGGACAGTGCCTGAGATTGGTCTAGTTTCCCCCTATGAAGCGGGGTCCACGGGGAATGGATCTCTCTGGGCGGACTGTGCTTTATGGGGGCTCCAGTGCCCGAACAGCTGGTAAAAAACCTTGGCGGGCCGTAGTTTGAGGACTCCAGATCCAGAGCCTTTGATTTATAGGCCGAATACTTCCTAAATATAGAGCCATTTATCCAACTGTCCATCCAGAGATGTTTCTGACTCATTAGGCCTCATCAGTGGAAGATATGAAGCATGGATGGACAGGACAAAACAACTATCAATGTTTTTTCAGATGTCTCTGAAGGGGAATTTGGAAGTGTAGACTCTGTCAGGCCAGGAGGCTGGGAGTTGTAGTTCATTGGTGATATGAGGGGTCTTATCGCCTCGGCTCTGCCATAGTGAATAGAGAGCGTTCCCGGAGCCGCAATCCATTGAATGGTAATTTGTTTAGCAGGTTTTGAAGCAGATGACAGCGGCCCCCTGGGACTGGCTTTGTGTCCTCTCATCTGGATTGTGAACATATGCCACGAAGAGCTGTGTGAATCGCAGGCCCGGCTTTTACAATAACAAAGAGAATGGATAATTCCATATTCCCCGACCTCCATTCAGAGCCCTGGACACCTCCATACCCCCTCCATACACCCTCCATACCCCCTCCATACCCCCTCCATACCCCCTCCATACACCCTCCATACCCCCTCCATACACCCTCCATACCCCCTCCATACCCCCTCCATACACCCTCCATACCCCCTCCATACCCCCTCCATACCCCCTCCATACACCCTCCATACACCCTCCATACCCCCTCCATACACCCTCCATACCCCCTCCATACCCCCTCCATACACCCTCCATACCCCCTCCATACACCCTCCATACACCCTCCATACCCCCTCCATACCCCCTCCATACACCCTCCATACACCCTCCATACCCCCTCCATACCCCCTCCATACCCCCTCCATACCCCCTCCATACCCCCTCCATACCCCCTCCATACACCCTCCATACCCCCTCCATACCCCCTCCATACCCCCTCCATACACCCTCCATACCCCCTTCATACCCCCTCCATACCCCCTCCATACACCCTCCATATCCCCTCCATACCCCCTCCATACACCCTCCATACCCCCTCCATACCCCCTCCATGCACCCTCCATACCCCCTCCATACCCCCTCCATACCCCCTCCATACACCCTCCATACCCCCTCCATACACCCTCCATACACCCTCCATACCCCCTCCATACCCCCTCCATACACCCTCCATACCCCCTCCATACACCCTCCATACCCCCTCCATACACACAGAGTTCATTTATACCGATCCACACTCAAGGTAATTACAGGAAACATTCATAAGTAGATGACTTGCTTTTCAGTTACTTTTGACTTGCTTCTGGTCACCTGTGTCTAACGCGTTTCCAGCTACTATGGCACGTGGACTGGTATAGGAAATAAAAACAGCTCAGGCTCAAATCATTATCTTTCATGGTTGACTTCTCAGCAATGGCAGAATTCATTTTTCCTGTCTGCTGATCTCCTCCTGTCTTTTTTTGCCCACTTCTTGTCTGCATGTGCGCCCTCCAGTGGTGGCTCCATGTCATTGGCCTGGACTGATTTCCTGATGGTGACACACGATTGGACGATGGCTTCCCCAATCGGCGCAGCCTCTTGAACTCTCCATTAGAAGTGCATGTGACAGGGTGACAAGGCAGGAGCACAGATGGGAGGCAGAGAAAAAAGAGTTATCACCTTATAACAGGAAGTGCCTGGACAGTACTTGTGCAGCGGTCTTATAAGCGCACTTTTTTTGGAAAAAAAATTTGAATAAAAAAATAAGACAACAGTAAAGTTAGCCCAATTTTTTTTTATTTTGTGAAAGATAATGTTACGCCGAGTAAATTGATACCCGACATGTCGCGCTTCAAAATTGCGCCCGCTCGTGGAATGGCGACAAACTTTTACCCTTAAAAATCTTCATAGGCGACATTTAAAAAATTCTTAAAGGTTGCATGTTTTGAGTTACAGAGGGGGTCTAGGTCTAGAATTATTGCTCTCGCTCTACCGATTGCGGTGATACCTCACATGTGTGGTTTGAACACCGTTTTCATATGCGGGTGCTGCTCACGTATGCGTTCGCTTCTGCACGCGAGCTCGGCGGGAAAGGGGCGCGTTTAAAAAAATAAATAAATACATTTCTAATTTATTTTACCTTTTTATTTTTTATTTTTACACTGTTTTTAAAAAAAAAAAAAAAATGTGTCACTTTTGTTTCTATTATAAGGAATGTAAACATTCCTTGTAATAGAAAAAAAGCATGACAGGACCTCTTAAATATGAGATCTGGGGGGTCAATAAGGCCTCACATCTCATATTTACACTAAAATGCAATAAAAAAAATAAACAAATAAAAAATAAACAAATAAAAAATTTGTCATTTAAAAAAAAAATGTCCCTTTAAGAGCTGTGGGCGGAGGTGACATTTTGACGTCGCTTCTGCCCAGCAATGGTATGGAGAGACGGGTGGCCGCCATCTTCCCCTCACTCGTCTCCATACCCAGCTAGTGACAGGACGCGGCCGCCGGCTCCGGTAAGCGGCGGAGGGCACCGGATCTGGGGAGGGGTGGGGCCGCAGACACCACTTTTATCTTGTAGTGGACCGCCCGCTAAAGAAGAAGGGGATACCGGGGTTATGGCAGCTAGCTACTGCCATCACAACGATATCCTCCTTCAAACGGCCAACGTAAAACTGCGGTGGGCAGTCCGGAAGTGGTTAAATACCACTCATGCCCCGTACACGCGGTCGGAAATTCCGACGGGAAAAGTCAGATCGGATTATGTTGTCGGAAAATCCGATTGTGTGCGGGCTCTAGTGGGCTTTTCCCGTCGGGGTTTCCGATGGAAAAAATTTGAGAGTAGGACCTAAAAATTTTCGACAACAAAATCCGATCGGACTTTTTTCCGATCGCGTGTAGAGAATTCCGGCGCACAAAGAGCCCCTCATAATGAACGCAGCACAGGGATGGTGGGAGCCCCTCATAATGATAAATTCATCATAACAAACATTCGTAATTGTTACGAAAAGTTAACGAACCTAATGAAGATTCGTATTCCGTACGAATATGAATTAATTCTAATACGAAGCGGAACGGAACGGAACGAAACAAAACAAATTTATTGACGGCGCTCATGTCTAATACCCAGAAACATGGGAGGTTTCCAGCCAATTAATATTTATTATGGCCTGTTGACCCCTTTGTAATAGTAATAAAGCTAAATACATAAAACATATAATTTTTTAGAAAGTAAAAAAGAAAAACAACAATTACAATAAAATTGAAAAAAGATAAAAAAATACAAAAAAATTTAACCATAACCCCCCCCCCCGCTGCTCGGCACACATCCGCAAACGCAGAAATGGCGCAGCGTGCTTGTGCGTATGTAAACGGTGATTGCACTGTTTTCATATGTGGGCGCCGCTTATGTTTATCAAATACACATTTGATAAACAGTTTGCGCAAATATTGATGCGACACAAAAAGTTGCAACTACTACCTTTTACTTCTACAGGGCCTCTGCTTTCAGAAAATATATCATGTTCTTGGGGTTTTAAATAACTTTATTGCCAAAAATGCTGATTTTTTTTTTTTTTTACATGCGTGCAAAAAAATAAAAAACAAATACCGTATATACTCGAGTATAGGCCGACCCGAATATAAGCCGAGGCACCTAATTTTACCACAAACAACTGGGAAAACTTATTGACTCGAGTATAAGCCTAGGGTGAGAAATGCGCAGCTACTGTAAGTGGAAAAGAGGGTCAACGATGCCCATTTGCAGCCTCACTGTGCCCATGCAGATGGACACAGTTGACCGATTTTGGGGCCCTGTATCTCGGGGCCACTTAGTACTAGGAACCCCATCTTTGGATATGTTGTAGTGCTAGGTCCACTGGGTTGGCACACCAAATTTGGTGAGATACGGGGCCCCAAAGTCGGGTCGGAAATTTTTTTTTTTGCTGCAGAAAAGTGCTTGACTCGAGTATAAGCCGAGGGGGGCACTTTCAGCACAAAAAAATGTGCTGAAAAACTCGGCTTATACTCGAGTATATACGGTAGGTCTAAAGAGCCGCAGAAGTGGTAACGTTTAGTGACGGGTTCTCTTTAAAGCTTATTAGGGTTGAGATCCACTTTAAGACCTTTTAGGGATATCCATAATTATTATTATATTTTTTTAATCTTTTAATTTTTGTAGCCTTTTTTTTTTTATTTATGATTTTCCAGCAAGAATAAAATTTACAATAAAAGTGTTTGATGTACGAATAATATAATAATATACCACATGCTGCTGCTGTTACAGCGTTACGCTCTTACAGAACTTTCTATTTATTGTTTCTCCAAAAACATGTGTCTGCCCTTCCAGGCGTGAGACAGGTAAATGTCAGCAAACATGTTGGCGGGGGATTAAATCGCGGCTTTTAATAAGCGCGCCGCATTCATAATATTTTTGAAGATAATTAAAATACCGTCAGCCAACGCAAATTTCCCCCCCCAGAGGAAAAAATAAAAAGGGTTTTAATTGCATTTTGCATCTACCGTATTTACCGGCGTATAACACGCACCCTTTTCCCCTAAAAATCAGGGGAAAATCGCGGGTGCGTGTTATACGCCGATCCCCCGCCGATTTGGCTTTCGGCTGCTCTCGGAGGCTTTCGGCCGTTCTCGGAGGCTTTCGGCCTCACTCCTTGGCTTTTGGCCTCACTCGGAGGCTTTCGGCCATTCTCAGAGGCTTTTGGCCTCACTCGGAGGCTTTCGGCTGCTCTCGGAGGCTTTCGGCCTCACTCGTCGGCTTTCGGCCTCACTCGTCGGCTTTCGGCCGCTCTTCGAGGCTTTCGGCCGCTCTCTGAGGCTTTCGGACGTTCTCGGAGGCTTTCGGCCGTTCTCGGAGGCTTTCGGCCTCACTCGTCGGCTTTCGGCCGTTCTCGGCGGCTTTCGGCCGCTCTCGGAGGCTTTCGGCCGCTCTCAGAGGCTTTCGGCCTCACTCGTCGGCTTTTGGCCGTTCTCGTTGGCTTTCGGCCTCACTCGTCGGCTTTCGGACGCTCTCGGAGGCTTTCGGCCGCTCTTCGAGGCTTTCGGCCGCTCTCTGAGGCTTTTGGACGTTCTCGGAGGCTTTCGGCCGCTCTCGGAGGCTTTCGGCCGTTCTCGGAGGCTTTCGGCCTCACTCGTCGGCTTTCGGCCGTTCTCGGAGGCTTTCGGTCGCTCTCGGAGGCTTTCGGCTGTTCTCGGAGGCTTTCGGCCTCACTCTGAGGCTTTCGGCCGTTCTTGGAGGCTTTCGGCCTCACTTGTCGGCTTTAGGCCGTTCTCGGAGGCTTTCGGCCTCACTCGTCGGCTTTTGGCCGTTCTCGTCGGCTTTCGGCCTCACTCGTCGGCTTTCGGACGCTCTCGGAGGCTTTCGGCCGCTCTTCGAGGCTTTCGGCCGCTCTCGGAGGCTTTCGGCCGTTCTCGGAGGCTTTCGGCCTCACTCGTCGGCTTTCGGCCGTTCTCGGAGGCTTTCGGTCGCTCTCGGAGGCTTTCGGCTGTTCTCGGAGGCTTTCGGCCTCACTCTGAGGCTTTCGGCCGTTCTTGGAGGCTTTCGGCCTCACTTGTCGGCTTTAGGCCGTTCTCGGAGGCTTTCGGCCTCACTCGTCGGCTTTTGGCCGTTCTCGGAGGCTTTCGGCCTCACTCGTCGGCTTTCGGACGCTCTCGGAGGCTTTCGGCCTCTCTTCGAGGCTTTCGGCCGCTCTCTGAGGCTTTTGGACGTTCTCGGAGGCTTTCGGCCGCTCTCGGAGGCTTTCGGCCTCACTCGTCGGCTTTCGCCCATTCTCGGAGGCTTTTGGTCGCTCTCGGAGGCTTTCGGCTGTTCTCGGAGGCTTTCGGCCTCACTCTGAGGCTTTCGGCCGTTCTTGGAGGCTTTCGGCCTCACTTGTCGGCTTTAGGCCGTTCTCGGAGGCTTTCGGCCTCACTCGTCGGCTTTTGGCCGTTCTCGGAGGCTTTCGGCCTCACTCGTCGGCTTTCGGTCGCTCTCGTCGGCTTTCGGCCATTCTCATCGGCTTTCGGCCTCACTCGTCAGCTTTCGGCCGCTCTCGGAGGCTTTCGGCCGTTCTCGGAGGCTTTCGGCCTCACTCGTCGGCTTTCGGCCGTTCTCGGAGGCTTTCGGCCGTTCTCGGAGGCTTTCGGCCTCACTCGTCGGCTTTCGGCCTCACTCGTAGGCTTTCGGCCGTTCTCGGAGGCTTTCGGCCGCTCTCGGAGGCTTTCAGCTGTTCTCGGAGGCTTTCGGCCTCACTCTGAGTCTTTCGGCCGTTCTTGGAGGCTTTCGGCCTCACTCGTCGGCTTTTGGGCGTTCTCGGAGGCTTTCGGCCTCACTCGTCAGCTTTCGGCCGCTCTCGTCGGCTTTCAGCCATTCTCATCGGCTTTCGGCCTCACTCGTCAGCTTTCGGCCGCTCTCGGAGGCTTTCGGCCGCTCTCAGAGGCTTTCGGCTGTTCTCGGAGGCTTTCGGATGCTTTCGGTCGTTCTCGGCGGCTCTCGCAGTCCCGCGTGAGCCACCGAGAATGGCCGAGAGCGTCCGAGAACGGTCGAAAGCGTTCGAAAGCCGATGAGAGCGGTCGAAAGCTGACGAGAATTATCGAGCGTCTCTGCCCCCATTTCCTTTTCTCTGCCCCCTCTCCTTGTCTTTGTCCCCCCACTCCTTGTCTTTTCCCCCTCTACTTGTCTCTGCCCCCTGCCTTGTCTCTGCCCCCTCCTTTTCTCTGCCTCCCCTCCTTGTCTCTGCCCCCCCTGTCTCTGCCCCCTTCCTTGTCTATGCCCCCCTGTCTCTGCCCCCCTCTCCTTGTCTATGCCCCCTCTCCCTGTCTCCGCCCCCTCCTTGTCTCCACCCCTCCTTATCTCAGCAGTCGGTAGCAGAGAGGAGGACGGAACTCCGACAGACACAAGCAGACACAAGCATTCCTTTGGTCCCCCTCCAGACCCTGCAACTCAGATCTAGGTAAAGAGAGAGTCTCTGACAGAGACTCTTTACCATGTGATCAGCCATGTCCAATCACGGCTGATCACAGTGTAAATAGGAAGAGCCGGTGATCGACTTTTCCTCACTCGCATCTGAGAGACGCCAGTAGAGGAGAGCCGATCGGCAGCTCTCCTGACAGGGGGGGTCTGTGCTGATTGTTTATCAGCGCAGCCCCCCCTCGAATGTCCGCCCAGAACCACCAGGATGCCGCCAGAACCACCAGGGATGGCCACCACACTGGACCACCGGGTATGCCACCCTAGACCACCAGGGAAATGCCAATTAGTGCCCAGGCAGCTGCCAATCAGTGCCCTGAAAAATGCCTGCCAGTGCCACTAGTGATGCCAATCAGTGAAATCTAGCATTGCCAGCCATCAGTGCCCATCAATGCCCATCAGTGCCGCCTTTCAGTGCCCATCAGAGCCGCCTATCAGTGCTGTCTATCAGTGCCACCCATAAGTACCCATCAGTGCAGCCTTTCAGTGTCGCCTATGAGTGACAGCGCTGAAATTGGCCTGGGCAGGAAGGGGTGTAAATGCCCGGTATTGAAGGGGTTAAAAATGCAGCATGTTGAAGGGGGGGGGGGGGGGGGGGGGAGGGAACCAGGGAAGGAAAAACATAAGCCGATTAAATTCACTCCTACGATCTCCTTATTGAGTTGGCATCTCATATATATATATATATATATTTATTTATTTTTTGTCTTGGATGGGGTGGGTAGGGGTTAGAACCTCTGTCATGTCTCTGTAGGGAGGTTTCCCCATCGTTTCCTGTCCTGGTGAATACAGGGATACAGACAGACAGTCTAGAAGGGGTCCTATCCTTTTCCATGCCATCCAAAATAAGAAAAAAAAAATGGCCGTTGTTCCCCTTTATTGTTCGCTGTCAGATAAGATCAGATCCTGGCTGTGCACCGACCGTCCAAGGTAGCAGATCCCGGTTTATAGGGTGATGTCACAGCTGATGACAAGCCTGGGGGGTGATGACCGCGGTGGATGCGGGTCAGGGCAGGGCTAGGAACTTGTGACCGCTGCCCGTCATGTGTCACTGCCCGCCTGGAGCTTCGAGGGGGGGGGGGCGCCACCACAGAGAGCGAACACGGGAGCCGGACCGCGCACGCTTTCACCTTATTTTAACCCGTTCATATTACAGACCAGCAAATGATTTCGATTATTTTGATTTTTTTTCTTATTTGTGTACCGTCCCTTTAATTCTTTATTTTTTGTTTGCTGTTTATTACTCTCTGCGAACAAAAAAAAAAATTCACTTATTTTTTGCTGTTTATTACTCTCTGCGAACAAAAAAATAAAACAAGGCCATTCACACTTTAGCGTATTGGAATCGCGGCGGAACACGGGACGCATTTATTTCTTTAGTGGCAGCCCAAAAAGGCGCCTGACTGTGCCAGAATTTGGTAGACGCGCTTCTTTGGCGCGTTTTTTTTTTGGTGCGGAGGGAGGCCCGTTTTAAAAATGCGGTGCAGCGGGCGTCGCTGCAGCACGCCGCTCAGGTGTGAATGGAGCCGTATGCCACGGTACACACGAATGATCGTCCGTTTTTTTTTTTTTTACTGCATGCAAATCTCAGATCAAATCTGATGCGTTTACTAAATCCATAAAAAATTTGCGTACGACAGAATAAAAAAAATAAAAATAAATAAATAAATGAAAAATAAAAATAAAAAAATTCCCGTACAACAGAATAAAAAAAATAAAAATAAAAATAAATAAAAATAAATAAATAAATAAAAAATAAAAAGTTCCCGTACGACAGAATAAAAAAATAAAAATAAAAATAAATAAAAATAAATAAATAAAAAAATTCCTGTACAACAGAATAAAAAAATAAAAATAAAAATAAATAAATAAATAAATAAAAAATAAAAAATTCCCGTACAACAGAATAAAAAATAAAAATAAAAATAAATAAAAATAAATAAATAAAATTCCCGTACAACAGAATAAAAAAATAAAAATAAAAATAAATAAATAAATAAAAAAGAAAAAATTCCTGTACGACAGAATAAAAATTCGGAAGTGATGTCACGTGTTGTAATGCATTTGTATTGCATTTTCGAACGACAGCTGTACTGATTAAACGAAAATCATACGAAAATTTTTTTTTGCATGTCCGATCAAATAATATCGGATGAACTGTCCTGATCGGCTCTCGGAAAGCTCTGTACTAATGATCAGTTTATCGTACGATCGCTCCAAAAACTGCATTTTTCGTACGATTTTCTGATCTGTGTGTACCGGGCATAAGGCGTGGCGATTACTTAAACCCCCCCCCCACCCCCAACATGATATATTTTCTGGAAGCTGAGACACTGGGGAATAAAATAGTGGTAATTCCAGGTTTTTATGTCATACTATATTGGCACAATCAAGCATAACATTTCAGTAAAAATACACTAAAGTTGGCACAAATTGCAACATATTAACCATTTTTTTTTTTTTTGGGGGGGTAAAATATAAAAGATGAGATTGCACCAAGTAATTAGATGCCCAACATGTCAATCTTTAACCCCTTCACACCTAAAGGTAAAACAAATCTAAACGCCTAATGCATAATTTTGAAACTTTGACGTGTTAGTAAAACCGTACGTATCGTCACAACTACTTTTGTGCATTCAGGTGGATTATACCGCGTTTTTTTTTTTTTTTTAGGACAAATTGGGCTTTCATTTAATAGTAAATAGTTGTGGATATCTCCTGATTTATTTATTTTTTAATTATCAAAAGGAAAACTGGCCAAAGTAAAAAAAATAAAAATAAAAAATATATATATTTTCTTTTAATTTAGCTGTATATTACATGTTACTACCATAACCTACCGCCTAAGAACAGTCCAAAATAAATTCTGAAGATCGCAGCGATACCACGTATGTTATCATAACTGGGGAAAGCTGATTTGTTGCTATGCGTTACTGCACTGCCCATTAGACCATGTGCAATTCGTTTCGTTTTTTTTCGTTATTTTCGTTCGTTCGTTTTCGTACGAATGAACGAACGATTCGCTAAAAATTTTAACGAATAACGAATCGTTCGAATCGAACGAATCCGAAAATAACGAAAATCCGAAAAAAACTAAACTAGAAACAACGAATGTACGAATGAAGAAAATCCGAAAAACGAAAACAGGAACAACGAAAATGAAAATGAACGAAAAAATTCGTACATTCGTAACTTTTTTTTTTTTTTCGATTCGTAATTTTCCGTGTCTCTTACAATAGCGCTGCTTAACGTGCTTCGAATGGATTGAACGAAAAAATTCGTACATTCGTAACTTTTTTTTTTTTTTCGATTCGTAATTTTCCGTGTCCCTTACAATGGTGCTGCTTAACGTGCCTCGAATGGATTGAACGAAAAAATTCGTACATTCGTAACTTTTTTTTTTTTTTGATTCGTAATTTTCCGTGTCTCTTACAATGGCGTTGCTTAACGTGCTTCGAAGGGATTGAACGAAAAAAATCGTACATTCGTAACTTTTTTTTTTTGAATTGGTAATTTTCCGTGTCCCTTACAATGGCGCTGCTTAACGTGCGTCGAATGGATTAAACGAAAAAATTCGTACATTCGTAACTTTTTTTTTTTCGATTCGTAATTTTCCGTGTCTCTTACAATGGCGCTGCTTAACGTGCTTCGAATAGATTGAACGAAAAAATTCGTACATTCGTAACTTTTTTTTTTGATTCGTAATTTTCCGTGTCTCTTACAATGGCGCTGCTTAACGTGCTTCGAATAGATTGAACGAAAAAAATTCGTACATTCGTAACTTTTTTTTTTTTTTCCGATTCATAATTTTCCGTGTCTCTTACAATGGCGCTGCTTAACGTGCTTCGAATGGATTGAACGAAAAAATTCGTACATTCGTAACTTTTTTTTTCGATTCATAATTTTCCGTGTCTCTTAAAATGTAATAATAGCATACACATTACATAACATTATGAATTATGCTCCGATTACGAATCTACGAATGTTACAAATGTACGAATAAATACGAATGCGTCCGAATTTCGAATAAACGAATAAACGACTAACGGAAATACGAATCAACGAAAAAATAGCTCTTACGAATGTACGAATCGTTACGAATACGAACACCGACGACTTACGAATTTACGAATCGTTACGAATCAACGGAAACGAAAAAAAAACGAAACGAAAATAAACGAATTTTTTTGTTGTGCACATGTCTACTGCCCATACAATTTCTGCACTTTGTGTTGCCTGTGTGTCTGAATGGGATTTCACAAATGGTGCAGTACAGTGACGCACCACTAGGTGTCAGTGCACTCAGGTGAAAGATGAAGCGCTGTATATGCTGCCGACTTCAAAATCCTACTTTTTGCTCACTTGAAATATATAGACACATTTATTTATTTATTTTTTAATTTTTTATTAATTAATTAAATTTTTTTTTTTTTTTTAGGATATTCTCTTTGCAGGGGGCACGCCCCATTCGATTTCTCTGAAACAAATTCACAAGGTAATGTAGGTAATACATCTGCATTGCAGCAGTGGGGTCCTTGGTTCGAATCCCGACCAGGATAACCTCTGCATGGAGTTTTGCATGGGTTTCCTTCCACACTTCACATACATGCTGGCCGGATCATTTTCTCCTGTCTAATTTGGCCCCGTTATGTTGCCAAGGGGTGGCAAGTTTGCAGGTGGGGGTTCTTTCTCAAAGTGGGGGTATTTCTCTAAGTGGGAGCCCTTCTGACTCTGCACTTATCTAAATGTCTCATCTGAAAATATCATCTTTGTTCCCCCACAGGTATGCCTGCTCTCTAGCTCACTCATCGCCTCCTCCCATGCTCGTCTCCAGGACTTTTCCAGAGCCTCTCCAAGCCTATGGAACTCCTTACCCCAATCTGTCCGTCTATCTCCCACTCTATTGGCTTTTAGACTATCCCTGAAAATCCTCCTCTTCAGAGAAGCCTATCCTACCCACACCTAACAAATGGATTTTAATTTTGTCATCACCCCCCACAGCCACTTGACCCTCCCTTCTAGATTGTAAGCTCTAACGGGCAGGGCCCTCTGATCAGGGCCGCTGATAGAAGTCATGTGGCCCTGTACAGCCTACCTGATGGGGCCCTCTTCAGCTCCACCCCTGGTCCCTCCTTCAGCCCCACTCCTGGCCCCTCCCCAGACCCCGCCTTGAAACTGTCTCTGCAGCACATTACGGCATTGACGGCAAGGGTGGCACTGTCTCTGCAGGTAGCACATGGGTTATGGTCCATAACGCATGTGCTACCTGCAGACAGTGGCACCCATGCCCCCAATGTCATATTGTGCTGCAGACAGGGGGGGACGATGTTCGTCATGGTGGCTGGAGGATTTTTTTTTTTTTATTAATTAGTTCTCTTTTTAGGTTGCACGGCCCCCCCTGCTGGTCGGGCCCGGTACAACAGGGCCAGTTGTACTGGCCTATCAGCAGCCCTGCCTCTGATCCCTCCTGTATTGAATTGTATTGTAATGTGACTGTCTTCCCCCATGTTGTAAAGCGCTGCGCAAACTGTTGGCGCTATATACAGTAAATCCTGTATAATAATAATTATTGAGGGATTGGGACCTTAGAGGGCGGGGACTATTTGCGAAGGAATCGTTTTTAGAACCTCTCTGTGTAAATTGACAGCGTGATAGTAATATCTGTAATAAATTAATTCATGAGAATAGGTCAATGGGCTGAAATAAAATGTTTTATAATACAGGCGTTTGGGAAAAGAATAAATCATAATTTTTTAATGATAAATTTAAAGGTCAACTCCATCTAGAACATACAGTAAATGCCTATTGTTCCTGGCAGGATGAATGAAATTATATCTTATAATGTTTCTCTGGGACTACCGTGATGAAATCTCCCTACCAGAATTCCCTCATTTGGATGTGTGGAGACACAAACTACTGCAGACAATCTCCCCATTGTGGGAGGGGCAGAGACACAAACTACTGCAGGAAATGGTATCATTGTGGGAGGGGCAGAGACACAAACTACTGCAGGGAAATCGCATCATTGTGGGAGGGGCAGAGACACAAACTACTGGAGGAAATCTCACCATTGTGGGAGTGGCAGAGACACAAACTACTGCAGGGAAATCGCATCATTGTGGGAGGGGCAGAGACACAAACTACTGGAGGAAATCTCCCCACCGTGGGAGTGGCAGAGACACAAACTACTGCAGGGAAATCGCATCATTGTGGGAGGGGCAGAGACACAAATTACTGGAGGAAATCTCCCCACCGTGGGAGGGGCAGAGACACAAACTACTGCAGAAAATCACACTATTGTGGGAGGGCAGAGACACAAACTACTGAAGGAAATATCCCAACTGTGGGAGGGGCAGAGACACAAACTACTGGAGGAAATCTCACCATTGTGGGAGGGGCAGAGACACAAACTATTGCAGAAAATCTCACCATTGTGGGAGGGGCAGAGACACAAACTACTGCAGGGATAACTCCCCATTGTGGGAGGGGCAGAGACACAAACTTCTGTGGGGAAATCTTACCATTGTGGGAGGGGCAGAGACACAAACTACTGCCGGGAAATTGCTTCATTGTGGGAGGGGCAGAGACACAAACTACTGGAAGGAAATCTCCCCAGTATGGGAGGGGCAGAGATACAAACTACTGCAGGGAAATCTCACCATTCTCAGCTAAGACCTGGGATTCCTGCAGTGTCTCCATGGAGACAGGATGTGCTGCGCTGGACCATCGGGAGAGATCAGCCATCGCTGGACCCCGGAGAAGAGATCAGCCATCGCTGGATAGCAAGAGTGGATTACCACCGCTGGAATCTTTTTTTTATTTTTAATAAAGGACTTTTCCCAACGGTGTCTGTCTGTTTTTTAACAATTTTTTACACTTTCTTTGTGAAATTATACTTTTGTATCCCCTTACCATTTCAAACAGGGGGGGTGGTCGGGATCTGGGGGTCCCCTTGTTAAAGGGGGCTTCCAGATTCTGATAAGCCCCCCGCCCGCAGACCCCCACAACCACCGGCCAGGGTTGTGGGGATGAGGCCCTTGTCCCCATCACAGACCCCCAAAGCATCCTCCCAATGTTGAGGGCATGTGGCCTGGTACGGTTCAGGAGGGGGGGCACTCTCTCATCCCCACCTCTTTTCCTGTGGCCTGCCAGGTTGCATGCTCGGATAAAGGGTCTGGTATGGATTTTTGGGGGGAACTCCATCCCATTTTTTTTTTAATTTGACCCGGGGTTCCCCTTAATATCCATACCAGACCTGAAGGGCCTGGTAATTGAATTTAGGGGGAACCCCACGCATATTTTTTTTTTTATCAATGACTTTCAATGACTGTTCTCTGTATTACGGTAGCCGACAATTCATTAGCCGCAAGTGATTTTAAAATACTTTTTTTCCTGCAAAAATTACACTTTGTGCAGGGACAGTTCTAAGCACGGGAAACATGCGCCCCTTTACAGGCATACTATACACCCCCCCCCCCCCCCCCCAGGTACGAAATTTAACCACTTCCCGACCGTCGGCCGTCATATGACGGCCTCCGGTTTGCGGGGGTATATCTGAATGATGCCTGTAGCTACAGACATCATTCAGATATTGCCGGTTTCAGCCGGCGATTCCCTGCACCATAGGAACGATCATAGCGGCTGTTCCGCCGCTTGATCGTTCTTATGGGCGGCGGGAGGGGACGCCCCCCCCTCCCGCCGCCCTCCGGTGCTTCTACCGACTCACCGCTTCCATCGGTGAGTCGGTCACAGGAACCGCCGGCACCGGATGATCACTATAGAGATTTCCGGCGGACCAGATGGTCGCCGGAGTCTCTATGATCGTTCGGAGGCCGGGCGCGATGTGATGACGTCACGCCCGGCCTCTGCATTCGAATAACGGCGCCGCCTCCGCTGGGAAGCGGTGATCGTTTTTTTTTTTTTTTTTTTTTTTATTTTAGGCTTTCCAGCCTAGAGGTGAGATGTGGGGTCTTATTGACCCCATATCTCACTGTTAATAGGTCCGATCAGGTAATATTCCTATTACAAGGGATGTTTACATTCCTTGTAATAGGAATAAAAGTAATCAATTTTTTTTTTTTTTTTTTAAACTGTCAAATTTAAAAAATAAAAGTCAAATTAACAATAATAAAAAAAAAAAAATTTTTTAAAGCGCCCCTGTCCCCGTGAGCTCGTAGGCAGAAATGAACGCATACGTAAGCCCCGCCCACATATGAAAACGGTGTTCAAACCACACATGTGAGGTATCGCCGCGAACGTTAGAGCGAGAGCAATAATTCTAGCCCTAGACCTCCTCTGTAACTCAAAACATGTAACCAGTAAAAAATGTTAAAGCGTCGCCTATGGGGATTTTTAAATACCAAAGTTTGGCGCCATTCCACGAGCGCGTGCAATTTTGAAGCATGACATGTTGGGTATCTATTTACTCGGCGTATCTTCATCTTTCACATTATGCAAAAAAAATTGGGCTAACTTTATTGTTTGTTTTTTTTTTAAGCATGAAATTGTTTTTTTTCTGAAAAAAACGTGTTCGAAAAATTGCTGCGCAAATACCGTGCGAGATAAAAAGTTGCAACGAGCGTCATTGTATTCTCTAGGGTCTTTGCTAAAAAAACATATATAATGTTTGGGGGTTCTATGTAATTTTCGAGCAAAAAAATTATGAATTTTACATGTAGGAGAGAAATGTCAGAATTGGCCTGGTTGCGAAGTGGTTAAAGGAATATTACACTTTTCATGTCTCACTTTAAGCATTATTAAAATCACTGCTCCCGAAAAAACTTCAGTTTTTAAACGTTTTTTTTTTTTTTTGCATTGATACATGTCCCCTGGGGCAGGACCCGGGTCCCCAAACACTTTTTATGACAATAACTTGCATATTAGCCTTTAAAATTAGCACTTTTGATTTTGAACGTTCGAGTCCCATAGACTTTAATAGGGTTCTAAAGTTGACACGAACTTTAGATCTGTTCGCAGGTTCTGGTGCGAACCGAACAGGGGGGTGTTCGGCTCATCCCTACTGAAACCGATACTTTCAGGCTCGGTTCTTTGAGCTGTCAGTGGATCTGCCAAAGTGTTAAAGAAGTCCGGTAATTGGAGCTGTCAAAAGAGAAAAAAAGTAGCCGGCAATGTTTATATTATAGTGTTTTTATTTTAGCCCTGAAACACTAAAATAAAAAGAAACATTGTTTCTTTTTGTATCTTTCTGCTTCTTTATCGGCAGATCAAAGGGATGAACAAATGTTCCTCTGTTTAACCCCTTAATAACCCTAAATTTACTCTAATCAGCCTTAATTAACTCCCTATTCTCCTCCATTTAATTATTATTTTCCTGCTTTTTTTCTTTTGTTCAGATCTATTTTATAATTAATAAACAATTAAAACTTTTTTTTTTGTTTGCTTTGCTAGTAAATATTTTAATTTTTACACATATATATTAACATATATTTACACATTTCACATGGAAAAAGAGCTAAATTAAAAAAAAATCTATTTATTTCATTTGCAAATAACTTTTCAATGCTTTGTACCATTGCTGACAGCTGAAGTTAAAACAAAACAGTTGCGGTAGGTATCGGTAATTGGTATCGGTGAGTACTACAAAAAAAACAAGTATCGATACTCGTACTCATTGTGAAAATAAAAATTGTATTGGTGCATCCCTAGTATGAACACATGGGGGTTATTTACTAAAGGAAAATCCACTTTACACTGCAAGTGCACTTGGAAGTGGAGTCGCTGTAGATCCGAGGGGGACATGCAAGGAAAATAAACAGCATTTTAACTTGCACACGATTGGATGATAAAATCAGAAGAGCTTCCACTCATTTCAGATCTACCCCTTAGATTAAGGCCCCTTTCACACTGGGGCGGTTTGCAGGCGCTATTGTGCTAAAAATAGCGCCTGCAAACCGACCCGAAACAGCTGTTGCTGTGTCTTCAGTGTGAAAGCCCGAGGGCTTTCACACTGAAGCGGTGCGCTTGCAGGACGCTGGAAAATGTCCTGCAAGCCGCATCTTTGGCTCGCTATAGGAGCGGTATATTTACCGCTCCTATATCGCCCGTTCCCATTGAAAACAATGGGGGAGCGCGCCGAACCCGCCCGCAAAACGCCGCTACAGCGGCGGTTTGCGGGCGGTATTGACCCTTTTTCGGCCGCTCGCGGGGGTAAAACCACCCCGCTAGTGGCCGAAATGCGCTGCTAAAACGCAGGTAAAGCAGCGCTAAATATAGCGCCGCTTTACCGCCAGCGCCCCCACCGCTCCAGTGTGAAAGTAGCCTTACAGCGACTGCACTTGCAGTGTAAAGTGGATTTGCGTTTTCGTCAATAACCCCCACAATCTCCTTTCCCCTGAAAGAACCGGGATCTGTTCGTTTACACACACAGATCCCGGTTCTCGCTCTGTCACGAGCGATCGCGGGAGCCCGGCGGTCATCGTGGCCCGCCGGGCACTCGCATCGGGGTTGGGCACCCGCTGGACACGCTACGCTCGCGCCCCAGTGGCCAAAAAGGCGAATCGGCGTAACGTAGCGCCGTTTCGCCCAGCCATGCCATTCTGCCGCAGTTAAACTGCGGCAGCTGGTCGGCAAGCGGTTAAAGATGAAGATCTGAAAATATAAATTTATTGGGTTTAGAAACACTTCTCTGCTCTTTGTAATGATTGGGTAAAAATAGAAAAAAAAAAAAAAAAACGAATTTCAAAGATATATTAGAAGTAATAGCAACGAGATTAGCATCAAAAGGGTTATTTCACTGAGAACGCCTACTAATTGCCTAACAAGACACGTCCAATGAGATGAAATGAACCAATCAGATTGGGCGTGGGCTATTATCAATGAGAAAACTGCAGTTACCCGAGCGCCAGTTGCAGTTTACATATCTACTATCGTTTTGCGCTTCAAAGTGCGCCGGTTCGCGCGCTCGGTTAATGACTTTTCCGGCGCACCAATTAAAGTGTGAACCGGCGCAGCGCATTCTGCTTAGTAAATCAGCCCCCCCCCCCCATTGTATCCAGATGTGAGTCGCATTACTTCACCGCTGATGTATGTAATGGGAGTGACACGCTAATTCATTTCGTGCAGCAGAAATGGACTGATTATGTATCATAGCCGACAATATCAATTAGGAAAACATTCAATTACAATCAGCGCTAATACATTATTTATTGATTCCGCATTATGTGCACATTAATACGACGCATTTCATTTCACAGCCGAGAGGGCCGGCTCTGTATTGATACGCAGATGTTGGCAGTCAGAGCTGCAGTCATAATTATTGGAGGGGGGAGACGGGAAAATATCGCCATCTGCCATACATGGACAGATCTCCCGCCCAATGTGATCCAGAACTGGAGGGGGGCTGAGTATGCTGGGAACAGAAACCATCGCATATTATTATTGTTAAAGCGTTACTCCGACCAAAAAGGGACATTTTTCTGTTCATAGTATATTACCTCTAATAAGCGCTGATATTATGTTTTCCCTCCATTCATCTTCCTCTGCAATTATCTGCTGATCACTGCCGGGTTCTCATTCTGTGTTATATTTTTGGTTAGAGACGGACAACGCTTTCTATCCAACGTTGAAAACGCATCCGACGTTGTCGGACTGGCACTGCGCCAAGTGAAGATGAGCCAACCGGACACGTTCACCGGGAAGATTCCCCGCAAGAGAATGTTTTATACAGAAAGGCACATTCCCTGCTGTATTCATAGATCTAAGTGTCGTGTGCACAAGATTTAGACAACCGGCATGTTAAGAATAGTTTATTTTTTACATTTTGTGCAAAAGACGACTAACTGACGCAAACACAAAACATTATCAGCCCCAGTGCATGCGCTTCAGATCTCATATCAGCCCCAGTGCATGCGCTTCAGATCTCATATCAGCCCCAGTGCATGCGCTTCAGATCTCATATCAGCCCCAATGTCTGGACTTTATTCCTCATATCAGCTCCAATGCATGGATTTTATTCCTCAGATCAGCTCCAATGCATGCACTTTATTCCTCAGATCAGCTCCAATGCATGGATTTTATTCCTCAGATCAGCTCCAATGCATGCACTTTATTCCTCAGATCAGCTCCAATGCATGCACTTTATTCCTCAGATCAGCTCCAATGCATGCACTTTATTCCTCAGATCAGCTCCAATGCATGGACTTTATTCCTCAGATCAGCTCCAATGCATGGACTTTATTACTCAGATCAGCTCCAATGCATGGACTTTATTCCCCAGATCAGCTCCAATGCATGCACTTTATTCCTCAGATCAGCCCCAATGCATGGACTTTATTCCTCAGATCAGCTCCAATGCATGCACTTTATTCCTCAGATCAGCTCCAATGCATGGACTTTATTCTTCAGATCAGCTCCAATGCATGCACTTTATTCCTCAGATCAGCTCCAATGCATGGACTTTATTCCTCAGATCAGCCCCAATGCATGGACTTTATTCCTCAGATCAGCTCCAATGCATGCACTTTATTCCTCAGATCAGCCCCAATGCATGGACTTTATTCCTCAGATCAGCTCCAATGCATGCACTTTATTCCTCAGATCAGCCCCAATGCATGGACTTTATTCCTCAGATCAGCTCCAATGCATGCACTTTATTCCTCAGATCAGCTCCAATGCATGGACTTTATTCCACAGATCAGCTCCAATGCATGCACTTTATTACTCAGATCAGCTCCAATGCATGCACTTTATTCCTCAGATCAGCCCCAATGCATGGACTTTATTCCTCAGATCAGCTCCAATGCATGCACTTTATTCCTCAGATCAGCTCCAATGCATGGACTTTATTCCCCAGATCAGCTCCAATGCATGCACTTTATTCCTCAGATCAGCTCCAATGCATGCACTTTATTCCTCAGATCAGCTCCAATGCATGCACTTTATTCCTCAGATCAGCCCCAATGCATGGACTTTATTCCTCAGATCAGCCCCAATGCATGGACTTTATTCCTCAGATCAGCTCCAATGCATGGACTTTATTACTCAGATCAGCTCCAATGCATGGACTTTATTCCCCAGATCAGCTCCAATGCATGCACTTTATTCCTCAGATCAGCCCCAATGCATGGACTTTATTCCTCAGATCAGCTCCAATGCATGCACTTTATTCCTCAGATCAGCTCCAATGCATGGACTTTATTCTTCAGATCAGCTCCAATGCATGCACTTTATTACTCAGATCAGCTCCAATGCATGCACTTTATTCCTCAGATCAGCCCCAATGCATGGACTTTATTCCTCAGATCAGCTCCAATGCATGGACTTTATTCCTCAGATCAGCCCCAATGCATGGACTTTATTCCTCAGATCAGCTCCAATGCATGCACTTTATTCCTCAGATCAGCTCCAATGCATGGACTTTATTCTTCAGATCAGCTCCAATGCATGCACTTTATTACTCAGATCAGCTCCAATGCATGCACTTTATTCCTCAGATCAGCCCCAATGCATGGACTTTATTCCTCAGATCAGCTCCAATGCATGCACTTTATTCCTCAGATCAGCTCCAATGCATGGATTTTATTCCTCAGATCAGCTCCAATGCATGCACTTTATTCCTCAGATCAGCTCCAATGCATGCACTTTATTCCTCAGATCAGCTCCAATGCATGCACTTTATTCCTCAGATCAGCTCCAATGCATGGACTTTATTCCTCAGATCAGCTCCAATGCATGGACTTTATTACTCAGATCAGCTCCAATGCATGGACTTTATTCCCCAGATCAGCTCCAATGCATGCACTTTATTCCTCAGATCAGCCCCAATGCATGGACTTTATTCCTCAGATCAGCTCCAATGCATGCACTTTATTCCTCAGATCAGCTCCAATGCATGGACTTTATTCTTCAGATCAGCTCCAATGCATGCACTTTATTCCTCAGATCAGCTCCAATGCATGGACTTTATTCCTCAGATCAGCCCCAATGCATGGACTTTATTCCTCAGATCAGCTCCAATGCATGCACTTTATTCCTCAGATCAGCCCCAATGCATGGACTTTATTCCTCAGATCAGCTCCAATGCATGCACTTTATTCCTCAGATCAGCCCCAATGCATGGACTTTATTCCTCAGATCAGCTCCAATGCATGCACTTTATTCCTCAGATCAGCTCCAATGCATGGACTTTATTCTTCAGATCAGCTCCAATGCATGCACTTTATTACTCAGATCAGCTCCAATGCATGCACTTTATTCCTCAGATCAGCCCCAATGCATGGACTTTATTCCTCAGATCAGCTCCAATGCATGCACTTTATTCCTCAGATCAGCTCCAATGCATGGACTTTATTCCCCAGATCAGCTCCAATGCATGCACTTTATTCCTCAGATCAGCTCCAATGCATGCACTTTATTCCTCAGATCAGCTCCAATGCATGCACTTTATTCCTCAGATCAGCCCCAATGCATGGACTTTATTCCTCAGATCAGCCCCAATGCATGGACTTTATTCCTCAGATCAGCTCCAATGCATGGACTTTATTACTCAGATCAGCTCCAATGCATGGACTTTATTCCCCAGATCAGCTCCAATGCATGCACTTTATTCCTCAGATCAGCCCCAATGCATGGACTTTATTCCTCAGATCAGCTCCAATGCATGCACTTTATTCCTCAGATCAGCTCCAATGCATGGACTTTATTCTTCAGATCAGCTCCAATGCATGCACTTTATTACTCAGATCAGCTCCAATGCATGCACTTTATTCCTCAGATCAGCCCCAATGCATGGACTTTATTCCTCAGATCAGCTCCAATGCATGGACTTTATTCCTCAGATCAGCCCCAATGCATGGACTTTATTCCTCAGATCAGCTCCAATGCATGCACTTTATTCCTCAGATCAGCTCCAATGCATGGACTTTATTCTTCAGATCAGCTCCAATGCATGCACTTTATTACTCAGATCAGCTCCAATGCATGCACTTTATTCCTCAGATCAGCCCCAATGCATGGACTTTATTCCTCAGATCAGCTCCAATGCATGCACTTTATTCCTCAGATCAGCTCCAATGCATGGACTTTATTCCCCAGATCAGCTCCAATGCATGCACTTTATTCCTCAGATCAGCTCCAATGCATGCACTTTATTCCCCAGATCAGCTCCAATGCATGCACTTTATTCCTCAGATCAGCTCCAATGCATGCACTTTATTCCTCAGATCAGCTCCAATGCATGAACTTTATTCCTCAGATCAGCCCCAATGCATGCACTTTATTCCTCAGATCAGCCCCAACTTTATTCCTCAGATCAGCTCCAATGCATGCACTTTATTCCTCAGATCAGCCCCAATGCATGCACTTTATTCCTCAGATCAGCCCCAATGCATGCACTTTATTCCTCAGATCAGCCCCAATGCATGCACTTTATTCCTCAGATCAGCTCCAATGCATGCACTTTATTCCTCAGATCAGCTCCAATGCATGCACTTTATTCCTCAGATTAGCCCCAATGCATGCACTTCAGATCTCATATTAGCCCCAATGCATTCACTTCAGATCTCATAACAACCCCAATGCATGCACGTCAGTCTTCAGATCAGCTCCAGTGTATGCACTTCAGATCAGTCCCAATGCATGCACTCCAGATCTTGTAGCAGCCCTAATGCATGCACTCCAGTCCTGAGATTAGCCCCAAAGCATGCACTTCAGATCAGCCCCAATGCATGTACTCCAAATCTCAGATCAGTCCCAATGCATGCATTTCAGTCCTCAGATTAGCCCCAATGCATGCCCTTCAGATCTCGTAGCAGCCCCAATGCATGCACTTTTGACCTCAGAACAGCCCCAAATGCATGCACTTCAGATCAGTCCCAATGCATGCAATTCAGATCTCAGATCAACCCCAATACATGCACTTCAATTCTCATATCAACCCCAATACAGGCACTTCAGAGCTCAGTTTAGCCCTAGTGCATGCACTTCAGATCTCATAGCAGCCCTAATGCATGCACTTCAATCCTCAGATTAGCCCCAATGCATGCACTTCAGACCTCAGAACAGCCCCCAATGCATGCACTTCAGACCTCAGAACAGCCCCCAATGCATGCACTTCAGATAAGTACCAATGCATGCACTCCAGAGCTCAGATTATTCCCAATGCATGCACTCCAGATCAGTCCCAATGATCATCCAGCACCTAGGGCAAAGATGCCAAACTGCACATTCATGATGCCCCCCTTCATCATGTGTAAGCTTAGGGAAGCCTATGCCCAGCACAGTCACTCACTTGTCACTGCCACTACTCCTGTTGGCCTAGTAACCAGTGACGGCCACTTCATTAGGGGCGCCTAGGCACTGCCCCCCTAATCCATGTGCCCGGCCCCTAATCTACATGCAGGGCGCCGGACGCATGGATTTCAATGTTTTTTTTTGATTTTGAAGCACATTATTACAACCTGAGGCTCTAATTGGCTAAAAAAAATGGGCGGACTTGGGGCACAGAGCACTGCGCCTAACTAGTTGTGTGACATTAGCGAATTAATATTCACTAATGTCTTCCTGCTTCTCCTCCCGGCCAATCAGCAAGCGGGTCCTGAGACCTGATTGGCCAGTGAGTCTTAGGACCCAGTTCCTGTTCAGCAGGGAGGAGGGGCAGCAACAGTCTCTTTAAGCCACTAACCGCCACCTTCCTTGTCCGTCTTCCACGCGAAGGAAGGCGCCCTCATCCCTATAATAAAGCATTGCGCCCAGGGCAGGCACCCATCTCGCCCACCTTTTCCCCTGATGTCTCCGTAAAGAGGACCTGTCACCTACTCAATGCTATCACATAGGAGGCTTGTTAGCCCTCTTGTAAAAACAGTAAAGTTAAGTAAATAAAAAAAAGTGTAAAAAATTATATAAAAGAAATAAAAATAATAATAAAAATTTGGTGATTCTGACTTTTAACAATGTTAAGCAGGCCATAGACAATTTGAAAATTGAATGAAAATTCTTGCTGATCGTCAGGTTGTTCATTTTTTGCAATTATTAGTAGACATGTGCAATAGTTTTGTTCCGAATTAGTTCTTTAACGAATTTCGACAAAATTAACGAAAACCTGTTTAACAAATTTTTATGAATATTTGGAAAATGTGAAAATTTGTCATTTCGGAAAATCTGAAATTGGAAATTCGGAAATCCGGAAATTCAAAATGAGAAAATCCGGAAATTCGAAAATCCGAAATTACGGAAATTCAGAAATCCAGAAATCCGAAAATAAGAACGAAAATTTAAAAATTTGAAAACCCGAAAATCCAAACAATTAAAATAATAACTAACTAATAATAACTAACTATTAAATTATTTGGTATTGGAATTTCCTTTAAAATTTGGCTGTTAGTGAATGTAACGAATACGAATTTATCCGAAGTTTCGAATGATCCTAAATAACGAATGCCGCATCTAAACGAATGGAACGTAACAAATTAATAATCATAAATAACAATAACAACTTTTTATTATTATTAATTCATTCTGTTCCATTTGTTTAGATGCGCCATTTGTTATTTCGGATAATTTGTAACTTTAAATTCATATTCCTTACGTTGACTAACAGCCAAATTTGAAAGGAAATTCCAATACCTATAATTTAATACTTAGTTATTATTAGTTAGTTATTAATTCAACTTTTTCAGATTTTGGTTGTTTCTAATTTTTGGAATTTTTTAATTTCTGAATTTCTGGATTTACAAACTTTCGAAGTTCCCGATTTTCAAATTTACGAATTCCGATCATAACGCATGACCCGAAAAACAAAATAAAAATTATTTACTAACTTCGAATTTCCCGATTTTCAAATTTACGATTTTCGATCATAACAAATGACTTGAGAAACTTAAAAAAAATTTTTTACAAACTTTGGAATTTCCGGATTTTCAAATTGACGAATTTCAATCATAACGAATGACCTGAAAAACAAAAAAAAAAATTTGTGAATTTTCGAATTTCCGGATTTTCAAATTTACTAATTTCAATCATAACGAATGACCAGAAAAACAAGCAAAAAAAACGAAATTTTTTCGGCAGTGCACAATTTTTGGGATTTTCTTTCTTTTTGGATTTTCGAATTTCTTAATTTTTTAAGTTTTAGAATTCCTGAATTTCGGGATTTACAAACTTTCGAATTTCCCGATTTTCAAATTTACAAATTTCGATCATAACGAATGACCCAAAAAACAAAAAAAAATTATTTACGAACTTTCTAATTTCCCGATTTTCTAATTTACGAATTTCAATCATAACGAATGACTTGAAAAACAAAAAAAATTTGCGAACTTTCGAATTTCTGGATTTTCAAATTTACGAATTTCGATCATAACGAATGACCAGAAAAAGCAACAAAAAAAAATATTTTTTTGGCAGTGCACATGTCTAATTTTTTGGATTTTCTTTCTTTTCGAATTTTCGAATTTCTTAATTTTTGAAATTTTTTTAATTTCTGAATTTCTGGATTTACGAACTTTCGAATTTCCCGATTTTCAAATTTACGAATTCCGATCATAACAAATGACCCGAAAAACAAAAAAAATATTATTTACGAACTTTAGAATTTCACGATTTTCAAATTTACGATTTTCGATCATAACTAATGACTCGAGAAACTTAAAAAAAAAAAAATGTACGAACTTTGGAATTTCCGGATTTTCAAATTTACGAATTTCGATCATAACGAATGACCAGAAAAACAACCAAAAAAAAATAATTTAATTTTTCGGCAGTGCACATGTCAAATTTTTTTGCCGCAATTAAAAGTGCCTAATCCAGCATGCTGTTTTCTTTTATTTTTTTAAGAAAGACGAAACAGGTGATGGGACAAACCTATGCGCCATCTTCGTTTTTTGATCGACTTTCTTTTGGTCTATGGCCAGCTTTAACGATCGGTTTTGTAGCGCCACTGATCACTGTCTCGTTTTTTGCTCTGGCTATTGTTTAATATCGTAGATGGACTTTGATTAAAAGGGCGGAACCTTGGACGCGCTAGTCCAGCTGCGCACGGAATTGATTGGAGGGAAAGTTCATCTTTCCATTATTCCCGATGAAAACAACTGTGAATTGCGATCAATGGCTGAATACAGAGACCCTATCCAGACGCAGATTAATCAGAAAGATCGCCACCTGCTGGGTGTAAAAGGTGACCTCCGCCACTCATGTCATATACACAGACATGTTTCTATTGGCTGAGAAGGTACTGGAGAGGTGGGGCATTTCAGAGACAGATGTAACAAAAAAAAACACAGATTTTTACATACTGTCTCTGGTTTTACTGAGGCTGGCAACCCTGATGGGGCCCCCTAGTGGCCCGGGGCCCTCGGGCAGTGCCCGAGTGGCCGAATGGTCAGTCCGCCCCTGGCTCTGACATAAACCACAGCTGCTGTGCTGAGAAATGATATTTGCTTCCATTATAGCCGGCAAGGTGATGGATTAACTCTTTCAATGCCAGACACGATCTGATCCTGGCTTCTTCCTATGACCTATAATAGGTGATTTAACCCTGGCTGTTCATGCTGTTCACCCCGTGGCCACAGAGGGGGGCTTTCTCTGAGTCAGCCTGCGGGCTTCAAGGACTGAGAGCAGATTTAACCCTTACATTGCTAGTGTTTATCCATCCGATCGGATGCCCGGCAGACTTGTATAACATTTTCGATCCGTTAACCCCTGCTGTTCCAGCTGATATTCGTCTGGCTTTCTTTTTTTTTTTTTTTCCTTGGTGGGTGCGGAGTTAACTCTTGCATTTCTAAATCTATTCTAACACATATTTGGATAGTTCTAAAATATGTTTTAGCACCACAGTAATCACACCTGGAGATGATTTAACCCCTGCAATGCTGAATGAGGGGGGCACCCAGTCACTTTTTGTTATACACAATGTAGCAAGTTTCAGTCCAGAGCATCATTAACCCCTTTGGTGTTGGATGTGATTGGCATTGTTATTTGCTGGATGTTGGAAGAAATGTCACGTGGTCACTTTAACCCACGCAGTGCTGGGTGTTATCCCCAGGCAGTCGGGAGGCTGATAGGACCAGGGATTTAACCCCTGCTGCACCAGGCACTATTTAATCTACGGACACAAGTTCATTTCATTTTACTGGATTAACCCCTGCAGTGCTGGATGTGTATTCTTTAGACGCATCTCTCTCTCTCTCTCTCTCTCGCCAGGCATTCAAATGTGTTATCCTTGAATGTCATGATTAACCCCTGCAGTGCTGGGTGTTACTATATATTCCCAGAACGTGCTGTATGTGGGTATGGCCAAGTGTAACCCCCGCTGTGCTGAACGTTCTTAGCTGTCAGGATAGGTAGACAGCACACTATACCCTGCAGTGGAATTTAACCCCTGCTGTGCTGAATGTTCTTAGCTGTCAGAACGAGTAGACACTAGACAGCACACTATACCTGCAGCAGAATTTAACCCCTGTTGTGCCAAATGCTCTTAGCTGTCAGGATAGGTAAACAGCACACTATAACCTGCAGCAGAATTTAACCCCTATCGTGCTGAATGTTCTTAGCTGTCAGGACAAGTAGACAGCACATTATAACCTGCAGCAGAATTTAACCCCTATTGTGCTGAATGTTCTTAGCTGTCAGGACAAGTAGACAGCACACTATAACCTGCAGCAAAATTTAACCCCTGCTGTGGTGAATGTTCTTAGCTGTCAGAACGAGTAGACAGCACACTATAACTTGCAACAGAATTTAACCCCTGCTGTGCTGAATGTTCCTAGCTGTCAGAACGAGTAGACACTAGACAGCACACTATACCTGCAGCAGAATTTAACCCCTGTTGTGCCGAATGTTCTTAGCTGTCAGAACGAGTAGACACTAGACAGCACACTATACCTGCAGCAGAATTTAACCCCTGTTGTGCCGAATGTTCTTAGCTGTCAGGATAGGTAGACAGCACACTATAACCTGTCCTGCAGCAGAATTTAACCCCTGTTGTGCTGAACGTTCTTAGGTGTCAGGACAGGTAGACAGCACACTATACCTGCAGCAGAATTTAACCCCTGTTGTGCCGAATGTTCTTAGCTGTCAGGATAGGTAGACAGCACACTATAACCTGTCCTGCAGCAGAATTTAACCCCTGTTGTGCTGAACGTTCTTAGGTGTCAGGACAGGTAGACAGCACACTATACCTGCAGCAGAATTTAACCCCTGCTGTGCTGAACGTTCTTAGCTGTCAGGACAAGTAGACAGCACACTATAACTTGCAGCAGAATTTAACCCCTGCTGTGCTGAATGTTCTTAGCTGTCAGAACGAGTAGACAACAAACTATACCTGCAGCAGAATTTAACCCCTGCAGTGCTGAATGTTCTTAGCTGTCAGGATAGGTAGACAACAAACTATACCTGCAGCAGAATTTAACCCCTGCTGTGCTGAATGTTCTTAGCTGTCAGGATAGGTAGACAACAAACTATACCTGCAGCAGAATTTAACCCCTGCTGTGCTGGGTGACATGTATTATCTGGGGTACACAGATCTTTCTTCCACTGCTGCACCTTCTGGTCTGACATAGGCAGCACACTATAATATTTTAGATCGTAAGCTCTTATGGTCAGGGCCCTACTACTACTCTTGTATTGAATTACTGTGTAATGGTGTCTTCTTTTTTTTTATCTTGCAGAGCACTGCACAAACTGTTGGCCCTATATAAAATCTGTATAATAATCGAAATCCTGTGAATACTTTAACCCCTTGCTGGGCAGGATGCCATGTGTTCGCTGAAAACATTTAAACTTTTTCTTTTTTTCTTTTAGGATTGGCTGTTGGATTAACTCTTACAGTGCTGGAACGAATCAGAACATTTGGGCGCCCTCCAATGATGACCTGCAGACGAGTTAACCCCTGCCGGTAGGGTTGCTGGAATAACTCTTGCTTTGCTGGACATGATCGGAACATCCATCTCTCCCTCCTGTAGATTCTCTAGTTTAACCCTTGATCTACTGGATGCTTTTTGATCCTCAGATTCTTAGTTCTTTCTTGGTTGCTGGATTAACTCTTGCATTGCTGGATATGATCAGAGCACTTGTCTTCCTCCTGCCCGTTCCTGGTTTAACCCTTGATGTACTGAATGCTTCTCGTTCCCCATACTTTTAGTTATTTTTTGGTTGCTGGATTAACTCTTTCATCACTGGACCCTATCTGAACACCCATCTCCCTCCTGCATACGGTTTGTGGTTTAACCTTTGCTTTGCTGGGTGCTTTTTGGTCTCCCAGGGTCCTAGTGCCTTCTTGGTTGCTCAATTAACTCTTACATGGCTGGATTTGACCAGAACACCCATCTCCCTAATGTAGAGTGATCCTGGTTTAACCCCTGATGTGCCGGGTGCTTTTTGTTCTCCATTTTATTTTAGTTCTTTCTTGGTTGCTGGATTAACTCTTTCATCACTGGACCCGATCAGAACACCCACCTCCCTCCTGTATTTGGTTTCTGGTTTAACCTTTGCTTTGCTGGGTGCTTTTTTGGTCTCCCGGGGTCTTAGTGCCTTCTTGGTTGCTCAATTAACTCTTGCATTGATTTGAACAGAACACCCATCTCCCTAATGTAGAGTGATCCTTCTTTAACCCCTGATGTGCCAGATTCTTTTTGTTCTCCAGTTTCTTTTTAGTTCCTTCTTGGTTGCTGGATTAACTCTTACATCACCTGACCAGAACAGGTTTCTTCCTCTTGTAGAGTGTTCCTGGTTTAACCCCTTATGCACTCAATGTTGTTTGATCTCTAGTGAATTATTTTCTTCTTGGTTGCTGGATTAACTCTTGCATTACCTGACCTGAACAGAATAATCTTCCCTCTCCTGTAGATTGTTCCTTCTTTAACCCCTTAGGTTCTGCATGCTTTCTGTTCTCCAAATTCTTATTTGTAGGAAAGGGTTGCTAGAATAACTCTTGTATCACTGGAGGAGATCAGAACACCCATCTTTCTCTCTCTCTCTCTCATGTAGTCCAGTGTTTCTCAACTCCAGTCCTCAAGGCGCCCCAACAGGTCATGTTTTCAGGATTTCCATTATTTTTGCACAGGTGATTTGATCAGTTTCACTGCCCTTTAGTAATTATCACAGCCATTTCATTCGAGGTAAATCCTGAGAACGTGACCCGTTGGAGGGGCGTCTTGGGAACTGGAGTTGGGAAAACACTGGTGCAGAGTGTTTTCCCGATTTAACCCCTGCTGTCCTGGATACTTTTTGTTCTCTAGATGAACGGGTTTGTTGTTTAACCCCTGCTGTGCTGGATGTATTTAGTGATTTCTTTCATCCTCTGAGAGGTTGCATCTCGTTTTAGTTGCAGGCTTGGTGATTGCATGTTGGTGATTTCATCTGGGAACCCTCAAGGCAGGATTAACCCCTTCAGTTGCCAGGATGTGACCTCTTGCGTCTCCTGACCTGATCAGAACAACTTGTCTCCCACTTGTAGACTTATTTCTAGTTTAACCCATTCTGTGCTGGATGTTTTTTTTTCTCTCCAGTTCTTTCTTGGTTGCTGGATTAACTCTCGCCTCACCTGACCTGATCGGAACATCCGTCTCCCTCCTGTAGATTGTTGCTGGTTTAACTCTTTGCTGCGCTGGATGCTTTTTGCAAACTCTGCATCTTCTTACATGGGGTAGAAGATTTTATTTCCGGGGCTGATGAATGCATCTACAGGAGGGCCAGATTAACTCTTGCACCACCTGACCTGAAAAGAGCAGGTGTCTCCCTCTGGTGGAGTGCTCCTGGTTTAACCCTTGATATACTGGGTGCTTTTAGTAATCTCTGCATCCTCTGATACATTGTATCTGATTTTATTTCCATTCTGCTGAATGTATCCAGTTGATCCCCTGAGGACGGGGTTAACGTACTGGATACTTTTTATTCTCCAGATGAATAGTCTGTTGTTTAACCCCTGCTGTGCCGGATGCTCTCTGTGATTCCTTCATCCTCTGGATGCTCTCTGTGATTCCTTCATCCTCTGGATGCTCTCTAGGATTCCTTCATCCTCTGGATCTTCTCTGGGATTCCTTCATCCTCTGGATGATCTCTGTGATTCCTTCATCATCTGGATCTTCTCTGTGATCCCTTCATCCTCTGGATGCTCTCTGGGATTCCTTTATCCTCTGGATGCTCTCTGTGATTCCTTCATCCTCTGGATGCTCTCTGTTATTCCTTCATCCTTTGGATGCTCTCTGTGATTCCTTCATCCTCTGGATGATCTCTGTGATTCCTTCACCCTCTGGTTGCTCTCTTTGATTCCTTCATCCTCTGGATGATCTCTGGGATTCCTTCATCCTCTGGATGTTCTCTGTTATTCCTTCATCCTCTGGATGCTCTCTGGGATTTCTTCATCCTCTGGATGCTCTCTGGGATTTCTTCATCCTCTGGATGTTCTCTGTTATTCCTTCATCCTCTGGATGCTCTCTGTTATTCCTTTATCCTCTGGATGATCTCTGTGATTTCTTCATCCTCTGGGTGCTCTCTGTTATTCCTTCATCCTCTGGATGATCTCTGTGATTCATTCATCCTCTGGATGCTCTCTGTGATTCCTTCATCCTCTGGTGCTCTCTGGGATTCCTTCATCCTCTGGATGTTCTCTGTTATTCCTTCGTCCTCTGGATGCTCTCTGTGATTCCTTCATCCTCTGGATGCTCTCTGTGATTCCTTCATCCTCTGGATGTTCTCTGTTATTCCTTCATCCTCTGGATGCTCTCTGTGATTCCTTCGTCCTCTGGATGTTCTCTGTTATTCCTTCATCCTCTGGATGCTCTCTGTGATCCCTTCATCCTCTGGATGTTCTCTGTTATTCCTTCATCCCCTGGATGTTCTCTGTGATTCCTTCATCCTCTGGATGCTCTCTGTTATTCCTTCATCCTCTGGATGATTTCTGTGATTCCTTCATCCTCTGGATGTTCTCTGTTATTCCTTCATCCTCTGGATGATCTCTGTGATTCCTTCATCCTCTGGATGCTCTCTGTAATTCCTTCATCCTCTGGTGCTCTCTGTGATTCCTTCATCCTCTGGATGCTCTCTGTAATTCCTTCATCCTCTGGTGCTCTCTGTGATTCCTTCATCCTCTGGATGTTCTCTGTTATTCCTTCATCCTCTGTATGCTCTCTGTGATTCCTTCATCCCCTGGTTGTTCTCTGTGATTCCTTCGTCCTCTGGATGCTCTCTGTGATTCCTTCGTCCTCTGGATGTTCTCTGTTATTCCTTCATCCCCTGGATGTTCTCTGTGATTCCTTCATGCTCTGGATGTTCTCTGTGAATCCTTCATCCTCTGGATGTTCTCTGTGATTCCTTTGTCCTATGGATGCTCTCTGTGATTCCTTCATCCCCTGGTTGTTCTCTGTGATTCCTTCGTCCTCTGGGTGCTCTCTGTGATTCCTTCGTCCTCTGGATGCTCTCTTGGATTCCTTCGTCTTCTGGATGCTCTCTGGGATTCCTTCATCCTCTGGATGCTCTATGGGATTCCTTCATCCTCTGGGTGCTCTCTGGGATTCCTTCATCCTCTGGATGCAGGGCCGGACTGGGAATAAAATTCAGCCCTGGAAAAAATTTCATACCAGCCCCACAGCATTATTACACCGGCGCAACAGCATAACGTCATTATTTTCTGGTTCATGAAAGGGAAAAACCATACATTTTAAAGCACATTTGAGTGTATTATATACAGAAAAGACAGATATGAAATCACATAGGGCTTTATATATATATATATATATATACACGGTGGGGGGTGGAGAGCACTGGGGTGGGGGCTGGAGACTGATGGGGAGCGCTGGAGAGCACCGGGGGCAGAAAGAACAGGGGTGGGGAGCATGGGGGGTGAAGAGCACTGTGGGGGGTGGAGAGCACTGGGGTGGGGGCTGGAGACTGATGGGGAGAGCTGGAGAGCACCAGGGGCAGAAAGAACAGGGGTGGGGAGCATGGGGGGGCTGGACAGCACTGTGGGGGGTGGGAAGCACTGGGGTAGGGGCTGGAGACTGATGGGGAGAGCTGGAGAGCACCGGGGGCAGAAAGAACGGCTGGGGAGCACGGGGGGGGCTGGACAGCACTGTGGGGGGGGGGGGGCTGGAGAGCACCGGGGGCAGAAAGAACAGGGGTGGGGAGCACGGGGGCTGGGAAGCATGGGGGGGCTGAAGAGCACTGTGGGGGGTGGAGAGCACTGGGGTGGAGGCTGGAGACTGATGGGGATAGCTGGAGAGCACCAGGGGCAGAAAGAACAGGGGTGGGGAGCATGGGGGGGCTGGACAGCACTGTGGGGGTGGGGAGCACGGGGGGGGGGGGGGCTGGAGAGCACTGTGGGGATGGGGAGCATGGGGGGGGGGGGGGCTGGACAGCACTGTGGGGGGTGGGGAGCGGAGAGCACTGGGGTGGGGGCTAGAGAAGGATGGGGAGAGCTGGAGAGCAGGGGGGGCAGAAAGAACATGGGTTGAGAGAACTGGGGGGGGGGGGGGGCTGGAGAGTGTGGTGGGGGAGGAGAGCACTGGGGGGAGCACAAGGAGAACTGGAGGGGGGCTGGAGAGTCTGGTGGGGGAGGAGAGCACTGGGGGGGGGGGGGCAGTAAAATAATTTGGATAGGGGGATCAGCAGGGGGGCGGCATATAGAGGAAATGAGCTTTCTATATTCCTCCATGCAGCCGCTGAATGCTTGATTCTCCTCCCCCCCTCCTCCAAGCATTCAGCGGCTGCATGGAGGAATATAGAAAGCTAATCTCCCCTATATGCCACCCTCCTGCTGATCCCCCTATCCAGGCACACAGTTAGGGCTGTACTGAGTACTCACAGGCATCTCTCCTCCTCCTGTGATCACGGAGCTGGCCGGGTCTGTGTTCAGCGGCCACGCACCGCGCTGTAACACGGTCCCACCCCCCTAGACCGGCTCGTGTGATAGGTGGAAGACTGATTCTATCTACTATCACACAAGCCGGTCTAGGGGGGCGGGACCGTGTTACAGCGCGGTGCGCGGCCGCAGAACACAGACCCGGCCAGCTCCGTGATCACAGGAGCAGGAGAGAGGGGATCACTGCAGCCGCAAAACGGCCCCAGGGCAGGCTGCCTACCGGGAAATATCCCGGTATCCCGGTAGGCCAGTCCGGCCCTGTCTGGATGCTCTCTGTGATTCCTTCGTCCTCTGGATGCTCTCTGGGATTCCTTCGTCCTCTGGATGCTCTCTGTGATTCCTTCATCCTCTAATACATTTGGATTTTATCTGCAGGCCAATGGATATATCTGGTTTATCATTTGAGGATACAATTAACTCTTGCATTGCCTGACCTTGATTGGAACACTTGCCTCCATCCCTGTAGATTGTTTCTGGTTTAACCCCTGCTGTGCTGGATTCATTTAGGCCCCATTCACACCTTGAGCGATTATCTGCTTAATACTTGAGCCCTGGTTTTACATTGATGCGATGTCAAATCGCATGCCAAAATCGGCAGCAATTGCCGCCAATGGCACAGCCCGAATCCGAATAGATTCTGTGTTACTTTTGATTCTGGAGGTTTTTTTTTTTTAGTTACTCGATTTGGGCAGATTTGGGGCGTTTTTGGCGCGTTTGTATTCCCATAGAAATTAATGGAAATGTGCCATTCCCACACTTTTGCGCGTTTGTGTGCGTGTTTTTGCGTGATTTCCAGCTCAAATTAAAAAAAGTCATAAATGGTAATAATATATGAATAAATAAATGTAAAATAAATACACAAATAACTAAAAATCATCATAAATAAGTAAAATAAATGAATAATATGTAATAATACATTAATAATTAATTAACCTTAAAAAATATTAAATACATTATTATTATTATTATTATTATTAGTAATAATAATGTATTTTTTTGTTCGAGTTTGGGTGCTGTTATTATTATTATTATTATTATAATTATTATTATTATAACAACACCCAAACTCGAACAAAAAAATACATTATTAATAATAACAATAATAATAATATTTTTTAGGGTTAGGGTGTTAAGTTATTTGTTATTATTTAATTTTTTTTTTTAAGGGGTAAGGGTTAAAGTTAAAGGTTAATTATTTATTTATTGTTACTTCGTATTAATTTATTGAATTCATTTTTTATTTATTTATCGTGAGTTTTTGAGTGTTTGTGTGCGTGACTTCCTGCTGAATGCAAAAAAAAGTAAAAAATAGTAATAACATATGAATAAATAAAAGTAAAATAAATACACAAATAACTAAAAATCATCATAAATAACTAAAATAAATGAATAATATGTAATAATACATTAATAATTATTAACCTCTAACCTTAAAAATATTAAATACATTATTATTATTATTAAGAATAATAATAATAATATAACAACACTCAAACTCGAACAAAAAAATACATTAATAATAATAATAATAATATTTTTTTGTGTTAGGGTTAGGGTGTTTAGTTATTTATTATTATTATTATTAGGGACGAGTGTATGTAAACACACAAATCCCTGTTCTGTTCTGACAGTAGTGACAGATCGTGTGGTTCCTATTAGCTAGGGACCCCGATCCGTCATTTCCCCTCCCCCTTCAGTTAGAATCACCTCCCAGGGAACACATTTAACTGCTTGATAGTCAATCCCCTCCCCCTTCAGTTAGAATCACCTCCCAGGGAACACATTTAACCGCTTGATTGCCCCCTAGTGTTAACCCCTTCGCTGCCAGTGATATTTTTACAGTAATCAATGCATTTGTATAGCACTGATCGCTGTATTAATGACAATGGTCCCAAAAATGTGTCAAAAGTGTCCGATGTGTCCGCCATAATGGCGCAACCACGATAAAAATCGCTGTTCGCCGCCATTACTAGTAAAAATAAATAAATAATAAAAATGCCATAAATCTATCCCCTATTTTGTAGACGCTATAAGTTTTGCGCAAACCAATCAATAATCGCTTATTGCGTTTTTTTTTTTTTACCAAAAATATGTAGAAGAATACATATCGGCCTAAACTGAGAAAAAAAATGTTATATATTTTTTTAGGGGATACTTATAGCAAAAAAGTTAAAAATATTGTGTTTTTTTTTTCAAAATTGTCGCTCTTTTTTTGTTTATAGCGCAAAAAAATAAAAACCGCAGAGGTGATCAAATACCACCAGAGAAATCTCTGTTTGTGGGAATAAACGTACATCAGTTTTGTTTGGGTGCCGCGTCGCACGACCGCGCAATTGTCAGTTAAAGCGACGCAGTGCCGAATCGCAAAAGTGCTCTGGTCAGGAAGGGGGGTAAATTATTCCGGGGCTGAAGTGGTTAAGTGTAATAAAGTCGTACGATCCGTCATTCGATATTCGGATGGTGTGTACGGGGGCCATACATAAGTGATCCCCTGAATCCTCTGACACCTTGTATCTTTTTATTATCGCCAGTCTGATGAATGTACCTGGTTGATCTCCTGAGGACGGGGTTAACCCCTTCTGTGCTGTATACTTTTGTGGTCTCCAAAAGAATAGGTCTGTTATTTAACCCTTTGCTGTGCTGGATGCTCACTGTGACCTTCCCCCCCCCCCCCCCCCACCTCCTCTAATACATTGTATTTGATTTGATTTCTAGTTTGATGGATGTATCTGGTTGGCGGACAAGATTAACTCCTGATGTGCCGGATATTTTTTATTCTCCGTTGTGAATGGGGCTGTAGTAACCCCTGATGTTCTGTATACTTTTGTGTTCTCCAGATGAATAGGGCTGTTGTTTAACCCTTAGTATGCTGGGCGCTCTCTATGATCGTCCCATCCTCTGATACATTCACCAGGCTGCGAATAATAATAATAAGATACAATGTATCTGGTTAGAGGACAGGATTAACCCCTGCTGTGCTGTATACTTTTGCAATCTTCAGAACAATAGGTCTGTTATTTAACCCTTGCTGTGCTGGGTGCTCTCTTTGATCCCCGCCTCCTCTGATACATTGTATCTTATTATTATTTCCAGTGCGATGAATGTATCCAGTTGGAGGACAGGATTAACCCCTCATGTGCTGGATACATTTTGTTCTCCGGATAAAAAATTTCTGTTATTTAACCTTTGCTGTGCTGGGTGCTCTCTGTGATTCCTCCATCCTCCGATACACTTTATTTTCTTATTATTATTTGTAGTCTAATCAATGTATCCGGATGGAATGCAGAGTTAACCCCTGATGTGCTGGATACATTATGTTCTCCAGATGAAAAGTTATTTAACCCTTGATGTGCTGGATGCTCTCTGTGATCCCCGCCTCCTCTTGATACATTGTACTGGATTATATTTCCAGTCTGATGGATGTATCCGGTTGGAGGTCAAGATTAACCCCTGATCTGCTGGATACTTTTGGTTCTCCAGATTAACCCTTGCTGTGCTGGGTACCCCCTCTGACCCCCTTCTCTCCTCTGATACTTTAGATCTTATTATTATTTCCAATCTGATTGACGCATCCAGTTGGAGGACAGGTTTAACCCCTGATGTGCTGGATACATTTTGTTCTTCAGATGAAGAGTTCTGTTATTTAACCCTCGCTGTACTGGATGCTCTCTGCGATCCCTACCACTGCTGATACATTGTATCGGAGTTTATCTCCAGACTGATGGATGTATCCGGTTGGAGGACAGCATTAACCCTTTGCTGTGCAGGATACTCCTCGGTGACCCCCCTCCACCCTCTGATACATTGTATATTATTATCATTTTCAGCTTGATGGATGTATCTGGTTGGGGGGGATTAACCCCTAATGTGCTGGATGCCTGTTGTCCTTCAGATGAAGAGTTCTGTTATTTAACCCTTGCTGTGCTGGGTGCTCTCTTTTATCCCCGCCTCCTCTGATACATTGTATCTTATTATTATTTCCTGTGCGATAAATGTATCCAGTTGGCGGACAGGATTAACCCCTGATGCGCTAGATACGTTTTGTTCTCCGGATGAAAATGTTCTGTTATTTAACCCTCGCTGTGCTGGGCGCTCTCTGTGATTCCTCCATCCTCCGATACACTTTATTTTCTTCTTATTATTTGTAGTCTAATCAATGTATCCAGATGGAGGGCAGAGTTAACCCCTGATGTGCTGGATACATTTTGTTCTTCAGATGAAGAGTTCTGTTGTTTAACCCTCGCTGTGCTGGATTCTCTCTGTGATCCCCACCTCCTCTGATACATTGTATCGGAGTTCATCTCCAGACTGATGGATGTATCCGGTTGGAGGACAGCATTAACCCTTTGCTGTGCAGGATACTCCTCGGTGACCCCCATCCATCCTCTAATAAATTGTATATTATTATCAGTTTCAGCTTGATGGATGTATCTGGTTGGGGGGGGGGGGACAGGATTAACCTTTAATGTGCTGGATGCTTTTTGTCCTTCAGAGGAAGCGTTCTGTTATTTAACCCTTGCTGTGCTGGGTGCTCTCTGTGATCCCCGCCTCCTCTGATACATTGTATCTTATTATTATTTCCAGTGCGATAAATGTATTCAGTTGGCGGACAGGATTAACCCCTGATGTGCTGGATACGTTTTGTTCTCCGGATGAAAAATTTCTGTTATGTAACCCTTGCTGTGCTGGATGCTCTCTGTGATTCCTCCATCCTCCGATACACTCTATTTTCTTATTATTATTTGTAGTCTGATGAATGTATCCGGATGGAGGGCAGAGTTAACCCCTGATGTGCTGGATACATTATGTTCTCCAGATAAGGAGTTCTGTTATTTAACCCTTTGCTGTGCTGGATACTCCCGGTGACCCCCTCCATTCCTCTGATACTTTAGATCTTATTATTATTTCCAATCTGATTGACGTATCCAGTTGGAGGACAGGTTTAACCCCTGATGTGCTGGATACATTATGTTCTCCAGATGAAGAGTTCTGTTATTTAACCCTCGCTGTGCTGCATGCTCTCTGAGATCCCCACCTCCTCTTGATACATTGTACTGGATTGTATTTCCAGTCTGATGGATGCATCCGGTTGGAGGACAGGATTAACCCCTGATGCACTGGATACGTTTTGCTCTCCAGATTAACCCTTGCTGTGCTGGGTACCCCCTGTGACCCCCCCTCCATCCTCTAATACATTGTATCTTATTATCATTTTCAGCCTGGTGGATGTATCTGGTTGGAGGACAGGATTAACCCCTGATCTGCTGGATGGAGAATTCTAAAATGTAACCCATGATGTGCTGGATGGAGAATTCTAAAATTTAACCCCTGATGTGCTGAATACTTTTTGTTCTCCAGGTGAAGAGTTCTGTTATTTAACCCTTGCTGTGCTGCATACTCTCTGTGATCCCCACCTTCTCTGATACATTGTATCTTCTTCTTCTTCTTCTTCTTCTTATTATTATTATTATTATTTCCAGTTTGATGGATGTATCCGGTTGGCGGACAGGATTAACCCCTGATCTGCTGGATACTTCTTGCTCTCCAGATGAATAGGTCTGTTGTTTAACCTTTGCTTTGCTGGATGCTCCCTGTGATTCCTCCATCCTCTGATACATTGTATCTTATTATTATTTCCAGTCTGATTGATGCATCTGGTTGGAGGGCAGGATTAACCCCTGATCTGCTGGACTTAGAGGTCTATTATTTAACCCTTGCTGTGCTGGGTGCTCTCTTTGATTCCGTCATCCTCTGATACATTGTATTATCCTATTATTATCTACAGCCCAATGGATGTATTTGGTTGGAGGGCAGAATTAACCCCTGATGTGCTAGATGTTTTTAGTTCTCTGGATGAAGAGGTCTGTTATTTAACCCTTGCTGTGCTGGATGCTCTGTGTGATTCCTTCATCCTCCGGTACACTGTATTTTCTTATTACCAGTCTGAGGAATTTTATTTACTGGATTTTATTTTCGGTTGGAGGACAGGATTAACCCCTGATGTGCTGGATGGAGAATTCTGTCATTTAACCCCTGATGTGCTGGATGGAGAATTCTGTCATTTAACCCCTGATGTGCTGGATGGAGAATTCTCTCATTTAACCCCGATGTGCTGGATGGAAACTTCTGATATTTAACCACGATGTGCTGGATGAAGAATTTGGTCATTTAACCCCTGATGTGCTAGATGCAGTATTCGGTCATTTAACCCCTGATGTGCTGGATGAAGAATTCTGTCATTTAACCCCTGATGTGCTGGATGAAGAATTCTGTCATTTAACCCCATGATGTGCTGGATGAAGAATTCTGTCATTTAACCCCTGATGTGCCGGATGAAGAATGCTGTCATTTAACCCCTGATGTGCTGGATGAAGAATGCTATAATTTAACCCCTGATGTGCTGGTTGGAGAATTCTGTCATTTAACCCCTGATGTGCCGGATGAAGAATGTTGTCATTTAACCCCTGATGTGCTGGATGGAGAATTCTGACATTTAACCCCTGATGTGCTGGGTAAAGAATTCTGAAATGTAACCCCTGATGTGCTGGATGAAGAATTCTGTCATTTAACCCCTGATGTGCTGGGTGCTCTCTGTGATCCCTCCATCCTCTGATACATTGTATCTTATTATTATTTGCAGCCTGATTAATCTATCCAGTTGGTGAAGATTAACCCCTGATGTGCTGGATACTTTTTGTTCTCTAAATGAAGAGCTCTGTTATTTAACCCTTGCTCTGTTGGATGCTCTCTGTGATTTTTTTTCCCTCCGATACATTGTATCTTATTTCCAGCCTGGTGAACATATCCGGTTGGAGGAGATGATTAACCCCTGATGTGCTGGATGAAGAATGCTGTCATTTAACCCCTGATGTGCTGGATGAAGAATGCTGTAATGTAACCCCTAATATGCTGGATGAAGAATTCTGTCATTTAACCCCTGATGTGCTGGATGAAGAATTCTGTCATTTAACCCCTGATGTGCTGGATCAAAAATTCTGTCATTTAACCCCTGATGTACTAGATGAAGAATGCTGTCTATTAACCCCTGATGTGCTGGATTGAGAATGCTGTCATTTAACCCCTGATGTACTAGATGAAGAATGCTTTCTATTAACTCCTGATGCGCTGGATGGAGAATGCTGTAATTTAACCCCTGATGGGCTGGATGAAGAATGCTGTCATGTAACCCCTGATGTGCTGGATGAAGAATGCTGTCATTTAACCCCTGATGTGCTGGGTGGAGAATGCTGTCATTCAACCCCTGATGTGCTGGATGGAGAATTCTATCATTTAACCCCTGATATGCTGGATGGAGAATTCTCTAATTTAACCCCTGATGTGCTGGATGAAGAATTCTGTCATTTAACCCCTGATGTACTAGATGATGAATGCTGTCTATTAACCCCTGATGTGCTGGATTGAGAATGCTGTAATTTAACCCCTGATGGGCTGGATAAAGAATGCTGTCATTTAACCCCTGATGTGCTGGATAGAGAATGCTGTCATTTAACCCCTGATGGGCTGGATGAAGAATGCTGTCATTTAACCCCTGATGTACTAGATGATGAATGCTGTCTATTAACCCCTGATGTGCTGGATTGAGAATGCTGTAATTTAACCCCTGATGGGCTGGATAAAGAATGCTGTCATTTAACCCCTGATGTGCTGGATAGAGAATGCTGTCATTTAACCCCTGATGGGCTGGATGAAGAATGCTGTCATTTAACCCCTGATGTGCTGGATGGAGAATGCTGTCATTTAACCCCTGATGTGCTGGATGGAGAATTCTCTCATTTAACCCCTGATGTGCTGGATGAAGAATGCTGTCATTTAACCCCTGATGTGCTGGATGAAGAATGCTGTCATTTAACCCTTAATGTGCTGGATATAGAATTCTAACATTTAACCCCTGATGTGCTGGACGAAGAATGCTGCCATTTAACCCCTGATGTGCTGGATGAAGAATGCTGTCATTTAACCTCTAGAGTGCTGGATGAAGAATGCTGTAATTTAACCCCTGATGTGCTCGATGATGAATGCTGTCATTTAACCTCTGATGTGCTGGATGAATAATTCTGTCATATAACCCCTGATGTGCTGGATGAATAATTCTGTCATTTAACCCATGATGTGCTGGATGAATAATTCTGACATTTAACCCCTGATGTGCTGGATAGAGAATGCTGTCATTTAACCCCTGATTTGCTGGATGAAGGATTCTGTCATTTAAACCCTGATGTGCTGGATGAAGAATTCTGTCATTTAACCTCCGATGTGCTGGATGAACAATTCTGTCATTTAACCCCTGATGTACTAGATGAAGAATGCTGTCTATTAACCCCTGATGTGCTGGATGGAGAATGCTGTCATTTAACCGCTGATGGGCTGGATGAAGAATGCTGTCATTTAACCCCTGATGTGCTGGATGGAGAATGCTGTAATTTAACCCCTGATGTGCTGGATGGAGAATTCTCTCATTTAACCCCTGATGTGCTGGATGGAGAATTCTCTCATTTAACCCCTGATGTGCTGGATGGAGAATGCTGTCATTTAACCCTTGATGTACTGGATGACGAATGCTGTTATTTAACCCCTGATGTGCTGGATGAAGAATTCTGACATTTAACCCCTGATGTGCTGGAAGGAGAATTCTGAAATTTAACCCCTGATGTGCTGGATGAAGAATTCAGACATTTAACTCCTGATGTTCTGGATGAAGAATGCTGACATTTAACCCCTGATGTGTTGGATGAAGAATTCTGTCATTTAACCCCTGATGTGCTGGATGAAGAATTCTGTCATTTAACCCCTGCTGTGCTGGATGGAGAATTCTGACATTTAACCCCCGATGTGCTGGATGAAGAATTCTGTAATTTAACCCCTGATGTGCTGGGTGAAGAACTCTGTCATTTAACCCCTGATGCGCTGGATGGAAAATTCTGTGATTTAACCCCTGATGTGCTGGATGAAGAATTCTGTCTATTAACCCCTGATGTGCTGGATGAAGAATTCTGTCATTTAACCCCTGATGTGCTGGATGAAGAATTCTGACATTTAACCCCTGATGTGCATGATGAAGAATTCTGACATTTAACCCCTGATTTGCTGGATGAAGAATTCTGACATTTAACCCCTGATTTGCTGGATGAAGAATTCTGTCATTTAACCTTTTATGTTCTGGATGAAGAATGCTTCCTATTAACCTCTGATGTGCTGGATGGAGAATTCTGACATTTAACCCCTGATGTGCTGGATGAAGAATGCTGTCATTTAACCCCTGATGTGCTGAATGAAGAATTCTGTCATTTAACACTTTATGTTATGGATGAAGAATGCTTTCTATTAACCCCTGATGTGCTGGATGGAGAATTCTGACATTTAACCCCTGATGTGCTGGATGAAGAATGCTGTCATTTAACCCCTGATGTGCTGGATGAAGAATGCTGTCATTTAACCCTTAATGTGCTGGATATAGAATTCTAACATTTAACCCCTGATGTGCTGGACGAAGAATGCTGTCATTTAACCCCTGATGTGCTGGATGAAGAATGCTGTCATTTAACCTCTAGAGTGCTGGATGAAGAATGCTGTAATTTAACCCCTGATGTGCTCGATGAGGAATGTTGTCATTTAACCTCTGATGTGCTGGATGAAGAATTCTGTCATTTAACCCCTGATGTGCTGGATGAATAATTCTGTCATTTAACCTCTGATGTGCTGGATGAAGAATTCTGTCATTTAACCCCTGATGTGCTGGACGAATAATTCTGTCATTTAACCCCTGATGTGCTGGATGAAGAATTCTGACATTTAACCCCTGATGTGCTGGAAGGAGAATTCTGAAATTTAACCCCTGATGTGCTGGATGAAGAATTCAGACATTTAACTCCTGATGTTCTGGATGAAGAAGGCTGACATTTAACCCCTGATGTGTTGGATGAAGAATTCTGTCATTTAACCCCTGATGTGCTGGATGAAGAATTCTGTCATTTAACCCCTGCTGTGCTGGATGGAGAATTCTGACATTTAACCCCCGATGTGCTGGGTGAAGAACTCTGTCATTTAACCCCTGATGAGCTGGATGGAAAATTCTGTGATTTAACCCCTGATGTGCTGGATGAAGAATTCTGTCTATTAACCCCTGATGTGCTGGATGAAGAATTCTGTCATTTAACCCCTGATGTGCATGATGAAGAATTCTGACATTTAACCCCTGATTTGCTGGATGAAGAATTCTGTCATTTAACCTTTTATGTTCTGGATGAAGAATGCTTCCTATTAACCCCTGATGTGCTGGATGGAGAATTCTGACATTTAACCCCTGATGTGCTGGATGAAGAATGCTGTCATTTAACCCCTGATGTGCTGAATGAAGAATTCTGTCATTTAACACTTTATGTTCTGGATGAAGAATGCTTCCTATTAACCCCTGATGTGCTGGATGGAGAATTCTGACATTTAACCCCTGATGTGCTGGATGAAGAATGCTGTCATTTAACCCCTGATGTGCTGGATGAAGAATGCTGTCATTTAACCCTTAATGTGCTGGATATAGAATTCTAACATTTAACCCCTGATGTGCTGGACGAAGAATGCTGTCATTTAACCCCTGATGTGCTGGATGAAGAATGCTGTCATTTAACCTCTAGAGTGCTGGATGAAGAATGCTGTAATTTAACCCCTGATGTGCTCGATGAGGAATGTTGTCATTTAACCTCTGATGTGCTGGATGAAGAATTCTGTCATTTAACCCCTGATGTGCTGGATGAATAATTCTGTCATTTAACCCCTGATGTGCCGGATGAATAATTCTGACATTTAACCCCTGATGTGCTGGATAGAGAATGCTGTCATTTAACCCCTGATTTGCTGGATGAAGAATTCTGACATTTAACCCCTGATGTGCTGGATGAATAAATCTGACAGTTAACCCCTGATGTGCTGGATGGAGAATGCTGGCATTTAACCCCTGATGTGCTGGATGAAGAATTCTGACATTTAACCCCTGATGTGCTGGGTGGAGAATCCTGACATTTAACCCCTGATGTGCTGGATGAAGAATTCTGACATTTAATCCCCGATGTGCTGGGTGGAGAATTCTGACATTTAACCCCTGATGTGCTGGGTGGAGAATTCTGTCATTTAACCCCTGACGTTCTGGGTGGAGAATTCTGTCATTTAACCCCTGATGTGCTGAATGAAGAATCCTGACATTTAACCCCTGATGTGCTGGATGACAAATTCTGTCATTTACCCCTGATGTGCTGGATGAAGAATCCTGACATTTAACCCCTGATGTGCTGGATGAAGAATTCTGACATTTAATCCCTGATGTGCTGGGTGGAGAATTCTGACATTTAACCCCTGATGTGTTGGGTGGAGAATTCTGTCATTTAACCCCTGACGTTCTGGGTGGAGAATTCTGACATTTAACCCCTGATGTGCTGAATGAAGAATCCTGACATTTAACCCCTGATGTGCTGGATGAAAAATTCTGTCATTTACCCCTGATGTGCTGGATGAAGAATTCTGACATTTAACCCCTGATGTGCTGAATGAAGAATCCTGACATTTAACCCCTGATGTGCTGGATGAAAAATTCTGTCATTTACCCCTGATGTGCTGGATGAAGAATTCTGACATTTAACCCCTGATGTGCCGGCTGCTCTCTGTGATCCCTCCATCCTCTGATACATTGTATCTTATTAATATTTCCAGTGTGATGAATGTATCCGATCGGAGGGCAGAGTTAACCCCTGTGTCCCCGGGGCCCTCCTGGGCGGTGTATATGTGCGGAGCTGAACACATGGTGTCCCTGTGGTCCTCGTAGAATGACAGAGCCTTGTCCCCGCCCCCCTTCCTCCAATCAGAGGCGGCCTCGGCCCCCGGGGTGGGCTGTGATTGGCCGGGTGGGGTGTCAGCTGTGCGGGCTCCTGTGTCGGGCACACACACTCGGTCGGAGTGTCAGTGTCGGGAGGATGGAGGTGTCTGCGGATCCGTCCACTCCGGGCTCCCTGTCCCCGCGCCTGCTCAGCGGATCCTTCCCCGGGGCCCCGGGCGGCGGAGGGGCCCCCAGCAGTGAGTGTCGGATGGTGGAGCTGCACGGGGTGAAGGTGGCTTCCTTCGTCCTGGAGGGTCAGGAGCTGATCTGCCTGCCGCAGGTCTTCGATCTCTTCCTCAAACACCTGGTGGGCGGACTGCACACCGTCTACACCAAACTCAAGCGGCTGGACATCTCCCCGACGGTGTGTACTGTGGAGCAAGTCCGAGTTCTGCGGGGGCTGGGCGCCATCCAACCCGGAGTCAACCGATGTAAGCTCATCACCCGACGGGACTTCGAGACCCTCTACAACGACTGTACTAACGCCAGGTAAGTCACCCTACCTACCTCTATATATATCTCCTATATACTCTGTATACTGTACTAACGCCAGGCAAGTCACCCTACCTACCTCTATATATATCTCCTATATACTCTGTATACTGTACTAACGCCAGGTAAGTCACCCTACCTACCTCTATATATATCTCCTATATACTCTGTATACTGTACTAACGCCAGGTAAGTCACCCTCCCTACCTACCTATATATATACCTCCTATATACGCTAAATACTGTACTAACGCCAGGTAATTCACCCTCCCTACCTCTATATATACCTCTTATATACTGTACTAACACCAGGTAAGTCACCCTACCTACCTGTGTGTGTGTGTATATATATATATATATATATATATATATATATATATATATATATATATATATATATATATATATATATATATATATACTGTACTAACACCAGGCAAATCAATACCTTCTATCTACTCTGTATACTGTACTAACGCCAGGCAAGTCACCCTACCTACCTCTATATATATATATATACCTTCTATATACTCTATATACTGTACTAACGCCAGGCAAGTCACCCTACCTACCTACATATATATATATACCTTTTATATACGCTATATACTGTACTAACGCCAGGTAAGTCACCTTACCAGCCTCTATATACCTCCTATATACTGTACTGACGCCAGGTACGTGACTACCTACCTCCTATATACTCTATAATGACTGTACTAATGCCAAGTAAGTCACCCTACCTACTATATATATATATATATATATATAATCATACCTCCTCAATATACTTTATATACTGTACTAACGCCACGGCAGGTACGTGATTACCTTCCTATATATATATATATATATACTGTACTAACACCAGGTCAATGCTGAATACCTCCCAGTCCTCCTATATACTCTACAACGACTGTACTAATGCCAGGTCAGTGTCAGTGCCTCATACCTCTCTGTGCCTCATACCTCCTCTATATACTTTATATACTGCACCAATGCCAGATCAGTGCCTCATACCTCTACCAGTACCTAGGACAGTGCCTCATACCTCTGCCAGCACCTAGGAAGTACCTCATACCTCTGCCAGCACCTAGGACAGTGCCTCATACCTCTGCCAGCACCTAGGAAGTACCTCATACCTCTGCCAGCACCTAGGACAGTGCCTCATACCTCTGCCAGCACCTAGGAAGTGCCTCATACCTCTGCCAGCACCTAGAACAGTGCCTCATACCTCTGTCAGCACCTAGGAAGTGCCTCATACCTCTGCCAGTGCCATGCATAACCTTATATACTGCACCAACGCAGGCCATAACTCTCCCAGTGCCTCATACCAATGTTAGTGCAATGCATAACTTTATATACAGTGCCAGTGCCTTATACCTTTTTATATACTGCAGGTCAGTGCCATGCAATACTTTATATACTGCACCAACACCAGGTCAGTGCCTCATATCTCTGTCATTGCAATGCATAACTCTATATACTGCATCAGGTCAGTGCCTCATACCTCTGCCAGTTCCATGCAATATTTTATATACTGCACCAACACCAGGTCAGTGCCTCATACCTCTGCTAGTGCTTATGTCAGTGCAATACATAACTTTATATACCTCGCCAACACCAGGTCAGTGACTGTGCCTCATACCTCTATCAGTGCTGCCTATATCAGTGCCATGCATAACTTTATATACTGCAGCAGCTCCAGGTCAGTGCCTCATACCTTACTCATTGCAACTTCATCCTCAGTGCCTCTGTCAGTGTGACTTTATGGTCCGTGCCTTAGGCCTCATTTAGTGCTAGATGGAACTTTATGTTGAGTGCAGCTTTTGTTAGTGCAAGATGCTACTTTATGATTGGTGCCCCATGCCTCACTCAGTGCAAAGTGTAACTTTATAGCAGTCCATGTCTTAACCTCTGTCGGTGCAACTCTAGCCAGTGCAACTTTAGGGTCAGTGCCTCACTAAGAGCCATGCATAACTGTATACTGCATGAGTACCCGATGCCTCGCTCGGTGCAAGGTGCTATTTTGTGGTTGGTGACCCCTCAGTGCAACCTTTTGGTAAGTGCCTCATTTCTCACTCACTGCAATGTGCAACATAATGGTTGGTGTCTGTTGGCCCTGTCAGTGCAGGGTGCATCTTTATGGCCAGTGCCCCCATGCCCCCTGTCAGTGCCACTTTAGGGTCAGTGCCACCATGCCTCACTAAGTGCCATGCATAAGCTATATAATGCATGAGTGTCTAATGACCCACTCAGTGCAACTTTCTGCTCCTTGTCTGATGCCTCTGTCAGTGCAGGGTGCATTTTTATGACTGGTGTCCCCCATGCCCCTGTCAGTGCAACTTCTACTGCACCAATGTCAGGTCAGTTCATTATACTGTACTGTACTTGGGTAAATGTGCAACTTTTTTTGTAAAACATTCTCGCTCAGATCAGTGCCTCGTGCCCCACTGAATGCAACATTTCATTTTATTTACTGCAGCCTTGCTAGGTAAGTGCCTCATACCTCACTCAGGTCAATGTACATCATTATATCCTGCATCAGTGCCAGGTCAGTGCCTGGTCAGTGCCTAGCACCTCAGTCAGTGCAACCTGCAACTTTCTATTCTGCACCAACAACAGGTCAGCACCTCGTGCCTCAATAGATGTAATGTAGAAGTGTATATACAAAGCTTCCCTAGGTCAGTGCCTTGAGCCTTACTGCATATAATGGACAACTTTATGTGCAGTGCCTCGTACCTCACCCAGTGCAGCTTCAACGAAACTGTGCCAGCCAAGGATTGGTGACCTTTTATCTTACTATGTATGTAGATGAGATGAAAACTACAGCCCAACTCCAGTGCCTCATGCCTCACTTACAGCAATAATGACAGGTGAGACCAATATGTTATATATACAGCAGCTGGACACCTGTTGTTATATACTGGTCATAATATATTATATATATATATATATATAGCAAAGCTGGGCACCTGTTATATACTGGTCATAATATATTATATATATATATATATATAGCAAAGCTGGGCACCTGGTATATACTGGTAATAATATGTTCTATATTTAGCAAAGCTGGGCACCTGGTATGTACTGGTCATAATATAGTAATATATTTTTTATATATATATATATATATATATATATATATATATATATATATATATATATATATATATATATATATATATTATATTATGACCAGTATATACCAGGTGCCCAGCTGGTATAGATTAAGCAAAGCCGGACACCTGTTATATACTGATTATAATATATTGTATATATAGCAAAGCTGGGCACCTGTTATATGCTGGTCATAATATATTCTATATATAGCAAAGATGGGCACCTGGTATATACTGGTCATAATATGTTCTATATATAGCAAAGCTGGGCACAATAGATTATAAATATCACAGCTGGGCACATTATATATCAAACATACCACAGCTTGGCACACTGTGTTATATACACCATAAGTGAACACCTGGCATACATTGGGCACATATTCTATACACCTCACCTAGGCACCTGCTATATACTGGGCACGCTACATTATACAGTATATACCACAAATGACTGTTATTATGGTCACATGACATGATATAATATTATATATACCTCAGATACGCACCTGTTGTATACTGGACTAGGAACTCTATGCTTGCCACATCTGGACACCTGCTATGCTGGGCATGTTATATTATGTGTGTGTGTGTGTGTGTGTTGGCACTATATTATATATACACCACAGTCAGAACCTGTTATACACTGGTCACATATTGTATAATATTACATATATATATATATATATATATATATATATATATATATATATATATATATATATATATATATATATATACACCTCAGTTTGGTACCTGTTAAACACTGGGAATGCTAATGTATATCACAACTGGGCACCTGATATATACACCACAGCTGGGCACCTGTTATGTACTGGTCATAATACATTATATGTACCACAACTGGGCACTTGTTATATACTGGGAGCACTATGTTCTATATGCCACAACTGGGCAACTTGTATATTATATACTACATGTGGGCACCTGTTATATACTGGCCATACTATATTCTATATTCCACAAATATATTGTATGTATAATATAGATGGACACAATATATTATATATACCAAAGCTGTACACTATATATATATATATATATATATATATATATATATATATATATATATATATATATATATATATATATATATATGTGTGTTATACTGAGTGGGCACAATATATTATACAGTATGTGTATATATATATGTGGGTGTGTGTATGTCTTATAACAAGGTATCTGTTATATACTGGCCACAATATATATCCCACAGCTGAGCACCTGTTATATACTGCCACAATGTTTTATACAGTATATATCACAACTGGCTGCCTGGTATATACAGTGTACATTATATTGTGTATATACAACAGCTGGGCACCTATTAAATATTGGACGTAATATGTTCTATATACCACAGTTGTAATTGTTCTATACTGGTGATAATATATAAATAGATGTCACAGCCGGACACCTGTTATATGCTGGGCAAACTATATTGTATATACTGTACCACAGTTGGATATCTGTTATATACTGGACACATTATAATAAATAAAAAAATAAAAAATAAAAAAAATATATGTATACATATAATATCTCACAGCTGGGTACCTGTTATATACTGTACACATTATAATAAATAAAAAAATAAAAAAATATATGTATATATATATATATATATATAATATCTCACGGCTGGGTACCTGTTATATACTGGGCATAATATATCATATACCACAGCTGAGTAGCTGTTATATTCTTGGCACAGTATATTATGTACTGTATACCATCGCTGGAATCCTGTGTAATCTGTGTGTTGTATCTAATGTCCGGTGTTGTTGCTCTCTCTCTGTACAGTCTCTTCTGTGCTGATGTAATGTATTATCTTTTGTGTGTTTTGTAGTATGTATGATATAGATTATCGTATGCTGTGTATGTATGGTATACATTGTATTGTGTGCTGTGTATGAACTATACATTGTATCATATGCTGTGTGTGCGTTCTATACATGGTATGGTGTGATATATACATGGTATGGTGTGATATATACATGGTATGGTGTGATATATACATTGTATGGTGTGATATATACATAGTATGGTGTGCTGTGGGTGATGTATATTGTATGGTGTGTGATATATACATGGTATGGTATGGTGGGGTGGGATTGTGGCACTCTCTGTCCCTTCCTGCACCCATTGGGATTTTGCTGCCATTCTTCCTGTTTTTATATATATATATTTATTATTATTATTATTATTATTATTATTATTATTATTTATATATATATATTTTTTCACCTTTTTGTATTCCTGAGGCTCATACAACGTATGACTCCCAGCCTCATGTCTGTGGATTGTACCACGCTCCGCTTGTGATTGTTCCTCTGACTTTAATTAGATTGCTTTTATCAGGCCAGCTGCTGCCAAGCAGAGACGACTTTGTCTGATTCTAAGTTTTTTTTTTTTTTTATAGTAAATCCCATTCAGAGAAATCTTTCACTTATCACAAGTATTGAGCAATATTCACAAGACGTCCTCTGCTCAGCCTCATTCTATGAAAAGTGCTTCTGTAGCAGGTGTTGATGGAGAGGTCAATGAATTCTACATGGGGTTAGCGAGCTACTGGTCTGTCGGTTTTACTGTACCCTCTTATCGCCATTGCACTGTACGAAGTCGGCGTTCATTCTCACAGGAGGAGAGAATAAGTAAAAAAAAACGCTACGCCACTGAAAGACTTATCATAGCACATTAACCTATTCCTTCTGGTGTATATGGACCCTGAATATTTTATGGTAAACCTGCTGGATACGGTGAAACAATGTAACAATCGACCTGTACATTTTATGTTCATTGCTGAGTACTCAGCAGTGGAAAATGTAATTGTTTTGTAGCTTTTTGTGTCTGTCAGGACCTTGCATGTAGCCAGAAACTCAGGAACGATGCATTGCACCTGGATTCTGTGTAGGACTATTCAAAATGGCGGCACTCAGTGAATTTTATATTATGTTGTAAACTTTAATCACTGATAAGCTCGGTAATGCATTTATTTATTTATTGGTGAAAACAAGGTTTCTCCCCTGGAGAAGGCTGCCTTTATGTCTTATGTATAACCTCATATATACATTGTAACGTATCACCTGCCTTGATAAAGATTATATATTTATTGTACGAGTGACACGTCTGTCTGTTCTCACCTGCTGCTGATATAAATGATTGTATAAAGAGAGCGTCTGCCTACTGGGAGATTACAGACAAACCATCCATCAGCCGCTATATATACTCGTCTTCATATACCTTACATTGATTTTTTTTTTTTTTTATATATATATATTCTTCTCTGCCTGTGTGTGTGTGTATTAAGAAAGCTTCTGTTCTGGGAGAGAAATCCTGATGAATAATATCTGAGGGAATGCAGAAAGGTGTCTCAAACAGGCTGGATTTAATGAATTACAGGGAAGAGGCACAAAATACCCAAGCAGTCCATCAAGTTTACTGTTTTTTCTTTTTGTTTTTAATTGTGTTTTATTTGTTTGTTTGTCCTTTTTTTTTATTTTTATCAAATATGTATTTGTCATTTTGTTTACATTGTTTCCTTTTTTGTTTTGTTTCATTTTTGTTTCTTGTTTTTTTTTTCGTCTGAATGTAGGCCCATTGAATATGAGTCCACTTCCATTTACTTGCCTCGCTATCCTTGCTCCTCTATTCTGAGCATCCTCTACTCCTTTGGCAATAGAAACTAAGAAAAGATTCTGTTTGTGTGAAGTGTATTCCATTATGAGTTAATTGTGTGCTACGGTCGCCCGCTGTGAAATTTTTAACTTTTTTTGTTTTCTTGCCAATTGGTGCTTTTTCATAAAAATATTTAAAATGTAATAAATGTTCAAAAATATCATACACACAGTGACGGTAGAGACATATTTATGGTGGTATGACAGTATGTCGGTATGTGGAGAATTGTCTCTGAGCAGTTAGAAGTAGCATGGTTGTTGTAAATCTTATCATTCTGTTGTATGTTGGCCGTGTGATGGACACAAGAAGAACCAGGGGGCCGATTCTGCTCTCAGCACACTTTTATGGATGGATAGATATGGAATAGATACATAGATGATTAGCTACAGATAGATTCAGAGTTTGATGAAAAGATACAGATATGAACATAGTTCGATAGATATATAGTTTGATATATAGATACATAGTTCGATGAATAGATACAGGTAGATACACTATATTCTTCCATGAATAGATACAGATCGAAACATAGTTTGGTGAATAGCTACAGATATGAACATAGTTCGATAGATATATAGTTTGATGAATAGATACATATAAATACATAGTTCGATGAATAGATACAGGTAGATACACTATATTCTTCCATGAATAGATACAGATCGAAACATAGTTTGGTGAATAGATACAGATATGAACATAGTTCGATAGATATATAGTTTGATGAATAGATACACTATATTCTTCCGTGAATAGATACAGATCAATACATAGTTTGGTGAATAGATACATAGTTCAAAAGATAGATACATAGTTTGATGAATAGATACATATAGTCTGATGAATGGATAATTGGATGATTAGATACATAGTTCGATAAATAGATACATAGTTCGATATACAGTTCGATAGATACAGATAAATACATAGTTTGATAGGTAGATACAGTAAAACCTTGGTTTGAGAGCGTTTTGCAAGACAAGCTAATTTTTTTATTAAATTTTGACTTGATATACAAGTAGCGTCACGTCACAACTGAATATAAAAGAGAAGAGATGCGCCTCTAAGTGTAGCAATATGATAATATTTAATGAAGGTACAACATTTAGCAACATATTGCTACACTTAGAGTCGCCTCTCTTCTCTTTTATACTCTGGAGCTCCTTCTGGATTTTGCTTCTAATCCCCTTGTGGAGGCTTCCATTTGTGGATGGACATTTTATGGTTACACAACCTATCACATTGCTATAATCTTTTTATATGGTCTATAAACTGAAGGACTTATGAATAAATGGTTGTGGAACGAATCATTTGAGTTTCCATTATTTCTTATGGGGAAATTTGCTTTGATATACAAGTGCTTTGGATTACAAGCATTTTTATGGAACAAATTATTCTCACAATCTAAGGTTTTACTGTAGTTCAATAGATAGATAAATAGTTTGATGAATAGATACATATTTCTATGAATAGATACAGAGAGATATAAAGTTTGATGAATAGATACAGATAGATACAGTATATTCTTCCATGAATAGATACAGATCGATATATAGTTCGGTATATAGATACATAGTTTGATGAATAGATACAGATGGTTTGATGAATAGATAGTTGGATGGATAAATACAGATAGATACACAGCTCAATATACAGGTAGATACATAGTTCGATATACAGATAGATACATAGTTTGATATACAGGTAGATACATAGTTTCATGAATAGATACAGGTAGATACAGTCACAGTGTATTCTTCCATGAATAGATACAGATACATATTTCAATGAATAGATACAAATCGATACATAGTTCAATAGACACATTAGATACATAGTTTGATGAATATATAGTTGGATGGATAGATACAGATAGAGACATAGTTTGATGAATAGGTACAGATGGATAGTTGGATGGATAGATACATAGGGGGCGTGAAAATTTAAATTGCACTTGGAAGTGCAGTCGCTGTAAATCTGAGGGGTAGATCTGAAATGAGGGAAAGTTCTGCTGATTTTTTATCATCCAATCATGTGCAAGCTAAAATGCTGTTTTTTTTTTTTTTCCTTGCATGACCCCCTCTGAGCTAGAGCAACTGCACTTCCAAGTGCAATTTCAAGTGCACTTTGCACTTGTAGTTTGCACTTGTAGTGCAAAGTGGATTTGCCTTTCGTAAATAACCCCTATAGTTTGATAGATACATAATTTGATGATTAGATACAGAGAGATAGTTTGATGAATAGATAGTTCAATAGATAGATATATAGTTTGATGAATAGATACAGCTAGATATAAAGTTAGATGGATCAGTACAGAGATGCATACATGGATAGATACATGGATGAATAGATACATGGATGGATGGATGAATGGATACATGGATGGATGGATACATGGATGGATGGATGGATGAATGGATACATGGATGGATGGATGGATACATGGATGGATGGATGGATGGATACATGGATGGATTAATAGATACATGGATGGATGAATGGATACATGAATGGATGGATAGATATGGATTAGATACATTATTAGATGGATCAGTACAGAGATACATAAATAGTTCCATTGATGGATAGATATAAGAATGAATAGATATAAATACATGGTTGGATGGAGATATACATGGATGGATGGATGGATACATAAGTACATATAGATACTCAGACTGTCCATATCCCAAAGAAACTTGCCATCTAACAGTACATCTAGTAGTATTTAGTCACTGGACTTCTTCTCTAATGTTGAAGATGTTTTTTGTAGCTTCTCCAAGTCACTTCTGCAATTTTTTTTTTTTTTGGAAAAACATTTATAGTACATAAAAAGTTGTAACAATCCGAATAAGATAGAAATACATTCTAAACGAAGCCACCCGTGTATAATGGACAGGCGTGTGAACAGGATACTCCAGCAAGGCTCGCTATCATCATATAGTGATCTTAACTTGTGATCATCATAGGCAAACGTGAAGCCAAGATTATAGACCATTGAGCCCCCGTGAGGTTGGACGCCGATGTCTGACATCATCCCACCACGAAACCTGCCTTGGGGTAGAAAGACAAATAAATGGACCCAAGACAAGAAGTGGGTAAAGCTGCCCATAGAAGAGTCAAAAACCCAAAAGAAAATTCTTGGTCGTTTTTTGTTTTTCCGCATTATTAGCGTTGCCAGCTGTGACACGCAATTTTTCATGCCGCAATCGAAAAGTTCCTGATCCAACATGCTGGATTTTGTTTAGAAAAACAAAACAAATGATGGCATGATCGTATGCGCCATTTTCGTTTTTTTTTTTTTTTTTTTTTATATTTTTTTTATTGACGTTTTCCACTATATAACAAAGAATATGAGTAATAAAAAAAGTATAAAGGTATACATTCAGCAGTATATTATAACCGTTCTCCTAAGGCACAAATAAATGATCATATGACAATCAAGGTGTCCATAGCTGGGTATACTTTAGAAAATGGGTATGTAAATGAATTGAAAACAACATTATTATGAGGTAAAATAAACATAGGTTGGGGTACGAACAAGGTATAAAGGGGAATAGTCTTTGGTCTGACCTTTACAAGTACTGAGGGAAGTAGGTGGGGGTGGGGGATAATATCATGAAAGTAAGCATTCAATCTACATTATACCAGTCTTTCCATATTTTCCATTGATTGTTTCCTAGTACCCCATCTGCTAGCCAGTAAGGACTCATAGACATAGTGGGAAATAGTGGGATTGGGTGGTCCCAAATACTTTACCATTTTCATTCTTTGATCCACAGAAGGTTTGGTTTTTGACTCGTCTATAGCCGGACTATGAGCACAGAAAGAAAGAGAAAGTAAGCAATGGGAGATACAGAGAGAGAGAGGAGAAAAAAAAAAAAGGGGGGGGGGGCTGGCAGGGCAGCACAACACAACTGGGGGGGTGGGGGGACAACAAGTGTACAACTGTCGACCAGAACATGTACAGTTATCTGAATGAAAGGAAAATCCAGATGGCTGCACACCAAACGGAGATCGAAATGCCTTTATTTTCGTAAAACCACGAAGAGCACTACATGTACAGGCAAGGGAGGAACGGCTTACGCGTTTCACACACATTGTGCTTTATCAAAGCCCATCGGTAGGTCGGTAGGTTAATTAACCAATTCAGTACCATGTTCTTATCATTAACACAAAAATCTTGTGCTACAAAAAACAAATAAAGTGTAAAAATAATTATAAAAAAAAAAGAATTATATATATATATTTTTTTTTTATTTATTATTATGCATGATTTATTTATATATATATATATATATATATATATATATATATATATATATATATATATATATATAATATATTTATATATAATATATATATATATATATATATATATTATTTTTTATTATTATTATTCAGGATATATATATATATAATATTATATTATATATATATATATAGATAGATAGATATATATATATATATATATATATATATATAATATAATATATATATATATATATATATAAATATATATATATATATATATATATATATATATATATATATATATATAAATCCTGAATAATAATAATAATAATATTATTATTATTATTATTATTATTATTATTATTATTATTATTATTCAGGATTTTTATATATATATATATATAAGGACCCAAATGACGATATAATCTATTATATATTCATACTTTAACCATCAATATGGGTTTGAGGTAAATTTATAAAAACTAGACTAGTAAAGAGATAAACAGCACAGGTAACAACATAAAAGAGCCACTAATGGGGGGAAAAAAAAAAAACACCAATAATTGCTCTACAAGCTGGGCTGGAAAAAAGGGGCAACACCAATAGTTATCTGGTTCCTGAAAAAAAGAGGGAACTCTTCAACCCGCTACATTTAAAAAAAAAAAAAAAAGAACGTCAATGCGAGAGAATTCAACCCAATAAAACCAGGTTTGAGTGAATTGTTAATTTGTGTCTTTTTTTTTTATTGAGCTGACCTTCCATTTCTCTAATGTCCTCCACTTTAAGGATCCATTGTTGTAAAGTAGGTGGGTTTGACGATTTCCACGCTTGTGCTAGATGTTCCACCACTGACTTCTTATAAGTGGACAACGGCATGGCGTTGTGGTGCAGCAGGTAAAAGGAAGTGGAGAATGGCAGGGGCCGATCAGTGAATTTTCGAGAGATCGCATGTAGTCCATTCCAAAAGGTGCTGAGCAGCGGGTTGGACCAACATTTTTATGTTGTAGCATGTCCCCCCCCCCCCCATGTCAGCTTTTACAGGTCTTATGGGTGAAGACGTGACTTGGATAACCTATACAAATGTCTTTAACGTTACAGAACAAGTCCAGTTGAATGTGACCAACTACTAGTAATGGTGTGACCTGGATCAAGGAGAACCTTCAAAACTTAAAAAAAAAAAATAGGGCACCCCAGCCTAGTGCGCTAGACTGTTGCACCCTCTTTTTTTTTTTTTCTAGAGACTTTAAGGACTCCCCCAGTCTTAGAAGGCAACAAGGCTCTCTTTGACTGGTCTATCATGCTTATGCGCAAAGAACCTTCACAGACCCCAAATCTTCTTCTTACTTGAAGCAATACCCATTGAGATGTAGGGTACTACTTTTCTCTTTGACAGGGCTATCATGCCTATGCGCAAAGAACCTTCACAGACCCGTAATCTTCTTCTTACTTAAAGAAATACCCATTGAGATGTGAGGTACTACTTTTCTCTTTGACGGGGCTATCATGCCTATGCGCAAAGAACCTTCACAGACCCGTAATCTTCTTCTTACTTAAAGAAATACCCATTGAGATGTGAGGTACTACTTTTCTCTTTGACGGGGCTATCATGCCTATGCGCAAAGAACCTTCACAGACCCGTAATCTTCTTCTTACTTAAAGAAATACCCATTGAGATGTGAGGTACTACTTTTCTCTTTGACGGGGCTATCATGCCTATGCGCAAAGAACCTTCACAGACCCGTAATCTTCTGGTCTTACTTGAAGCAATACCCATTGAGATGTAGGGTACTACTTTTTCTCTTCGACTGGTCTATCATACTTATGCGCAAAGAACCTTCACAGACCCGTAATCTTCTGATCTTACCACAATAAAGCAAAAAATACACACGCATGCCTGTTGGGTCAGAAACCAATTGAACATCCAGAATGTTTTTGGATTATGGGAAGGGCCAAGATCACCCACAGGGAACCCTCACAGAGGGAGCTCTGAAAGCTTCCAAACCCAGGACCCCAGCGCTGTATGACCACTGTCCCAACCACAACGCTGCGGTTGGCCACTGTGCTGGCGCGGTTGCGTTGGGTTGCTGTAATTCACACGTCGGATGCAGATGGTGGTTTAGCGCTTCGCTTTGTTTTATCTGTGCAAGTCGCCCTCCTCTCTCCCGCAGCGGGTTCACTCTCGGCACCGTTTGGTAGCCGTCTCTCCTGAGTATCAGGTGTGCATTCCTATGGTAACTTGTGTCAGCGGGAAGGCAGACACGGGTTCTCTGAATTATTAAGGAGGATTTAAAGACTTTGGATGTGTCTATGAGAAGTACACGGTGTCGGGGAAGGAGGACGGATGGGGCCGGCAGTGTGATCGTCAAGATGTTTTCGCTCAACTATTATTCGGGCTCTGTAGCACATCCCAACGATCGTACTGAACGAGGCTTCATTCACACCCGAGAGTCACGTGTTTTTTTTGGGTTTTTTTTCTGGCGTTTTGTTGTGCGTTTGAGCATTTCTGGACAGCATTTTTGAGCTTTGGTGTTTTTTTTTATTAGCCAATTAAAAAAATCTTCTGTTCATCATTTTGTTGCTACGTCGTTAGCAGATATTTTTTATAGCTTTTTCATACACTTTTTAGATTTATTTGACATGCTTTTTGTTAGGGCACTAGGGGTTCATTTATTTATTTTTCTAAGGCTAGGGGTTAATATTGGGGTTAGGATATGGGTTTGGAGTTAATATTAGGGTTAGGATTAGAGTTGGGGATTAGGATTAGGGTTTGGGGTTAATATTAGAGTTAGGGCTTAATATTAGGGTTAGGATTAGAGTTGGGGGTTAGGATTGGGATTTAATGTTAGGATTAGGATTTAATATTAGGGTTAGGGGTTAGGATTGAGTTTTGGGGTTAGGGGTTAATATTAGGGTTAGGATTAGAGTTAGGGGTTAGGATTAGGGTTAGGGTTTAATGTTAGGGTTGGGATTAGAGTTGGGGGTTTGGATTAGGGTTAGGGTCTATTGTTACGGTTAGGATTAGTGTTTGGGGTTAATATTAGGGCTAGGGGTTGGGATTAGGGTTTGGGGTTAATATTAGGGTTAGGGGTTAGGATTGAGTTTTGGGGTTAGGGGGAAAATATTGGGGTTAGGATTAGAGTTTAATATTATGGTTAGGATTAGGGTTTGGGGTTAAGGGTTAATATTAGGGTTGGGATAAGAGTTGGGGGTTAGGATTAGGGTTATGATTAGGGTTAGGGTTTAATATTACAGGTAGGGTTTAATATTAGGGTTAGGGTTACGTTTTGGGGTTAATATTAGGGTTAGGATTAAGTTTTGGGGTTAGGGGTTAATATTAGGGTTAGGATTACGTTTTGGGGTTAGAGGTTAATATTAGGGTTAGGATTAGGGTTAGGGTTTAATATTACGGATAGGGTTTAATATTAGGGTTAGGATTAAGTTTTGGGGTTAGGGGTTAATATTAGGGTTAGGATTAAGTTTTGGGGTTAGGGGTTAATATTAGGGTTATGATTAGGGTTAGGGTTTAATATTACGGGTAGGGTTTAATATTAGGGTTAGGGTTAAGTTTTGGGGTTAATATTAGGGTTAGGATTACGTTTTGGGGTTAGGGGTTAATATTAGGGTTAGGATTAAGTTTTGGGGTTAGAGGTTAATATTAGGGTTAGGGTTAGGGTTTAATATTACGGATAGGGTTTAATATTAGGGTTAGGATTAAGTTTTGGGGTTAGGGGTTAATATTAGGGTTAGGATTAGGGTTAGGGTTTAATATTACGGATAGGGTTATATATTAGGGTTACGATTAAGTTTTGGGGTTAGGGGTTAATATTAGGGTTAGGATTAAGTTTTGGGGTTAGGGGTTAATATTAGGGTTAGGATTAGGGTTTGGGTTTAATATTAGGGTTAGGATTACGTTTTGGGGTTAATATTAGGGTTAGGATTAGAGTTTAATATTTGTTTTAGGATTAGGGTTTGGGGTTAAGGGGTAATATTAGGGTTAGGGTTTAATATTACAGATAGGGTTTAATATTAGGGTTAAGGGATAGGATTAGGTTTTGGGGTTAAAATTAGGGTTAGGGTTAGGGGTTAATATTAGGGTTAATTTATTTTGATTATTAATAATAATAATAATAATAATATAATATTTTTGATATTTTTATGATTTTATTTATTATTATTGTTGTTATTATTATTATTTATTAATTATTGCATTTGAGCCGAAAACAACGCTCAAATGCATGAATTGCACATTTCAATGCATTTCTGTTGGGGGAAAAACTTGGCTGTTTATTAAATATCATTTAAAATCTCTTCTCTGACGTCATGTCTGCAGAAATAAGTGGAGTTTGGCGTTCTCGTCGCCCGGAGGTGCGGTGTTAGAAATACCGGCATATTATTTGTAGAATGTTGTCAAACAAAATAATAGATTATTTTATCAGATTTTTTTTTCTCTTGTTGAAAAATCTGTAACAATTTGTTACCAGTCGCCTCGGCTGAATCATTAAATTACCGCACCAGAAAACCTTCAGGGCTCGTCCACCGCAGATCAAAACTTACTTCTACTACAGGCGTCGGAGTTTGTTTTTTGTTTTCCCCTCTGCCGCTATATTCCCCTCCGTTTACGTGACCATACACACACTATACATACACACACTATACATACACACACTATACATACACACACTATACATACACACACACTATACATACACACACTATACATACACACACTATACATACACACACCATACATACACACACCATACATACACACACTATACATACACACACCATACATACACACACCATACATACACACACCATACATACACACACTATACATACACACACCATACACACACTATACATACACACACTATACATACACACACTATACATACACACACTATACATACACACACTATACATACACACACTATACATACACACACTATACATACACACACCATACACACACTATACATACACACACCATACACACACTATACATACACACACTATACATACACACACTATACATACACACACTATACATACACACACTATACATACACACACCATACACACACTATACATACACACACTATACATACACACACTATACATACACACACTATACATACACACACCATACATACACACACCATACATACACACACTATACATACACACACTATACATACACACACTATACATACACACACTATACATACACACACTATACATACACACACCATACATACACACACCATACATACACACACCATACATACACACACCATACACACACTATACATACACACACTATACATACACACACTATACATACACACACTATACATACACACACTATACATACACACACTATACACACACTATACATACACACACTATACATACACACACCATACACACACTATACATACACACACTATACATACACACACTATACATACACACACTATACATACACACACTATACATACACACACCATACACACACTATACATACACACACTATACATACACACACTATACATACACACACTATACATACACACACCATACATACACACACCATACATACACACACTATACATACACACACTATACATACACACACTATACATACACACACTATACATACACACACTATACATACACACACCATACATACACACACCATACATACACACACTATACATACACACACTATACATACACACACTATACATACACACACTATACATACACACACTATACATACACACACTATACACACACTATACATACACACACTATACATACACACACTATACATACACACACTATACATACACACACTATACATACACACACAATACATACACACACCATACATACACACACCATACATACACACACCATACATACACACACTATACATACACACACCATACACACACTATACATACACACACTATACATACACACACTATACATACACACACCATACACACACTATACATACACACACTATACATACACACTATACATACACACTATACATACACACACTATACATACACACACTATACATGCACACACTATACATGCACACACTATACATGCACACACTATACATACACACACTATACATACACACACTATACATACACACACTATACATACACACACTATACATACACACACTATACAAACACACACTATACAAACACACACTATACATACACACACTATACATGCACACACTATACATGCACACACTATACATGCACACACTATACATGCACACACTATACATGCACACACTATACATACACACACTATACATACACACACTATACATACACACACTATACAAACACACACTATACATACACATACTATACAAACACACACTATACATACACACACTATACATGCACACACTATACATGCACACACTATACATGCACACACTATACATGCACACACTATACATACACACACTATACATACACACACTATACAAACACACACTATACATGCACACACTATACATGCACACACTATACATGCACACACTATACATGCACACACTATACATGCACACACTATACATACACACACCATAAATACACCATACATACACCATACATACACCATACATACACCATACATACACACACCATAAATACACCATACATACACCATACATACACCATACATACACACACTATACAACAATCACCATACATACACACACTATACATATACACCATACATACACACACCATACACACACACTACGCACCATACATACACACACTATACATACACACACCATACATATACACCATACATACACACCATACACCCAGACACCATACACATACACACACACCATACACTACACACACACACCATACACACACATACCATACACACACCATACACACACATACCATACACACACCATACACCCCCCACACACACACCATAGACACACCACACACCATGCATTCACCATACATACACACCATACATACACACCATACATACACCACACACACACATTATACATACACCACACACACCATACATACACACCACACACACCACACACACTATCTGCATTTTCAAGAGTTTAGTGGCAGGGTAATTTAAAGGCGGAAAAAAACCCTCCAAAGCCGTGTTCTACAGAGTAATTCAATGAACGCTCAAAAACACACCTAAATAAAATGCGTGTTTGACTGATCAGCATTTTTTATGTACTATAGTCAGGAATCAATGTGTTTTCATAGGATACATTCCATATAGACCTTTTTATTTTATTTTATTTGTATATGTGTATATATATATATATATATATATATATATATATATATATATATATATATATATATATATATACATATATACACATACATATACACATACACATACATACACATACATACACACACACTATATTACCAAAAGTATTGGGACACCTGCCTTTACACGCACATGAAATTTAATGGCATCCCAGTCTTAGTCTGTAGGGTCCAATATTGAGTTGGCCCTTTGCAGCTATAACAGCTTCAACTCTTCTGGGAAGGCCGTCCACAAGGTTTAGTAGTTTACTGACGAGAAGGCCTGGCTCGCAGTCCCCACTCTAATTCTTCCCAAAAGTGTTCTATTGGGTTGAGGTCAGGACTCTGTTCAGGGTATTCAAGTTCCTCCACCCCAAACTCGCTCATCTATATTTTATGGACCTTGCTTTGTGCACTGGTCCAAATCATTTGGTGGAGGGGGGATTATGGTGGGGGTTGTTTTTCAGGGGTTGGGCTTGGCCCCTTAGTTCCAGTGAAGGGAACTCTTAAGGCGTCAGCATACAAAGACATTTTGGACAATTTCATGCTCCCAACTTTGTGGGAACAGTTTGGGGGACGGTCCCTTCCTGTTCCAACATGACTGCGCACCAGTGCAAAAAGCAAGGTCCATAAAGACATGGATGAGTGAGTTTGGGGTGGAGGAACTTGACTGGTCTGCACAGAGTCCTGACCTCAACCCGATAGAACACCTTTGGGATGAATTAGAGCGGAGACTGCGAGCCAGGCCTTCTCGTCCAACATCAGTGCCTGACCTCACAAATGCACTTCTGGAAGAATGGTCAAACATTCCCATAGACACCCTCCTAAACCTTGTGGACGGCCTTCCCAGAAGAGTTGAAGCTGTTATAGCGGCAAAGGGTGGAGCCAAATCAATATTGAACCCTCCGGACTAAGACTGGGATGTCATTAAAGATCATGTGTGTGTAAAGGCAGACGTCCCAATACGTTCGGCAATATAGAGAGTGGGTGTGTATATATTTGTAATAAAATGCCTTGTTTTTAATTATTTTCTGTCTATTTGACTCCCGATGGCTTATATAAAGTCCCGCTTCTATATCTGTTTTTGTGAACAGATGGAAGCCATTTAGCTATCTCTGAGCGTAACGCAGGAAAAGGCAATTATTTAATTTGTAATGTTGAATTCCGACATCAGATGGTTATCAATGGAGAAAAATCACATCTGGGGGGGGGGGGAGAAATGCTTACAGCAGCGTTTTACCAACACCGATCACGCGGTCATCCACCTGTCGGCAAACAAGTATTTCCCCCTCCGCGGCGCCGGCCGGCGATGATGAGAAATATTCTGCTTGTTGCATTTTTTTTTATTAAATTGTCCAAATATGATCCTCCTCCATGCTTGTGTGTTTTGGGGGGGGGAGGGGGGGCTGATTGCGCGGCCGCGGTCACGATGCGTTGATCCCGGGGCATTGTACTGTTTACTTTTTCTACATAACTTTATTGAAATAATGTCAAGGGTGACATTTCAATAGAGTTCCAATTTAATTCTAATTGTGTTTTAAAATATTCCATTCTATTGTGAAGATGTTCACTGAGGCGGTGCTGGAGAACTCTTGTTTTCTGCGTACGCAGCGCATGCCCGCGAGACAATTCCCCAAAAACTGAGGGAGACAAAGTGAAAGTGAAGATTTTTTCTCAGTATTGAAATATTTAAAGCTCCATGCACCCAAGAGTTTTTAACCCCTTTACGCCTAAGTTAAAATCAGGATTTTCTTTGCTAGAAAATTACTATATTTTTTTTAATTTATTTTATATATATATATATATATATATATATATATATATATATATATATATATATATATATATATTTATATTATTATTATTATATGTGTGTATATATATATATATATTTATATTAATAATAATAATAATAATATATATATAAATTATTATATATAATATAGTAAAAAAAAAAAAAAAAAAAAAATATATATATATATATATATATATATATATATATATATATATATATATATATATATATATATATATATATATATATATATATATATATATATATATAATAAGAATAATTATATATATATATTATTATTATTATTATTCTTATTATTATTATTATTGTTATTTATATATATATATATATATATATATATATATATATATATATAATATATATATATTTTTTTTTTTTCAATTTTTTACTATATTATATATAATAATAATAATAATTTATATATATAAATAATAATAATATATACATATATATATATATATAAAGAAAGAGAGATTTTTTTTAAGCAGAGACCCTAGAGATTACGGTAAAATGGCAGTCCTTGCAATATTTTATGTCACACTGTATTTGCGCAGAACGACAAAATACACTTTAATGGACTAACAAAAAACTAAACCGTAAAGTTAGCCCCAGTTTTTTTTTTTTTTTTTGTATAATGTGAAAGATGATACACCAATTAAATAGATACCTAACATGTTACACTTTACATATATGCACGCTCGTGGAATGGTGTAAAAATCGCCACAGGTGACGCATTGATAAAATGTTAACGGTTACCTGTTTAGAGTTACAGAGGAGGTCTAGCGCTATAATTATTGCTCTCGCTCCAACAATCGCAGCAATACCTCACATGTGAGGTTTGTACACCGTTTATATTTGCAGGCGCTACTTACGAATGAGTTGGCTTCTACGCGTGAGCACGGAGGGATGGGATGCTTTAATTTATTTTTCTTTTCTTATTTGTTTATTTATTTTTATTTTTTTTACACTGGCCCTTTTTTTTTGATCACTTTTATTGCTGTCACAAGGAATGTAAAGAGTATGCTGCCTATTACTGTCACAAGGGATGTTTACATTTTTTTATTTATTTATTTATTTCATTTTTTTTTTACATTTTTTTTTTTTTTTACTTTTAATTTTTTTTTGTAGCGTTTATATTCTGGTCAAATCGCATGACAAGTCGCACCCTATTGTCGGCAAGGGCACTGTTCAAATACGTGTGACACCGACGTTGCGTGGCCGCACCGATTTTTAAAAAGTCGTTCCTGCACTGCTTTTGGCGATTCCAGATGCGACTTGCATAGACATCCTGTGCATGAGGTCGCACAGATGTCAGCCAAGTCGCACCTGGAGGCGTACTGACATGTGGCTTTGAAATTGTGTTGTTTTTAAGTGACGTTGCGCTATTTCAAAGCTGCATTCAGTGTGAACCAGGGCTAATGGCCTATTGTAGTGTGCATGGACACATAGGATAACACTAGCTTCTAGGAGCAGAAAAAAAATGCTAATAACAGCTTCTAGGAGCTTAAAAAAACGCTAGTGTGTGCTGTAAAAGCTCCTAAAATGCTAATACAAGCTGGCACAAAAACCCTATTAGCTGCCTTTTTTTTTCTTGTATTTTTTTAACCAGCTTCTTTCTCTAGTAATTTTATTTATTTTTTGAATCCAGCATTTTTTTTCTAGCTTTTTCTTTTTTTTTTTTTTCTAGAATTTCTTTTTATCCAGCATTTTTTTTTCTAGCTTTTTCTTTTCTTTTCTATATTTTATTAAATCCAGCATTCTTTTTTCTAGCTTTTAATTTTTTTTGTTTTCTTTTTCTAGAATTTCTTTTTATCCAGCATTTTTTTGTTTTTTTCTAAGTTTTTATTTTTTTCCTAGCTTTTTCTTTTCTTTTCTTTTCTAGATTTTATTAAATCCAGCATTTTTTTTCCTAGCTTTTAATTTTTTTTGTTTTCTTTTTCTCAAATTTTTTTTTATCCAGCATTTTTTTCTTCTAGCTTTTTCTTTTTTTTCAAGCTTTTTCTTTTTTTTTCTAGCTGTTTCTTTTTTTTTTCTACCTTTTTTTTTTTTTTCTAGCTTTTTCTTTTTTTTTTTCTAGCTTTTTCTTTTTTCTGCTACCATGTTTTGAGCTGATAAAAAAAAAATGCTATTGTGCATGGAGCCTAATGCCCCGTACACATGAACGGAATTTCCTTCGGAAAAATCTTGGATGGTTTTTCCGATGGAATTCCGCACAAGCTTGGCCTGCACACACACGGTCACACAAAAGTTCTCTGAACTTTCGACCGCCAAGAACGCGGTGACGTACAACACTACGACGAGCCGAGAAAACGAAGTTCAATGCTTCCCGAGCATGCGTCGAATTGTTTCCGAGCATGCGTAGGAATTTTGCGCGTCGGAATTGGTACAAAAGATCGGAAATTTCCGATCTAAACTTTTTCTGACCGAAAAATTGAGAACCTGCTCTCAATCTTTTGCTGGCGGGAATTCGGCCAGCAAAAGTCCGATGGAGCATACACACGGTCGCATTTTTGCTGACGGAATTTCCGATCGTGTGTATAATTGTTTCTCTTTGACTTAAACATGGTGGACGGGCGATCTGAGATCTGTTACCTAAACTTTTGTTACAACAAAGTGAGATCATTCATAAAGATTTTTGTTTTCTATGATATTTTTATTTATAATCTGCCTACAAATACCAACAATCTGATCTGTGGATGAAGTGTGTTATTTATTTAGGGCCAGGGATGTATTTCTTGGATATGAAATACACGTGTCTTGTATTAGGCGGTTGTGTGAAGCTGCTGGGAGCACACAGTGTTGTGTATTTGGCTTTGTTGTGTTTTATGTGTTTTTTGACACTTGGAGAGTCGTGACTTTCGCTCTGTGTTGCGCAATGGGCGGGGTGGATGGAGTGCAGCTTGTGAAGTTCACATTACATTGGAGGCTGATTTCTTCACTATCCCAATACCTTGATATAATAGTCATCATTATGACCCAAACAGCTCCCCCTCCCCCGCTGGGACCCCCTCCACCGCTGTGTCCCCCTCCATCGATGTGTCCCCCTCACCCCTCCCCCGCTGTGTCCCCCTCCACCCCCTCCACCGCTGTGTCCCCCTCCACCGCTGTGTCCCCCTCCAACCCCTCCACCCCCTCCACCGCTGTGTCCCCCTCCACCCCCTCCCCCCGCTGTGTCCCCCCTCCTGTTCAACACACAACACGAGCGACAAATTCTACTTATTACTGCGACCCGACGACCTTCCTGTCACTGCGCAGGTTAGAATGTCAGCGGCACAAACTGCCACCCTTCTCATAACAATTCACACAGGCCAAAAATCAATGGGCAGAATTCTGTGCAGCCTTATTCAAACCGCCCCCCCCCCCCTCCCGACTCTGCATATTTATTACAATCAATATCTACCCTCCCGGGATACACCGCCGGCCTCCCAGACACACAACAAAACAGAGCGAACGAATCCTAGAAGAAGGAAATCATATAGAATGCGACTTTATAATGGAGGGCTGAAAAACCTCTATGTATGGATGTCCGGGGTCTGTCTGTATAGAACTCTCTACTGTCCAAATGTCTCCGATCTTCTCTTCTCTCTGCTCTCTCGCTCTCCTATCTTCACTATCTTATTATCGTTTATTTTCTCTCTCTCCCCCCTCTCTCTTCCCCCTCTCTCTCTCCCCCCCTCTCTCCTCTCCTCCCCCCCCTCTCTCCTCTCTCTCCTCCCTCTCTCCTCTCTCTCCCTCTCTCCTCTCTCTCTCTCTCTCTCTCTCTCTCTCTCTCTCTCTCTCTCCCCCCCCTCTCTCTCTCTCTCTCCCCCTCTCTCTCCCCTCTCTCTCTCTCTCTCTCTCTCTCTCTCTCTCTCTCTCTCTCTCCACCTCTCTCTCCCCCTCTCCTCTCTCCCCCCCCCCTCTCTCTCTCCCCCCCCTCTCTCTCTCTCTCTCTCTCTCTCTCTCTCTCCCCTCTCTCCCCCTCTCTCCCCTCTCTTCCCCTCTCTCCTACCTCTCCTCCCTCTCCCCCCTTTCTCTCTCTCTCTCCACCCCCTCTTTTCCCCTCTCGCTCCCCCTCTCCTCTCTCTCCCTCCCTCTCTTTCCCCTCTCTCCCCCCTCTCTCTCTTCCTCCCCCTCTTTCTCTCCCCCCTCTCTTCCCCTCTCTCACCCTCTCCTCTCTCTCTCTCTCCCTCCCCCTCTCTCTCTCTCTCTCTCTCTCTCTCCTCTCCTCTCCTCTCTCCCCCCTCTCTCTCCCCCTCCCCCCTCTTTCTCACTCTCTCCCCTCCCTCTCCCTCTCTTCCCCTCTCTCCTCTATCCCCCTCTCCTCTCTCCCCCCCCCCCCTCTCTCTCCTTTATCTCTCTCTCTCTCTCTCTCTCTCTCTCTCTCTCTCTCTCTCTCTCCCCCTCTCTGTCTCCCCCTCTCTCTCCCCTCTCTTCCCCTCTCTCCCTATCCCACCTCTCCCCCTCTCTCCCCCCACCCAGTGACCCCTGTGCACCTGTGGCTCCTGTGCAGAGCACCCTGTGCCACCCAGTGACCCCTGTGCACCTGAGGCTCCTGTGCCACCCAGTGACCCCTGTGCACTTGTGGCTCCTGTGCAGGGCACCCTGTGCCACACAGTGACCCCTGTGCACCTGCGGCTCCTGTGCAGAGCACCCTGTGCCACCCAGTGACCCCTGTGCACCTGCGGCTCCTGTGCCACCCAGTGACCCCTGTGCACTTGTGGCTCCTGTGCAGAGCACCCTGTGCCACACAGTGACCCCTGTGCACCTGCAGCTCCTGTGCCACCCAGTGACCCCTGTGCACTTGTGGCTCCTGTGCAGAGCACCCTATGCCACCCAGTGACCCCTGTGCACCTGCGGCTCCTGTGCCACCCCGTGACCCCTGTGCACCTGCGGCTCCTGTGCCACCCAGTGACCCCTGTGCACTTGTGGCTCCTGTGCAGAGCACCCTGTGCCACCCAGTGACCCCTGTGCACCTGCGGCTCCTGTGCCACCCAGTGACCCCTGTGCACTTGTGGCTCCTGTGCAGAGCACCCTGTGCCACACAGTGACCCCTGTGCACCTGCAGCTCCTGTGCCACCCAGTGACCCCTGTGCACTTGTGGCTCCTGTGCAGAGCACCCTATGCCACCCAGTGACCCCTGTGCACCTGCGGCTCCTGTGCCACCCCGTGACCCCTGTGCACCTGCGGCTCCTGTGCCACCCAGTGACCCCTGTGCACTTGTGGCTCCTGTGCAGAGCATCCTGTGCCACCCCGTGACCCCTGTGCACCTGCAGCTCTAGTGCAGAGCCAACTGTGTCACTTAGTGTCTCCTGTCCGCTCCTCTTTGTTCTATAACCCCAGAACATCGGTATCATCAAGTGACCCCACTGCCCCCTGTGACTACAAGTGCACCTCCCTGCCCCCATGTCTCCATGCAATCTCTGAAGTTGTCTGGCCTGTCTGTACCCGCTGCTGCCACCCTATAGTTAGGTACGCTCCTGCAATCACTCGGCCCATCGTCCTTCTCTCCATGGATACAGATCCCTGTCAGTGACAGGCTGTGCACGAGGCCAGAACTGCCTACAATGTTCCTCTGTGTCATTTCTAGACGCTGGCGGCTTTCAATCGATGATCTGAGTGTCCAAAAACAGGCTGGCTGTGCAGCGAACACATGTTCCCATTGGCCTGTGATTTATTCTCAGAGATTTATTTCATGCGATCGGCCTGATTAGGAAAGGCGCAGTCTCGTGGAAATTAATTAGTTCTGTAAATAAAGACAATATTTTATGTTTGGCGGAAAGGTCCAGACTCGGCGTCTGCCGAACGCAGCCAAACAGCCACCATTGCGTCGCCTTTTATGAGAACGCCGATGCCAAGATTGTAATTACTGAAGGCGGACCGGCGCTTTCCTCTTAGCGGACTCGTGCCCGAGCAGCCGTGCCAGGTTTGTTGTTTTTTTTTTTTGGTCACGCGTAAAGTTGTGCATTTGTTAATTTTACATGCGCGACGCGTTTTGCGCGAACACAGAGAGAGAGACGAGGAGGGAGATTAGCTGAAACTAATGGGGTGTGAAAAGATTCAAATCTGCCGCTGAATTGATTCTCATTAAGGAGAGAAGGCAACCCACACACCAGCTGGTGGGGAACTGTAAGCCGTGGGCATGCTGAGACCTGTAGTTCTTTTGAGAGTTGTAAGTCTGGCTGTAGGAAATGAGGGGTTCCCACCATCCCTATACTGAGGTCCTGGGTCTGTACACCCGCTGTGCCCATCATGAGGGGTTCCCACCATCCCTGTGCTGAGTTCCCTGGTCTGTACACCTGTTGTGCCCAATATGAGGGGTTCCCACCACCCCTGTGCTGAGTTCCCAGGTCTGTACACCTGTTGTGCCCAATATGAGGGGTTCCCACCACCCCTGTGCTGAGTTCCTGGGTCTGTACACCTGCTGTGCCCATTATGAAGGGTTCCCACCATCCCTGTGCTGAGTTCCCGGGTCTGTACACCCCGTGTGCCCATTATGAGGGGTTCTCACCATCCCTGTGCTGAGTTCCTGGTCTGTACACCCGCTGTGCCCATTATGAGGGGTTCCCACCATCCCTGTGCTGAGTTCCCGGGTCTGTACACACGTTGTGCCCATTATGAGGGGTTCCCACCATCCCTGTGCTGAGTTCCCGGGTCTGTACACCCGCTGTGCCCATTAAGAGGGGTTCTCACCATCCCTGTGCTGAGTTCCCAGGTCTGTACACACGTTGTGCCCATTATGAGGGGTTCCCCACCATCCCTGTGCTGAGTTCCTGGTCTGTACACCCGCTGTGGAGTCCAGTTATAAAATCCCCTGGTGATCCTGCCTTGTTAAGGTACTTCCTGTTATATGGTGACAACGCTCTGTCCCCGTCTCATTGTGCTCCTGTGTTGTCACCTTTTAACATGTGCCTCTGGTGGTGACTAGAAGTGGCGGTGACGGTACACATTGGCCTAAAATGGTTACTCTCAGAGCGATGGTACTGGAGCGAGTGCATGCAGACAGGAAGTGGCTAAAAGAGGCTGCAGGAGATCAGCACAATGAGATGACAGATGAACCTGACAATAATTTATGGGATACACAGAACAAGTGAAATGTGGTGCAGTCAGTACCGTACTGAGATCCTGCGATGGTGACCCCCGTGGGTTGCACTTTGCGGTCAGAGCCGTTATAATATTAGTGTCACTCTTGTAGAGTGCGGCCCTGATCTCTATTCATGCGGTCGGATGCGCAGTGAGAGCGCACACTAATTACCCATCCCTGCCCACATTCTAAAGGTTATCCAACAAACTCTTCTTCCATCTCCCTCCTCCTTTCTATCATCTGCTGCTTCCCGTCCCCCCCCCGTTCCCGGCAGATAAAATAATATTTAGACCCATTTGCGGCGGCGGCGGGGAGGCCGGGGCCTGTGCTGCACGAGGAGGCTGATTGTGAAGCGGCATGCAAATCGGCTTTTGATTTATCTAACTCTGCGCTTTTTTTCCATTTGAATTGATCCTGCATTAATTCTCGCCGAGCGGCTGTGCGGGGCTGCAGATGTTGCCCTGCGTTTAATAAATCAATGAGACACATCTGAATGAGTCGCTTCGCATTGCTGCCGCTCGCCGTTTGATGTCTCGATGTTATTCCGAGCTTGTTATCATGACAGATGCATTAATGTCCCGTTATGCTGTCAGCAGTCACCTGAGAGGGCGCCGCGTCTTAAAGGACCCGAGGGGGGCAGGGCGGGCTATCTGTCCTATCTATCTATCTATCTATCTATCTATCTATCTATCTATCTATCTATATCTATCTATCTATCTATCTATCTATCTATCTATCTATCTATTTATCTTCTATCTATCTATCTAGCTATATTTTCTTCTTTTCTTCTGTTTTCCTCTTCTCTTTCTTCTCTTCCTCCTTTTATTCTTTCTTCTCCTCTTCTCTCTTCTCTTCTCCTCCTCCTGCTCCTCTTCATTCTCCCTCTTCCTTCTTCCTCTTCTTCCTCTTCTTCCTCTCTCTTCTCTTTTCTATCTTCCCATTTCTCTTCCTCCTCCTCTTCTCGTCTCTTCCCTCTCTTCTTCTCTTCTCTCTCTTCTTATCTCTTCTCTTCCTCCTCCTTCCTCTTGTCTCTTCCTCCTCCTTCTTCCTCTTGTCTCTTCTCTTCCTACTCCTTCTTCTTCTTTTCCTTTTCCTCCTTCTTATTCTCTCTTCTCTTCCTCCTTCTTCTCCTCCTCCTCCTCCTCCTCCTCCTCTTCTCTCTTCTCTTGCTTTTTCTCTTCCTCCTCATCCTCTTCTCTTCTCTTCCTTCTTCTCTTCCTGCTCCTCCTTCTTCTTCTTCTTCTTCTTCTTCTTCTTCTCTCTTCCTCCTCCTTCTCCTCTTCCTCTCTCCTCTTCTTCTCTCCTCTTCCTCTTCTTCTCTCCTCTCTCTCTCTTCTCTCCTCTTCCTCTCTCTCCTCTCCTCTTCCTCTCTCCTCCTTCTCTCCTCTTCCTCTTCTTCTCTCCTCTTCTCCTCTTCCTCTTCCTCTCTCCTCCTTCTCTCCTCTTCCTCTTCTCCTCTCCTCTTCTCTCCCTCTTCCTCTTCTTCTCTCCTCTTCTTCTCTCCTCTTCCTCTCTCCTCCTTCTCTCCTCTTCCTCTCTCCTCCTTCTCTCCTCTTCCTCTTCTTCTCTCTTCTTCCTCTTCTTCTTCTCTTCTCTTCTCTTCTCTTCCTCTTCTCTTCCTCTTCCTCTTCTTCTCTCCTCTTCCTCCTCTTCTCTCCTTTTCCTCTCTCCTCTTCTCCTCTTCTCTCATCTTCTTCTTTCCTCTTCTCCTCTCCTCTTCCTCTTCTTCTCTCCTCTTCCTCTTCTCTCCTCTTCCTCTTCTTCTCTCATCTTCTTCTCTCTCTTCCTCTCTCTCCTCTTTCCTCTTCCTCTTCCTCTTCTCTCCTCTTCCTCTCTCCTCTTCTCCTCTCCTCTTCCTCTCTCCTCCTTCTCTCCTCTTCTTCTCTTCTTCTCTTTCTCTTCCTCTTCTTCTCTCCTCTTCCTCCTCTTCTCTCCGTTTCCTCGCTCCTCTTCCTCTTCTTCTCTCATCTTCTTCTTTCCTCTTCTCCTCTCCTCTTCTCCTCTCCTCTTCCTCTTCTTCTCTCCTCTTCCTCTTCTTCTCTCCTCTTCCTCTTCTTCTCTCCTCTTCCTCCTTCTTCTCTTCTCTTCCTCTTCTCTCCTCTGCCTCTTCTTCTCTCTTCTCTTCTTCTCTTTCTCTTCCTCTTCTCTCCTTTTCCTCTCTCCTCCTTCTCTTCTTCTCTCATCTTCTTCTCTCCTCTTCCTCTTCTTCTCTCCTCTTCCTCTTCTTCTCTCCTCTTCCTCTCTTCTTCTCTTCCTCTTCTTCTCTCCTTTTCCTCTCTCCTCTTCCTCTTCTCTCTCCTCTTCCTCTTCTTCTCTTCCTCTTCTTCTCTCCTTTCCTCTCTCCTCTTCCTCTTCTTCTCTCCTCTTCCTCTTCTTCTCTCCTCCTCATCCTATCACATGCAATGCATGATGCAGTAAATAGACCTAATTTTAAACTGTAAAAGTAACTTTGTAGAAGGAGGAGGAAGCATTTCCTCAGCCCCTCCCCCAGTGATCAGACTGTACATTGTAACTTTATAGGAGGAGGAGGAAGCATTTCCTTAGTCTCCCCTCCCCCAGTAATCAGACTGTACATTGTAACTTTGTAGAAGGAGGAGGAGGCATTTACTCAGTCTCCCTTCCCCCAGTGATCAGACTGTACATTGTAACTTTGTAGGAGAAGGAGGAAGCATTTCCTCAGTCTCCCCTCCCCCAGTGATCAGACTGTACATTGTAACTTTGTAGAAGGAGGAGGAGGCATTTCCTCAGTCTCCCCTCCCCCAGTGATCAGACTGTACATTGTAACTTTGTAGGAGGAGGCATTTCCTCAGTCTCCCCTCCCCCAGTGATCAGACTGTACATTGTAACTTTGTAGGAGGAGGAGGAAGCATTTCCTCAGTCTCCCCTCCCCCAGTGATCAGACTGTACATTGTAACTTTGTAGAAGGAGGAGGAGGCATTTACTCAGTCTCCCTTCCCCCAGTGATCAGACTGTACATTGTAACTTTGTAGAAGGAGGAGGAGGCACTTCCTCAGTCTCCCCTCCCCCAGTGATCAGACTGTACATTGTAACTTTGTAGAAGGAGGAGGCACTTCCTCAGTCTCCCCTCCCCCAGTAATCAGACTGTACATTGTAACTTTATAGCGAGTTGCAAGATGAGAGGCAGCAGCAGAGGCTGATCTGTGTCAGACATTTGTCAACACAGCCAAGAACTGCACAGACACCGGGATTTACAGGATTGCGTCACCTCTGAGCCGCCATCTCAGTCCAGCAAGTAGATGGTGACCCTGGATGGTGCCTGAACAGCGATGGTGCCGTCCTTCTGGATAGAAAAGCAGATGAAGGCATTGTCAGGGGGAGTCCTGTGACCTCTGGGAGGGAGTAAACACCTGGCAGAGGTTACACTGACTTTGCTCACTTTACATGAACTAATACATCTGATGACGGGTCCACAGACTGGCATTGCCCCAGGTCGGCTTTCGGCTGAGTTTACATTTTTCCAATTTCAGAAATTGAATTTTCTTTTTTCTTTTCTCTCGTTCGTTCCTCACCTGGACCGCCACTAAATCTTTAAACAAAACCTTGTTCCCCCCGGGGGCTCCGCTCCGTACACCGTGTTTGGACGGCGGCTGATTTATAGCGGGTGTTGTTTTAATTAATAGGAGGGTAAGCGCTGCCCGCCGCTTCCCGGGTGATGGAATATTCCAGACAATCCCCCACTTTACTTCTCTGTGATTGTAAATCCATAAAACCTTCACCAGCTCGGAGGCCCGGCTCACACCTATGCAGGTTACGCCGTTGTTTTTTACGTGTTTTCGCTGCATTTTTCTATGGAACCAAAAAGCGCAACCCGCCGCCGGGAAAAACAAAGTCCCTTTCCAAAAGACGCACCAGGTGTGAACGTGACCCATAGGAAAACCATGTTAAATGGACTGCAGCGCCTTTCTGCAACACTGAAAACGCACTGAAAAATGCACAGGTGTGAACCCAGCCTGAAACCTGCATTTTAAATGGTCAGATATTTCAGTTGGGCGGAGTCACGGTGATGTAACTATTTGTGGGGGACAAGGTAGGGCAGAGGGTACAACCAGGAGTTGGGAGGGCCCAGCCAGGAAAGCCCCGCCCCTGTATTTCCCAGCTGGGGGTTCAGGTTACATCCTGATACAAAGTAACAATTCACTTCCAGTTATTTTCAGTTATTAACAATTGGAGCCTCCGGTAGGGCGAGGATGGGGACCCTGATGTAAGGGGTACTTTGATGGGGACTCTAATGTAAGGTGGGGAATTATGTTGATTTTGATGTAGAGGGGGGGACACTAATGGGGACCTGAATGTAGAGGGGGGACACTGATGGGGACCTTGGTGTAAGGGGGGGCACTGATGGGGACCGGGGTGCAAGGGGGGACACTGATGGGAACCCTGGTGTAAGGGGGCACTGGTGTAAAGGGGGACACTGATGGGAACCTTGGTGTAAGGGGGGCACTGGTGTAAGGGGGGACACTGATGGGAACCTTGGTGTAAAGGGGGGGCACTGATGGGGAGCCTGGTGTAAGGGGGGCACTGATGGGGACCCTGCTGTAAGGGGGGACACTGATTGGGACCCTGATGTAAGGGGGGACACTGATTGGGACACTGATGTAAGGGGGGACACTGATGGGGACCCTGATGTAAGGGGGGACACTGATGGGGACCCTGATGTAAGGGGGGGCACTGATGGGGACCCTGATGTAAGGGGGGACACTGATGGGGACCATAATGTAAAGGGGGACACTGACGGGGACCCTGATGTAAGGGGGACTTTGATAAATACTTTTATGTTAATAGGGGGGATTCTGTCGACTCTAATGTAAGGGGGGACATTGATGGGGACCCTGATGTATGGGAGGGGCCCCTGAGTACTCGGGATTCTGTTGACACTAATGTAAGGGGGGAAACTGATGGGGACCCTGATGTAAGGGAGGGACACTGCTTGGGACCCTGATGTAAGGGAGGGACACTTATTGGGACCCCAATGTAAGGGGGAGGAACACTGATTGGGACCCTGATGTAAGGGGGGCACTGATTTGGGACCCTGATATAAGGAGGGGCACTGATCTGGACCCTGATGTAAGGGGGACACTGATTGGGACCCCAATGTAAGGGGGAGGAACACTGATTGGGACCCTGATGTAAGGGGGGCACTGATTTGGGACCCTGATATAAGGAGGGGCACTGATCTGGACCCTGATGTAAGGGGGGACACTGATTGGGACCCTGATGTAAGGGGGGACACCAGTGCACAAAACATCTGCAATAGTGTTCCATTGTGACATCATCATCTGTCAATGTCCCCATGGACATCTGTACCAGTGCACAAAACATCTGCAATAGTGTTCCATTGTGACATCATCATCTGTCAATGTCTCCATGAACATTTTTTACCAGTGCACAAGAACATCTCAGTGTTTTCATGAACATCTGTACCAGTACATAAAAACATCTGTGTCCCCATGAACATCTGTACCAGTGCACAAAAAATCTGCAATAGTGTTCCATTGTGACATGAACATCTGTACCAGTGTCCCTATGAACATCTGTACCAGTGCATAAAAACATCTGTGTCCCCATGAACATCTGTACCAGTGCATAAAAACATCTCAGTGTCCCCATGAACATCTGTACCCGAGCACAACAAATCTGCAATAGTGTTCCATTGTGACATCATCATCTGTCAGTGTCCCCATGGACATCTGTACCAGTGCAGAAAAACATCTGTCCCAGTGTCCCCATGAACATCTGTACCAGTGCAGAAAAACATCTCAGTGTCCCAATAACCATCTGTCAGTGTCCCCATGAACATTTTTTACCAGTGCACAAGAACATCTCAGTGTTTTCATGAACATCTGTACCAGTGCATAAAAACATCTGTGTCCCCATGAACATCTGTACCAGTGCAGAAAAACATCTGTACCCGAGCACAACAAATCTGCAATAGTGTTCCATTGTGACATCATCATCTGTAAGTGTCCCCATGGACATCTGTACCAGTGCAGAAAAACATCTGTCAGTGTCTCCATGAACATTGTTTACCAGTGCACAAGAACTAAGCACTGACTGGTGGGACACTGATGTAAGGGGGGACACTGATGGGGACCCTGATGTAAGGGGGACACTGATGGGGACCCTGATGTAAGGGGGGGCACTGATGGGGACCCTGATGTAAGGGGGGACACTGATGGGGACCATAATGTAAAGGGGGACACTGACGGGGACCCTGATGTAAGGGGGACTTTGATAAATACTTTTATGTTAATAGGGGGGATTCTGTCGACTCTAATGTAAGGGGGGACATTGATGGGGACCCTGATGTATGGGAGGGGCCCCTGAGTACTCGGGATTCTGTTGACACTAATGTAAGGGGGGAAACTGATGGGGACCCTGATGTAAGGGAGGGACACTGATTGGGACCCTGATGTAAGGGAGGGACACTTATTGGGACCCCAATGTAAGGGGGAGGAACACTGATTGGGACCCTGATGTAAGGGGGGCACTGATTTGGGACCCTGATATAAGGAGGGGCACTGATCTGGACCCTGATGTAAGGGGGGCACTGATTGGGACCCTGATGTAAGGGGGGGACACAGATTGGGACCCTGATGTTAGGGGGGACACTGATTGGGACCCTGATGTAAGGGGGGACACTGATTGGGACCCTGATGTAAGGGGGGCACTGATTGGGACCCTGATGTAAAGGTGACACTGATTGGGACCCTGTTTTAAGGAGGGGGACACTGATTGGGACCCTGATGTAAGGGGGGGACACTGATTGGGACCCTAATGTAAGGGGGGACACTGATTGGGACCCTAATGTAAGGGAGGAGACTGGTGGGAGCCCTGATGTATTGGGGGGGGGGGGGGACTCTGAGGACTCTGATGTAAGGGGGTACTTATTCATTTAGAAAACATTTTTTTACGGCCCACAAATATTTGTACAATATACACTGTGGCCCTCGTGCTGGAAAGTCTGGAGCCCCAGCCTCTACACCGGAAAACTTTATAGGGTAGAGAGCTCCGGAGGCTGCTGCCCTCCAGTCCCAATGGGTTTCCGCTGCGTTTCGGTGGTCCGCCCGCCATCTCCTTTTACGGCGTTCGGCTCATCCAGGTGGCCGGTGACGGGCCGGGGGAAGAGAAAGTCGTATTGATTTGTCTGTGGATTGAAGTTTGCAACGCGCAGCTGCCCCGGCCCGGCTCTCCTCTTTATGATTTTCTCAGCTGCCATTGATCTCGCCGTTTTATTGCATTCATTATTTATTAAAAGAATTTGCAAGCTAAACACAACGTTAAGCTGGTTTGCACACTGGGACTGCACTTAGGAAATTGAATGGAAATTGCATTAGAGGTGAACATCTGTGCCGAGTTTTTTTTTTTTTCTTCTTCTCTCCGCGGCTGCTGTTTATGGGTTTGGAGGAAAAAAAAACGAGTTGTATTGGATTAACAGGAGCTCTATAAGTAGAAACAAAAATATTAGCAGCCGTGTTAAGCACTTCCAAACGTGCGCCGTTTTCACGCTCCGGTGCTGGAACTGATTTTTTTTTTTATAGGAAACTCAGACTGTTAATCTGTTACATAGACTGGGCTAAAATGACGCCAAGATTTTATTTTTTTTTTTAAATAAATTTATTTTTTTAAAAATAAAATTTGGTTTCAGCTTAAGTAGGGTTCAGTGTTAAGTTTGGGGGCCGCAGTCTCTGTGACAGCCCTGTGTGTAAGGATGATTTTACACAGATCCCCCCCACATACTACACCAATCACCACTGTCCTATGAACATCTACCAGTGTTCCCTATAAACATCTGTACCAGTGCACAAAACATCTGCAATAGTGTTCCATTGTGACATCATCATCTGTCAATGTCCCCATGAACATCTGTACCAGTGCAGAAAAACATCTGTCAGTGTCTCCATGAACATTTTTTACCAGTGCACAAGAACATCTCAGTGTTTTCATGAACATCTGTACCAGTACATAAAAACATCTGTGTCCCCATGAACATCTGTACCAGTGCACAAAAAATCTGCAATAGTGTTCCATTGTGACATGAACATCTGTACCAGTGTCCCTATGAACATCTGTACCAGTGCATAAAAACATCTGTGTCCCCATGAACATCTGTCAGTGTCCCCATGAACATCTGTACCCGAGCACAACAAATCTGCAATAGTGTTCCATTGTGACATCATCATATGTCAGTGTCCCCATGGACATCTGTACCAGTGCAGAAAAACATCTGTGCCAGTGTCCCCATGAACATCTGTACCAGTGCAGAAAAACATCTCAGTGTCCCAATAAACATCTGTCAGTGTCCCCATGAACATCTGTACCAGTGCAGAAAAACATCTCAGTGTCCCAATAAACATCTGTCAGTGTCCCCATGAACATTTTTTACCAGTGCACAAGAACATCTCAGTGTCCCTATGAACATCTGTACCAGTGCATAAAAACATCTGTGTCCCCATGAACATCTGTACCAGTGCCCCTATGAACATCTGTACCAGTGCATAAAAACATCTCAGTGTCCCCATGAACATCTGTACCCGAGCACAACAAATCTGCAATAGTGTTCCATTGTGACATCATCATATGTCAGTGTCCCCATGGACATCTGTACCAGTGCAGAAAAACATCTGTGCCAGTGTCCCCATGAACATCTGTACCAGTGCAGAAAAACATCTCAGTGTCCCAATAAACATCTGTCAGTGTCCCCATGAACATTTTTTACCAGTGCACAAGAACATCTCAGTGTCCCTATGAACATCTGTACCAGTGCATAAAAACATCTCAGTGTCCCCATGAACATCTGTACCAGTGCAGAAAAACATCTGTACCCGAGCACAACAAATCTGCAATAGTGTTCCATTGTGACATCATCATCTGTCAGTGTCCCCATGGACATCTGTACCAGTGCAGAAAAACATCTGTCAGTGTCTCCATGAACATTGTTTACCAGTGCACAAGAACTAAGCACTGACTGGTGGCTGTGATGGGCACTGACAGGCGGCACTGATGAGGCGGCACTGATGGGTTGGCAGTGTTTTCATGAACATCTGTACCAGTGCACAAGAACATCTCAGTGTTTTCATGAACATCTGTGCCAGTGCATAAAAACATCTGTGTCCCCATGAACATCTGTACCAGTGTCCCCATGAACTTCTGTACCAGTGCACAAAAAATCTGCAATAGTGTTCCATTGTGACATCAACATCTGTCAGTGTCCCCATGAACATCTGTACCAGTGCATAAAAACATCTGTCAGTGTCCCCATGAACATCTGTACCAGTGCACAAAAACATCTGTCAGTGTCCCCATGAACATCTGTACCAGTGCATAAAAACATCTCAGTGTCCCAAAAAACATCTGTCAGTGTCCCCATAAACACATGTACCCAAGCCCAAAAGATCTGCAATAATGTTCCATTGTGACATCGACATCTGTCAGTGTCCGCCAGTGGAGATCCACATCTGTCATGGTGTACAAGTGCAGAAAAGCATCTCTTCGTGTCTTAGGGCCCCACCAATAAATAAATAAAACAATTAAAGTGCTTGAGTGCAAAGGTGAACGCGCACACGTTGGTCCCGTACGTAAACAGCGATCGCACCACACATGTGAGGTGTCGCCGCAACCGCCATAGCGAGAGCAATAATTCCAGCACCAGACTTCCTGTGTAACTCTAAACTGATAACCAATAAAGGCTTATAGAGCGTCGCCAATGGAGATGTTTAAATACCTGAGTTTGGCGCCGTATTTTATTTTTTTTCTCAGCAAAATTGGAAATCTCTTTAAAGATACCATTTTGGGTCTTGTGGCTCATTCTTCCGCTTGTTTCAGTTGCTTATTTGATACCTATTTTTTTATGGCCCCTGCCTACGCCATGGTGGTGCAGAACGGAGGGTTTTGCGCGCCGTCTAAGCGCAGGCGTTGGCTGGAGGTGAAGCCGGTGGAGAAGAGCTTACAGTCTATTGATTACACGGCAATGTTTTGTTCGTATTTATAATTCATGATCGGCAGGAGGTCTCTAAGTTACCGACTCGGCTGCTGCTGATGAGTTGTCAGCTTGAATGGGCAGTAAATAATTCAGAGTATAGAGGAGAGAGAACCGGTTCCTCATCAAGGATTAATATACGGACACTTAGAATGTGGGTGACGCCCTAAGAACCCCCCCCCACCCCCCGCCCCTCCCAGGTGTAAAGTATTTATGTATACATTGCGCTCAGATGGACAGAATAATGTGAACCCTAGTTGTTGGGGAACCCCCCCCCCCCCCAACATGTGCTCAGACAACAATGTGAACTTAGTCCAGATACAGTAAAGAGAACCGGTCTGTAAATCTGGAGTTGCATGAGATAAAAGAATCCAGAAGGCGGATTTGGACCCCCGGAATCCCTTTTGAGTGGACTGATGCTTCATTCAAATCAAATCTCACCCCTTGTACACAGTGCAGGTACAAGGTCATCTAGAGCCAAGGGGCGAACATGCCAAATTACACGCCACCCCCAAGATGTATGAACATTATGTGTCAGCAAAAATCCCCCTAAAAAAAAAAATCACTGAGCACTAATCTGCATGGTTACCCCCTAAGCATAAATCCCCCCCCCCCCCCCCTCTGAAATACCTCCTATCAGTACAATTTTTTGCAAAAGAATTAAGATTTAAAGATTTAAGATAAAAAATGAATACATTGTTTTTATTTTTATTTTAATATTATTATATTTTTTTTAATCATTTGGCAATAGTGTAATTTTTAAAAAAATATATATTTTTCTGTGGCATCTATAGACTAAAACAAAAAACCTGTTTTGCTGCTCAGTTTAAAAAAAAAAAAAAAATTTTAATTGTTTTTACTGTAAATAAATTTTTTTATTTTATTTTATAATTTGACCCATTTAAAATGACCATAAATTTATGTTGTTTTGTTTGGGAAACAATATATATATATATATATATATATATATATATATATATATATATATATATGTAAATATATATGTGTGTGTGTGTGTGTGTGTGTGTGTGTGTATGTGTAATGTGTGTGTATATATATATATATATATATATATATTTCTTTTTTTTTTTTTTTATTATTATTATTTATTCTTGTTTTTGCAGCACTAAAAAACGAATTAAAAAAATGATAGTTTAAGTGTAAAAAAACTAAAAAAATAATAGCTAATGTGAGAAGGGAAGGAAGGAGTTAATTGGAGCTGATTATTTAACTAAGGGGTACTAAACAATTAAAACTGAAAACATTTTATTTAAAGACCTTTAACTTTAACCCAGCCCCAGTGTCTCCTCAACAGGGTAGCCTTGCTACACGGAGGCAGTAAGTATAGCCCGATCACATGACGACTGTGATTGGCTGTCACAGTGGTCACATGACCAGGAGCCCATCTGCCTGCTCCTGATCATTACTAGAGACCAGGACGTGTGGGGTGTGGACAAAGAAGCCCCGCCCTCTTTGGCACTGCACTGTTACCTAAGCAACAAGAGGTTAAATTAGGGTCATAAGCTGATTAAGGGTCATATCTTTGATCTACATCAATAAGTTGTTACATTGTATTTACTCGTTGACACTTGCACACAGTCTGCAGGAGTAATTTTCCTGCTGTGTATCAACAATTCCTGGCTGTCATTTTGACAGCTGGTAATTGCAGCAGTGGGAAAGGAGCTGGGCGTAAGAGATACATCCTATGAAGGTTGTTGAAGGTTTTTCAGGACGTATCTCTTACGTTTTAGAATTCTCAAGTAGTTAATGACAACTACTGGAAGTGACTGACCGATACTTTTCAGCATTGTCGTTTACCCACGCATGCTCGTACCGTGCATTTCATGACAATATTCCCCCCAGCATTCTTCCCGATGCTCGCCGTTCATGGGCCTCCAAGCCCCTCGGTGACTGGTTCTCTTTAAAGCCTATCAGCCCCTCTCTTCTGAGTCTCGCCGCAGCTGAGCAGTTCCCAAATCTTGGCGAGATAACGGCGGCAGCCTCCAACCCGGAGAGGCTTCTTCCTCCTGTATCTCATAATGGGATTTGGGCGCTCTGTGATCCGGGAAGGTCGCGGCTCGTCCTGAACCAGAAGCAGCCCCGGGGCCGTATAATTACTTCACAGTCAGCGCGCAAATGCCTTGTAATAATGTGAATATCATTTGTAACGAGAAGAGCGTTTGTGCTTATCGGGTACACGAGCCGTGCGTTCCGGTGGGACGTTCTGTAGGATATTAATACTGTGGCTTCTTCTATAGAGGGGGAGAATTTGTAAGGGCTGGAGTTCCAGCGAAGCTCCTCTCCTCCCCTCCAGGAGTTTTTGCGATTTTATTAATTTTGTTGGTGGAATACGTAAAACACAAATTCTTCAAAATGTTCAAATCAGAGTTCCCCCTTACATCAGGGTCCCCATTGGAGCCCCCCTTACAATCAGGGTCCCCATTGGAGCCCCCCCTTACATCAGGGTCCCCATTGGAGCCCCCCCTTATATCAGGGTCCACATTGGAGCCCCCCTTACATCACGGTCCCAATTCGAGCCTCCCCTTACATCGGGGTCCACATTGGAGCCCCCCTTACAATCAGGGTCCCCATTGGAGCCACCCCTTACAATCAGGGTCCCCATTGGAGCCCCCCCTTACATCAGTGTCCCCACTGGAGCCCCCCTTACACCACGGTCCCAATTCAAGCCCCCCTTACATCAGGTTCCCCATTAGAGTCTCCCCCTTACATCAGGGTCCCCATTGGAGCCCCCCTTACAATCAGGGTCCCCATTGGAGCCCCGCCTTACATCAGGGTCCCCATTGTAGCCCCCCTTACATCAGGGTCCCCATTGTAGCCCCCCTTACATCAGGGTCCCCATTGGAGCCCCCCTTACATCAGGGTCCTCATTGGAATCTCCCCCTTACATCAGGGTCCCCATTGGAGCCCCCCTTACATCAGGGTCCCCATTAGAGTCTCCCCCTTACATCAGGGTCCTCATTGGAGCCCATCCTTACATCAGGGTCCCCATTGGAGCCCCCCTTACAATCAGGGTCCCCATTGGAGCCCCGCCTTACATCAGGGTCCCCATTGTAGCCCCCCTTACATCAGGGTCCCCATTGGAGCCCCCCTTACATCAGGGTCCTCATTGGAATATCCCCCTTACATCAGGGTCCCCATTGGAGCCCCCCTTACATCAGGGTCCCCATTGGAGCCACCCCTTACAATCAGGGTCCCCATTGGAGCCTCCCCTTACATCAGGATCCCCAATGGAGTCCCCCCCCACTTACATCAGGATCCTCATTGGAATCTCCCCTCCTTACATCAGGGTTCCCATTGGAGTCCCCCCCCTTACATCAGGGTTCCCATTGGAGTCCCTCCCACCTTACACCAGGGTTCCCATTGGAGTCCCTCCCCCCCCCCCTTACATCAGGGTTCCCATTGGAGTCCCCCCCCCCTTACATCAGGGTTCCCATTGGAGTCCCTCCCCCCTTACATCATGGTCCTTTCGATTTTCATTACCTTATTTTAGGTACAGTGAGGTCACACAGACCACCAGGTCTATGGCATTGTTTTCTACTATCGATGGCAGGGCATTCTCTACTCCCATTGACCACAGTTACCCCCCCCCCCCCCTTAAGTTTTGAAGGGCCTTAAACTGGCCTATTGCATATAAAGTTTGGGGACTGACCCCTTTTATAAAATGAAGGTGTATGCAGTGACACCAGATCTTTGATTGTGTTGACTTTCTACAAAGATAGTGTTGCAGTTTAGTTATAGGGAAAGGAGACTGAGGAAATGCTTCCTCCTGCCTGCAGCAGACTGATGACTGGCAAACCAATGCCAGCCCCCCCCCCCCCCCTGTGGAAGTCAGACGGGAATGTGATGAATCCCCCCCACGGGAGACGGACAGGAATGCGATGATCCCCCGCTTCCCCCAAACCCCCCCCCCCAAGACCATTGGAGCCCCCTTACAATCAGGGTCCCCATTGGTGCCCCCCCTTACATCATGGTCCCCCGCTTCCCCCAACCCCCCCCCCCCCCGAGACCATTGGAGCCCCCTTACAATCAGGGTCCCCATTGGAGCCCCGCCTTACATCAGGGTCCCCCGCTTCCCCCAACCCCCCCCCCCCGAGACCATTGGAGCCCCCTTACATCAGGGTCCCCATTGGAGCCCCCCCTTACATCAGGGTCCCCCGCTTCCCCCAACCCCCCCCCCCCCCGAGACCATTGGAGCCCCCTTACAATCAGGGTCCCCATTGGAGCCCCGCCTTACATCAGGGTCCCCCGCTTCCCCCAACCCCCCCCCCCCCCCGAGACCATTGGAGCCCCCTTACAATCAGGGTCCCCATTGGAGCCCCGCCTTATATCAGGGTCCCCATTGGAGCCCCGCCTTACATCAGGGTCCCCATGGGAGCCCCCCCTTACATCAGGGTCCCCCACTTCCCCCAAACCCCCCCCCCCCCCAGACCATTGGAGCCCCCTTACAATCAGACAAATGGTGGTCAGAGGCTTTCTTACCTTAAGAAGGAGGCAGGTCAAGCAGACATGGATCCGGCTGCAGCTCCTCCCTTCGGGGGCCATTGCTTTTCCTCCAGGCCGAACAGGAAGTGAGTCCTGACTGAGACCCGATTGGCCAGGAGTCCTAGGCCAGGATGAGAATCAGGAAGACAATAGTGAATATTCGCTATTGTCACACAAGTGGGTGGGCTCGTGGAGGGGGGGGGGCAGTGCTCTGCCCCCCCTGAGCTCACCCTTTTTTTAAGCCAATTACAGCTTCCGGTTCTAATCATGTGCTTAAAAAACTAAAAAAACTATTGATATCCATGCGTCCGGTGCCCTGCATGTAGATCAGGGGGCCGGATGCATGGATAGGGGGGGGGGGGGCGCCCCCTATAGGCGGGCCGCCATTGCTGATGACATCATCTCAGCCTAGGCAAAATCACGGACTGGACAGTAAAAGCAGAGAGACCCCCCGGCAATGTGTCCTACAGAATGTGTGGAAGTCCTCCTGTGAAAATGGTGCTCATTCAGACCCGGTGCATTGTTCTTCCATGCATTGCATTCAAATGAATGAGTTGACGATGCACAAAAACGCCCCCAAAAAATGGGCATGCATCATTCTTTGGCAACACAGTGTGCCAAGGTGCCCGGGAGAGAGCATTGCCTTGTGTCATGGCGTCCTGCAACACATAACTTGGATCTGTGTTAGTGCGTTAGGCTCCCATTAAATGGCATCTCAAGGTCCTAACAAAAAAAAAAAAAAACGCGTTTCGTCCGGAAGGGTTTCCACATGCGCACCGATTTTTAGCATGGTGTCCCTTCGCCTGACCTTCTAGGAAATCCTCATCTACCACTCGGAGCAAAGATGGCATCTGGCAGACAATGGCGGCGCCGGGGTCTATTTTTAGGCGGAGTGCCTCGTTCAGCGAGCGCGCGGCTCCGCCGTCCTGACATGTGTGCACCCAGGGCGCAACGGCTCCCCTGCAGATGGGCCGCTACTTATTACCGTCATGTAGAACAAAATTGATTGTCTTCTGAAATTAATTTCTCGCTCGCCTCCGGCTCCGTTTTCATAGAGGACACACAGTTGCCTGTTTAATGCAGAGATACTGTTTAATCACATTAATATCTCCCCCCCCCCCCCCTACACCCCCTGCCACAACCCCCCCACCTCCCCGGGCCGCACAGATAATTGTACAAACCAACAGCAAATTCCGCGTCTTTAAGTTCTTTTTATGATTAAATTATGCAAATGGCTTCTCGTCTGCCCTTCAAAGCGCTAATCATCTAATTAGGAGTGATGTGTGATGGTTGCAGACGGCAGAGTTGGGGTGATGGCGGGCGGCAGGTTGGTGGGAGTGGATAGGGGGGGGGGGGGGTTTCAAGTGTTACTGGTCTGTATGTAAATATTTGTTTAATGGGGGGGGGGGGGGGGCGTTAGATTTGCGATTGGGAAAATTCAACCGCCATCTGAGCGCAGTTTTGTCCATGCGTTTAGAAACCATGAAGAACGCTCGGTGGCGTGTTGTGCAACCAAAGCATCGGCCGATGTTCTCATCCGACACAGCGGGTAAAATTAAGTATTGGACACGTCACCATTTTTCTAGGTAGATATTACTAATATAAAAAAATATATAAATACATATAAATAAATAAATACATAAATAAATATCTTTAAATAAATAATAAATAAATATCTTTAAATAAATATCTTTAAATAATAAATACATAAATAAATATCTTTAAATAAATAATAAATAAATAAATACATAAATAAATATCTTTAAATAATAAATAAATAATAAATAAATAAATACATAAATAAATATCTTTAAATAAATATATTTAAATAATAAATACATAAATAAATATTAAATAAATACATACACAAATAAATATCTTTAAATAATAAATAAATAAATATCTTTTTAAATAATAAATAAATATCTTTAAATAAATATCTTTAAATAATAAATACATAAATAAATATCTTTAAATAAATAATAAATAAATAAATACATAAATAAATATCTTTAAATAATAAATAAATAAATAAATAAATACATAAATAAATATCTTTTTAAATAATAAATAAATAATAAATAAATAAATAAATATAAAAAAATATTCCAAAAGGTGCTATTGACATGAAATGTTCCCCACATGTCGTTAACAACCCATGCCACCAGTACATACAAAGATACCAAAACAAATAAGTTCAGAAATTAACCACTTCGGAAAGGATTTGCCCCTTTAAAGACCAGGCCATTTTTTTTTTTGCGATACGGCACTGCGTTGCTTTAACTGACAATTGCGCGGTCGTGCGATTCAACCGTCATCTGAGCGCAGTTTTGTCCATGCGTTTAGAAACCATGAAGAACGCTCGGTGGCGCGTTGTGCTACCAAAGCATCGGCCGATGTTCTCACCCGACATAGCGGGTAAAATTAAGTATTGGACACGTCACCATTTTTCTAGGTAAATATTACTAATATAAATAAAAATATAAATACATATCAATAAATAAATACATAAATAAATATCTTTTTAAATATAAATAATAAATAAATATCTTTAAATAAATATCTTTAAATAATAAATAAATTAATAAATATCTTTTTAAATAAATAATAAATAAATAAATACATAAAAAAATATCTTTAAAAAATAAATAAATACATAAATAAATATCTTTTTAAATAAATATTCCAAAAGGTGCTATTGACATGAAATGTTCCCCACATGTCGTTAACAACCCATGCAATCCATACATACAAAGATACCAAAACAAATAAGTTCAGAAATTAACCACTTCAGGAAGGATTTGCCCCTTTAATGACCAGGCCATTTTTTTTTGCGATACGGCACTGCGTTGCTTTAACTGACAATTGCGCGGTCGTGCGGCGCTTCACCCAAACAAAATTGACGTCGTCCCCCCCCCCCCCCACAAATGCTAGATGGCTTCCTAGCAACAGGGGCATGGCAGGTGGCTTTAACTGACAATTGCGCGGTCGTGCGATTCAACCGCCATCTGAGCGCAGTTTTGTCCATGCGCTCAGAAACCATGAAGAACGCTCGGCGGCGCGTTGTGCTACCAAAGCATCGGCCGATGTTCTCACCTGACACAGCGGGTAAAATTAAATATTGGACAACATCACCATTTTTCTAGGTAAATATTACTAATATAAATAAAATATAAATACATAAAAATAAATTAATACATAAATAAATATCTTTAAATAAATAATAAATAAATATATTTAAATAAATATCTTTAAATAATAAATACATTAATAAATATCTTTAAATAAATATAATAAATAAATATCTTTAAATAATAAATGAATAATAAATACATAAATAAATATCTTTTTAAATTAAATAAATAAATAAATAAATAAATAAATATAAATAAATATTCCAAAAGGTGCTATTGACACGAAATGTTCCCCACACGTCGTTAACAACCCATGCAATCCATACATACAAAGATACCAAAACAAATAAGTTCAGAAATTAACCACTTCAGGAAGGATTTGCCCCTTTAATGACCAGGCCATTTTTTTTTTTTGCGATACGGCACTGCGCCGCTTTAACTGACAATTGCGCGGTCGTGCGACGCTGCACCCAAACAAAATTGACGTCCCCCCCCCCCCCCCACAAATGCTAGATGGCTTCCTAGCAACAGGGGCATGGCAGGTGGCTTCCTTAAAAAAGCAGCCTACATCTTAGCAACAGGATACTAGGCCGCTTTCTTGAGAAGCTGCCTGCATCCTAGCAACTGAAGAATGCTAGATGGCTTCCTAGCAACAGGGGCATGGCAGGTGGCTTCCTTAAAAAAGCAGCCTACATCTTAGCAACAGGATACTAGGCAGTTTTCTTGAGAAGCTGCCTGCATCATAGCAACGGAAGAATGCTAGATGGCTTCCTAGCAACAGAGGGATGGTAGGTGGTTTCTTTAAGCAGCAGTCTGCATTTTAGCAACAGGATACTAGGCAGCTTTCTTGAGAAGCTGCCCGCATCCTAGCAACTGAAGAATGCTAGATGGCTTGAGTCAGTGGGAGGAATAGTGCCCCATTGTTGGTGTCGGTGGGAGGAATAGTGCCCCATTGTTGGTGTCGGTGGGAGGAATAGTGCCCCATTGTTGGTGTCGGTGGGAGGAATAGTGCCCCATTGTTGGTGTCGGTGGGAGGAAATAGTGCCCCATTGTTGGTGGTGTTTTATATTACTGTGATAACTCTTTTGGTGTTGGTTTCTCTTGGGTTCTAGTAGACCAAGCTGAGGTCTTTTCTCAGTACCTCTTGCCTGGAGTTCTCCTTTAACCAGTATGGAGAACGCCGTCTTCCTCTCTATACTGGAGCTGAACTGGCTGGGCTGGGTGGTTCGGCTCTCATCATTTTATGTATATGCGCTCGCAGGATTCGCCGCAGTCTTTCTTCTCCCATCTGAATTAAAACTCCACTTCAAATAACACAACAAAGCCAGAGACTACAGCCAGAAACATTTGATCCCTCGTCTCAAATATCAGGGGTCACCCGGGGGCCAAGTGTCACTTCTTCCCGTTCACCCGTCCTTTTCATACATCCAGGGACACGTAACGGTGAATAATTCACATCGGGGTTAACCCCTCGCGCTCCGTGGGTCCCCTCCCCCCCCCAAGGAGGAAATAGTCAGCGTCATGACCCCGCAGAGTGCGAATGTTCGCCGGTGTGCGAGGAAACGCGGGTATTTTAACAATTTATTGCGGCAATTTTAGAATCCTTTAAAAAGTCTCCTTTTTTTTATTGCGTCTGCGGGGGGTGGGGATTTACTTTCTGCCATCAGGAGATATTTCTTGATAGAGACGTTTTACAACCGCGCTGTCTGGGGGCCATTTTGGCCGAATTGGTATCTGTGTGCAGGTTCCCTGTATAGCGCCAACATGTGATGTGGGGATGTACAATCTGTAGAATATCCTGTATGGCACCAACATATGATGTGGGGATGTACAGTCTGTAGAATATCCTGTATAGCACCTACCGTATATACTTATATTATATATATAGGCCGACCCGAATATAAGCCGAGGCACCTAATTTTACCAAAAAAAAAATGGGAAAAACTTATTGACTCGAGTATAAGCCTAGGGTGAGAAATGCGCAGCTACTGTAAGTGGAAAAGAGGGTCAACAATGCCCATTTGCAGCCTCACTGTGCCCATTTGCATGCCTCACTGTGCCCATTTGCATGCCTCACTGTGCCCATTTGCATGCCTCACTGTGCCCATTTGCAGCCACAGGTCCCCCGAACTTCAAACCTGGTAGTTAAGGGTTCCTAGATGCCCCCCTAGCTGCAGCCAAAATTTGGGGTCTCTGGACCCAAAGGGTCCTGAAATGACATTGCTGCAGATGGACACAGTTGACCGACTTTGGGGCCCTGTATCTCAGGGCCACTTGGTGCTAGGAACCCCAAATTTGGATATGTTGTAGTGTTGGTTCCACTGGGTTTCCACTAGCACCAAGTGGCCCCGAGATACAGGGCCCCCAAAGTCGGGTCAGAAATGTCATTCTCTGCTGCAGAAAAGTAGTTTCCAAACTTTCTAAACCAAGGTCCAGTTTACTGTCCTTCAGACTTTAGGGAGGCCGGAGTGTGGCAGTTGGGAGTAGAAAATGCACCAGCGTCACTGGGAATAAACCGTACCCCATCATTTGGTTTTAGTGGGAGTAATGGTGACCCATTGTATCAGTGGGAGGAATAGTGCCCTATTGTTGATATCAATAGGAGGAATAGCGCCCCATCATTGGTGTCAGTGGGAGGAATAGCACCCCATCATTGGTGTCAGTGGGAGGAATAGCACCCCATCATTGGTGTCAGTGGGAGGAATAGCGCCCCATCATTGGTGTCAGTGGGGAGGAATAGTTCCCCATCATTGATGTCAGTGGACGGAATAGCACCCCATCATTGGTTTTAGTGGGAGGAAAAGTGCCCCATCATTTGTATCGGTGAGAGGAGTTGTACCCCATCATTGGTGTCATTGGGAGAAATAGCACCCCATCATTGGTGTCAGTGGGAGGAACAGTGCCCCATCATTGGTGTCAGTGGGAGGAATAACACCCCCATCATTGGTGTCAGTGAGAGGAATAGTGCCCCATCATTGGTGTCATTGGAGGAATAGTGCCCCATCATTGGTTTCAGTGGGAGGAAAAGCGCCCCATCATTGGTGTCAGTGGAAGGAATAGTGCCCCATCATTGGTTTTAGTGGGAGGAAAAGTGCCCCATCATTTGTATCAGTGAGAGGAACAGTGCCCCATCATTGGTATCAGTGAGAAGAACAGTGCCCCATCATTGGTATCAGTGGGAGGAACAGTGCCCCATCATTGGTGTCAGTGTGAGGAATAGTGCCCCATCATTGGTGTTCAGTGGGAGGAATAGCGCCCGATCATTGGTATCAGTGAGAGGAACAGTGCCCCATCATTGGTGTCAGTGGGAGGAATAGTGCCCATCATTGGTGTCAGTGAGAGGAATAGTGCCCCATCATTGGTGTCAGTGGAAGGAATAGTGCCCCATCATTGGTTTTAGTGGGAGGAAAAGTGCCCCATCATTTGTATCAGTGAGAGGAACAGTGCCCCATCATTGATATCAGCTGTGGATGGATAGTTGCAAGCCAAGGGCCACAGTTTGGAGAACACTTCTTTACATATTGGACAGTTTTTTTTATTTTTATCCATTTGTACAATTTAACAGATGTAGAATACTCTCTGGCTTCCTTTTTTGGAGTTTCTGCTTCATATATTTGATTTCTTTGGGATGTTGCGCACAAAATTGTTCTTCCTTGAATTTTATTTGTCATTTTCTCGTAAGATTTGTAAGATTAAAAATATCTACTTTTGTACATTTGTCTTAAACTGTATTTTTGGTTTTCGGTTCTGGGTGCCCCGATTTATTCATTTCATCGTAGGTAGCCAAAAAAAAAAATCTAAATTGACAGCCGTCCACGTATTTTATTGGGTGTTTCATATTCCGGGAGAGGACGTTGTGTCTGTTGCAATTGTTTATATGTTGGCCGCTGTTTCGGGTCTGTCTCTGTTGATTCTTGAACATCTGTTGGGTCGGGCGGGTGCCGCGGTGGCCGGTCACATGAGAAGGTGATGCAGCGGGTGCTGCGATATCAACCAATAATGAGAAGTATTGTAGAACGTACAGGGCCGTCTTTAATATTGATTGGACCCTAGGCAAAATTTTTCTCATTAAATATTCTTTATGACAAAACTTCCTTAAAAAATTGGCACTCGACTACTAGAGCATCTGCTGTACTAAAATCTTCAAACATAGTGCTCCTCTTGTTGGGGTGATGCTCTCCACCTGCTCTGAGACATACAATAAATAGCAGCTAGACTCAAAATCAGTTTAGACAGCTATTGCAATTGGTTGCCAGAGGTTACAGTGTATCATTACCGTTCACTGACTGGTTGCGAGAGGTGGCAGCACACATTACGGCTCACTGATTAGTTGCTAGAGGTTACATGACACCTTCCGCTTCGATCTACCTGTCAATCACAGCTAGCTGACAGGTAGATCAGGTCCCTGCTGCTAGAGATTACTGTGGATATGACCTCAGGGGGGCATGATATACATATCAATGCCGCCGGCCACCCCTATTTACATATGAATGCCGTTAATTTACATGTAAACACAGGATCTGCAGGTGAGTCATCTTTACACAACAATAGGGCAGAGCTGGGCAGCATTAGTAGCAGCACTTCACACTGAGATATTGGGACACAGCACAGGACAAAAACCTCAAGGGAATTTAAACCAGGATAGTTGGCAAGTATGAGGCAGCTGCTTTGGGCCCCACAACAATGACAGGGCCCGGGGCAGCTGCCCCTTTTGCCCTGCCTTAAAAACGGCCCTGAGAACGTATCTTCATTGGGTTGGATATCGCGGAGCTCCCAAACAATTTTTTTGACACCAAATTTTCCTTTTCTCATTAAATATTCTTTATGACAACACTTCCTTAAAAAATTGGCACTCGGCTATTAGAGCATCTGCTGTACTAAAATCTTCAAATGTAGCGCTCCTCCTGTTGGGGTGATGGGGGATGACCCCCCCCCCCACCTCCTAACTTGTGTAGAAAACTAACATTTTCATCTGAGGGTCTTGGTGTATGGTGGGGAGAAAAATAAGTTGGGCGTCGGTCACTTTATTTTTTATTTTTATTTTTTTTAGAGTGAGGGTTCAGCTTGCCAGGATGCACAAAAACAAGACTGGTATTCTGGAAGTAGTGGTAGTAGTGATTTAAGAGCAGATTCTTGGTAATCGCTGGCCATTTAAGAATAGCCAGACAGGTCTATGACCCAGTAAGAGCAGTCAGTCTTTATTGAGTCTCCATGGGTCTCTATAATAAATCCAGCTCTTGACCCCTTTTAGAACCGTCTGAGATACCTTGATTGATGGGCGATGAATCCTTCTTAAAATATCCAGCTGGAGCTTCTACCCAGCTCCTCTGCAGCACTCTTCAGCAAGAAGGTTTGTAGCAAAGCCTAGTTCCCTTCAGATATCCATTCCGGCAGGCTGATTAAGTTCTTGGGTCCCTGGAACATGCCCCAGGCAGAGGCAAGGGCGTACTTTTAAACGAAGGCCTTGGAAAATTGGTTAGTTTTAGATATACATGTAAGAGGGGCTTTGCTGTTGGCCAATAATGGCACCAGGAGCTCAAGTCCCTGCTTACCAGATAAGCAACCCACCTGCTTGAGGTTTTAACCCTTCTCCATCTTGTGCCCCACTCCATGCCAGAGTAAAAGTTCTTGGGTCCCTGGAACATGCCCCAGGCAGAGGCAAGGGCGTACTTTTAAACGAAGACCTCGGAAAATTGGTTAGTTTTAGATATACATGTAAGAGGGGCTTTGCTGTTGGCCAATAATGGCACCAGGAACTCAATCCCTGCCCCGCTTCTTCTCTTACCAGAACAGCAACCCACCTGCTTGAGGTTTTAAGCCTTCTCCATCTTGTGCCCCACTCCATGCCAGAGGTAAGTTTTTGGGTCCCTGGAACATGCCCCAGGCAGAGGCAAGGGCGTACTTTTAAATGAAGACCTCGTAAAATTGGTTAGTTTTAGATATACATGTAAGAGGGGCTGTGCTGTTGGCCAATAACGGCACCAGGAACTCAATCCCTGCCCCGCTTCTTCTCTTACCAGAACAGCAACCCCACCTGCTTGAGGTTTTAACCCTTCACCATCTTGTGCCCCACCCCATGCCAGAGGTAAGTTCTTGGGTCCCTGGAACATGCCCCAGGCAGAGACAAGGGCGTACTTTTAAATGAAGACCTTGGAAAATTGGTTAGTTTTAGATATACATGTAAGAGGGGCTTTGCTGTTGGCCAATAATGGCACCAGGAGCTCAAGTCCCTGCTTACCAGATAAGCAACCCACCTTCTTGAGGTTTTAACCCTTCTCCATCTTGTGCCCCACTCCATGCCAGAGGTAAGTTCTTGGGTCCCTGGAACATGCCCCAGGCAGAGGCAAGGGTGTACTTTTAAATGAAGACCTCTGAAAATTGGTTAGTTTTAGATATACATGTAAGAGGGGCTTTGCTGCTGGCCAATAATGGCACCAGGGGCTCAAGTACCTCCCCCGCTTCTTCTCTTACCATAACAGCAACCCCACCTGCTTGAGGTTTTAACCTTTCACCATCTTGTGCCCCACTCTATGCCAGAGGCCACCACATGGCATTTCCAGACGCTAACCTTCATACTCCAAGGAAGGAATGTCCACACATGAATAGGGTTGCTTCACTGTACTGATGGTACTCAGGAAATGGCCACATTACATCGACATACAGTATTTTCTGGAGTCACATGACAATCCGTAGTCAATCACATTTAGTGGATGGTCCACAGCAGTTACATGTGAAAGCATATGCAGCACTTAAGCAGCCATCTCCCTTGAACAGTCTCCTTCCACCCAGGGTCATTAGTGTTCACAGGACTGGGTTTGTCACCTCCTCCATAGGTGCACCTCTCCTGGGACCCTCCAGGGGGATTGCCGCACTCAGGGAAATCTTGGCTTAGCCTAAAAATAAATATTCTAGGTGACCAAAAGTCTGACCATCACAACTCTGTGAGTTTGACATTCCAAAACCATGGCCATTAATATGGAGATGCTCATTTTGTGGCTATAACATCCTCCACTCTTTTGAAGTTAGGTACCGATGTTGGGAAAAACCTGGCCCACCATTGGCATTATAGTTCATCCCTAAGGTATTCAGTAGGGTTGAGGTGAGGGCTTCATGTTGGCCACTTGAGTTCCTCCACACCAAACTGGTCAACCCATGTCTTTATGGAGCTGGGCCAAACTGTTCAACCCATGTCTTTATGGAGCTGTCTTTGTACACATGGGCACAGTCATGGTGGAACAGGAAATGGTTTTCACCAAACTGTTAACACAAGGTTGGAAGAACGCCATTGTCTACAATGTGACTACTGTAAACCCTTTCTTTTAGGATGTGTGATGGAAGGAAGACTTCAGCACATTCTGTTATATGAAGGATCTACTGGGCAAAACCTGGCTCACCATTGGCATTACACTTCATCCCTAAGGTATTCAGTAGGGTTGAGGTCAGGGCTTCGTGTTGGCCACTTGAGTTCCTCCACACCAAACTGGTCAACCCCTGTCTTTGTGGAGCTGGGCCAAACTGGTCAACCCATGTCTTTTATGGAGCTGGGCCAAACTGGTCAACCCATGTCTTTTATGGAGCTGGGCCAAACTGGTCAACCCATGTCTTTTATGGAGCTGGGCCAAACTGGTCAACCCGTGTCTTTATGGAGCTGGGCCAAACTGGTCAACCCGTGTCTTTATGGAGCTGGGCCAAACTATTCAACCCATGTCTTCATGGAGCTGGGCCAAACTGGTCAACCAATGTCTTTGTGGAGCTGGGCCAAACTTATCAACCCATGTCTTTTATGGAGCTGGGCCAAACTGATCAACCAATGTCTTTTATGGAGCTGGGCCAAACTGGTCAACCCATGTCTTCATGGAGCTGGGCCAAACTGGTCAACCAATGTCTTTGTGGAGCTGGGCCAAACTGGTCAACCAATGTCTTTGTGGAGCTGGGCCAAACTGGTCAACCCATGTCTTTATGGAGCTGGGCCAAACTGGTCAACCCATGTCTTTGTGGAGCTGGGCCAAACTGGTCAACCCATGTCTTTTATGGAGCTGGGCCAAACTGGTCAACCCATGTTTTTATGGAGCTGGGCCAAACTAGTCAACCCATGTCTTCATGGAGCTGAGCTAAAGTGGTCAACCAATGTCTTTGTGGAGCTGGGCCAAACTGGTCAACATATGTCTTTTATGGAGCTGGGCCAAACTGGTCAACCCATGTCTTTATGGAGCTGGGCCAAACTGGTCAACCAATGTCTTTGTGGAGCTGTGCCAAACTGGTCAACTCATGTTTTTATGGAGCTGTCTTTACACATGGACACAGTCATGGTGGAACAGAAAAGGGTTTTCACCAAACTGTTACCACAAGGTTGGAAGAACACCATTGTCTACAATGGGAGGACTCCTGTAAACCCTTTCTTTTAGGATTTGTGATGGAAGGAAGATGTCTGCACATTCTGTTATATGAAGGATCTGCTGGGCTTCATACTGAATCGCTGGAGACCTATTCTTTAAATTTGACCCACCTCACTATAACTTGCCTGTCTTAGAATTTCTCACTGCTCCCCAAACCATAGAAGCCTTGGTTTCATCACACTGTTCTGATGATGGCCACCAAGCCTGTAACAGCTGTCTGGTCTGCCTGTATGAAATGATGGAAATCTGATCAGAAATATAATAAAAAAAATTTCTTTTCACCCTAAAATATTGGCATTGTGTCGTCTCTCTTCTTTCCCATCTTTGACATTTGGGAGGTCTGGTAGCGATTCCTTCCAGTAGGCCAACACAAACACGTCTTCATATAGCAGTGCAATTATAGGCTGCGCCAATGGGAAATCCAAGTTATTTCATATAAAACACCTGCCAACGAGTCTCAGATTCGGTATAGTTATATGAATATTTTGTGAAGTTTTGTGCCAGATTTAGTAAAGCAGCACAACGTTCAGTAACGATGTTCAGTAACCAATCAGATTCCAGTTTAGTGAATACTAACCGCTAAATAAGTTGAAACCGTTCAGCCAACACAACTCTTTAAAAATGTACAGTATGTTATAGGTTTTAATTGTTGTCTGTATCCCCATCGGGGAGATTTTACCTCTCTTCCTGTGTGGTCACTGAGGCAGGAAGTCTTCCCAGCCGACAGCAGTAAAAGCTTTTCAGAGTTTTCTGAAACGTCACCACGACACCGAAAAAAAAGGCAATTTGCTTGGCGTTTCACCTAAAGTGGAACTGAAAACAGCATCTGAGAACCACAAACTCAAAACTCAATTTAATTTGTTTTTATTTACCTGAGCCCCCCTCTCGATCCAGCAATGTCCAAGAGTGACTCGGCTCCCCAGGGTCTCTCCCCTTCCTCATTGGCTAAGACAGCAGCGATAGCCATTGGCTGCTGTGAATGTCATTCACAGCCAGTGAGCCAATGAGGCGAGAGTAGGAGGCGGAGCCGAGCCACACTCCATGTGTACATGGACACATAGAGCAGCGGCTCGGGAGCCAGCCTGCTCGGGTGCCCCCAGAGCCAGCTGTTTGCTATGGAGGGGGGGGGGGGCACTAGGCAGGAGGGAGGGGCCCGGACAGCCGACGAGGGACCCGAAAAGAGGAGGATCGGGACTGCTCTGTGCAAAACCATTACACAGAGCAGGTAAGTATGAGATGTTTGTTATTAAAAAACAAAACCAAAAACAAGCCTTCACTATCACTTTAACAATAATTATAATAGTGATAGTAGTAGTAATAATAATAATAGTGCTAGTAGTTGTAGTAATAATAATAGTGATAGTATTAGTAATAATTATAATAATAGTGCTAGTAGTTGTAGTAATAATAATAGTGATAGTAGTAGTAGTAGTATAGTAGTAGTAGTAGTAGTAGTAGTAGTAGTAGTAGTAGTAGTAGTAGTAGTAATAATAATAATAGTAGTTGTAGTAATAATAATAGTGATAGTAGTATTAATAATAATAGTGCTAGTAGTTGTAGTAATAATAATAGGGATAGTAGTAGTAGTAGTAGTAATAATAATAATAATAGTGCTAGTAGTTGTAGTAATAATAATAGTGATAGTAGTAGTAGTAATAATAATAATAGTGCTAGTAGTTGTAGTAATAATAATAGTGATAGTAGTAGTATTAATAATAATAATAGTGCTAGTAGTTGTAGTAATAATAATAGGGATAGTAGTAGTAGTAGTAGTAATAATAATAATAATAGTGCTAGTAGTTGTAGTAATAATAATAGTGATAGTAGTAGTAGTAATAATAATAATAATAATAGTGCTAGTAGTTGTAGTAATAATAATAGTGATAGTAGTAGTAGTAGTAGTAATAATAATAATAGTAGTTGTAGTAATAATAATAGTGATAGTAGTAGTATTAGTAATAATAGTGGTAATAGTTGTAGTAATAATAGTGGTAGTAGAAGTAGTAGTGATCTAATATAATCTTTACAATATTGTATTTTTTATTCCTACTATTATCAGTTTTATTAATACAATATTTTATAGATTATATTAGATTATTATTATTATTACCACTACTACTATTACTACTACTATCATCACTAATATTATTACTATTATCATTATTATTACTAATTCTACTATTATCACTATTTGTATGACTATAATTATGATAAATGTAAAATAAAATAAAAATACAGATGGTATTATATTACTAATAATTAAATACATTATATTATAAATTATTGTGCTATTATTATTATTATTATTATTATTATCTATAAAAGAACAATAATGTATAATCATTATTATTACTAATACTAATATTACCATTATTATTAGGATTCTAAATATGATAAATTCAAAATAAAATAAAAATAAAAAACAGGTGGTATTATATTACTAATAATAATCTATAAAAGAACAATAGTGTGTAATATAATGTATTATTAGTAATATAATACCATCTGTATCTTTTTTTTTTTTATTATTATATTTATCATATTTATAATTCTAATACTAGTGGTATTAGTAGTATCAGTAATAATAATGATGTTAAAAGTGATGGTAGTAGTAGTAGAAGTAATAATAATAATCTAATATAATCTATAACATATTGTATTAATAATAGTGGTAGTAATAATAATAATAATTATTATTATTACTGTTATATTATGAATAATACATTATATTATAGAGTGTTAATAATAATAATTATTATTTTTAACACTCCTATAATATAATGTATTATTCATTAATATAACAGTTGTATAATTTTTGGGTTTTATAGTTATAATTTTTATAATAATATATTTTGTAGATTATTGTAAACAAAAAAAAAAAAAAAAAAAAATATATATATTATATATATATATATATATATATTATATATATATATATATATATATATATATATATATATATATATATATATATATATATATATATATATATATATATATTTATTTATTTATTTTAATGGCAGAATTGTAATTTGAATTTACAACCCCCCTCCCCTTTCAGCATTAGATTTTTATCCTAAATAATTCTGACACTTTCCTGAAAATGTTGCATTTGGCTGCAATCCCTTTTTTTCAGTTACTAGGCATACATGCTGTGATTCCAGGACACAGTCCGGGACAGAGGATGGAGACATTGGGCAGTCCTGGCAAATCCAAGACAGTTGGCCTCTTGTGTAGCTCTCTCTATAGGGAGCCTAAAGGGTTCCAGTCTAAATCTGACTTGGTATCCGCCTTTCACAAAGCCTGCACAGCAGAGCACAGACTGAGGAGGGGGAAGCAGCACAAGTGCTGCAGTGCAATAACCATGCTGATGGGAGGAAAGTTGAGTTCATCCATAGGCTGCTTCTCCCTCACTGTCCAATCACAGGCTGAGGAAGGGACAACAAGACCTAGAAGTGTTTTTCCTAAATACAGCATAAAAAAATCAAATCTCCTCCCTGGCCAGGGAGGGATGTGCAATGTGGCAGAGCTGTGCAATCTCAAGACTGGATGGACAGAGCTACAAATACTTTCTTGGGTAACGCATCCCCCATTATATATATATATATATGTATATCCATGTATTCTGCTGTTTGTTTGGAGTTGGGCATTAATTGTCCGTTTGTTGGGTCATTAGGATCTCTGACACATTACAATAACGGTTGTGGCTTCCTATGTGAGCGGCTCACACCGAGCACTTAGCAATCCCGGCGGCTCCACGTCACCGGATGGGGGGTTTTGGCGGCTGGCATTTATCCGCTGACACGTTGTGATGAAAGCCGCACATTTAGCTGTTGTACAATGCATAAAATGCGCTCTCCTACATTTGTAGCTATATTGAATCTTTTGTGATTGCCGCCGAGCGCAGGGGCCGGTGACACGCTGATGTGTCGGGGAAAATGCATTAAGGTGATTGCGGTAAATAATGTTCGGATCATCCTTGGAGAATGGGAGAAGGAGAGGCGACGTCTGCAGTTTTCTGTGAATTCAGTGCCGGAGAGCTGAATGGAGAGTCGCTCTTCGGATGTTTATTTCTCTTCAACAAAGCTGGCTACGTCAGTCCTGCAGCAAAGAGGGTTACCCAATTTTGGGGTGATTCTCATGTTGGCACAAGGATTCCCATTCTCCATCCCCAACCTCTGTTTCCATCCCCCATCTCCAACTTTTGTCTAGATGAGAAACAAACAACCACCGCTCCAAGACTCTCCTTCCCAAGCGAATGCTCCTGCTCCTGTGTGGGAGCCCCAGGTGCTGGCTAATAGCACAATGATTGGAAATCAAAAAAGGAAGAACTCCGGACAGCCGCACACCGAGAAAATAAAATCCAAAAAGTTTATTTAAAAGCAAAAAACTTTTTTGCCGTGTATGGATTGCAGTGTTTTTTTGCTTTTAAATAAACTTTTTGGATTTTATTTTCTCGGTGTGCGGCTGTCCGGAGTTCTTCCTTTTTTGATTTCCAACTTTTGTCTCCCGTCCCCGACCTCTGTTCCCGTCCCCGACCTCTGTTCCCATCCCCGACCTCTGTTCCCATCCCCAACCTCTGTTCCCATCCCCAACCTCTGTTCTTGTCTCCAACCTCTGTTTCTGTCTCCAACCTCTGTCCCCTTCTCCAACCTCTGTTCCCATCCCCAACCTCTGTTTCCGTCCCCAACCTCTGTTCTTGTCTCCAACCTCTGTTTCTGTCTCCAACCTCTGTTCCCGTCCCCAACCTCTGTTCCTGTCTCCAACCTCTGTTTCTGTCCCCAACCTCTGTCCCCTTCTCCAACCTCTGTTCCCGTCTCCAACCTCTGTTCCCATCCCAACATCTTTTTCTGTCCCCAACCTCTTTTTCTGTCTCTCCCATCCCCAACCTCTTTTTCTGTCTCCTATCCCCTGTCCCCAACCTCTGTTTTCTTCCCCAACCTCTGTTTTTGTCCCCAACCTCTGTTCCGGTCCCAACATCTTTTTCTGTCCCCAACCTCTTTTTCTGTCTCTCCCGTCCCCAACCTCTTTTTCTGTCTCCCGTCCCCCAGTCCCCAACTTCTTTTTCTGTCTCCCATCCCCCATTCCCAACCTCTGTTTTCGTCTCCAACCTCTGTTTCCGTCCATATCCCCAACCTCTGTTTCCGTCCCCCATCTCCAACTTCTGTCTCCTGTCCCCAACCTCTGTTTCCGTCCCCAACCTCTGTTCCCGCCCCCAGCCTTTGTTTCCGTCCCCAACCTCGGTTTCCGTCCCTCATCTCCAACGTCTGTCCCCAACCTCTGTTCCTGTCCCCAACCTCTGTCCCCTTCTCCAACCTCTGTTCCCGTCTCCAACCTCTGTTCCCGTCCTCAACCTCTGTTCCCATCCCAACATCTTTTTCTGTCCCCAACCTCTTTTTCTGTCTCTCCCATCCCCAACCTCTTTTTCTGTCTCCTATCCCCTGTCCCCAACCTCTGTTTTCTTCCCCAACCTCTGTTTTTGTCCCCAACCTCTGTTCCGGTCCCAACATCTTTTTCTGTCTCTCCCGTCCCCAACCTCTTTTTCTGTCTCCCGTCCCCCAGTCCCCAACTTCTTTTTCTGTCTCCCATCCCCCATTCCCAACCTCTGTTTTCGTCTCCAACCTCTGTTTCCGTCCATATCCCCAACCTCTGTTTCCGTCCCCCATCTCCAACTTCTGTCTCCTGTCCCCAACCTCTGTTTCCGTCCCCAACCTCTGTTCCCGCCCCCAGCCTTTGTTTCCGTCCCCAACCTCGGTTTCCGTCCCTCATCTCCAACGTCTGTCCCCAACCTCTGTTCCTGTCCCCAACCTCTGTTCCTGTCCCCAACCTCTGTTCCTGTCCCCAACCTCTGTTCCTGTCCCCAACCTCTGTTCCCATCCCCAACCTCTGTTTCCATCCCCAACCTCTGTTCCCGTCCCCAACCTCTGTTCCCATCCCCAACCTCTGTTCCCATCCCCAACCTCTGTTCCTGTCCCCAACCTCTGTTCCCATCTCCAAACTCTGTTCCCATGCCCAACCTCTGTTCCTGTCCCCAAACTCTGTCCCCGTCCCAACATTTTTTTCTGTCCCCAACCTCTTTTTCTGTCTCCCATCCCCCGTCCCCAACCTCTGTTTTCGTCCCCAGCCTCTGTTTTTCTCTCCAACCTCTGTTTTTCTCTCCAACCTCTGTTTTTCTCTCCAACCTCTGTTTTCATCTCCAACCTCTGTTTTCGTCTCCAACCTCTGTTTTCGTCTCCAACCTCTGTTCCCGTCCCCAACCTCTGTTCCCATCCCCAACCTCTTTTTTTTTCTCCCGTCCCCTGTCCCCAACCTCTGTTTCCATCCCCCATCCCCAACCTCTGTTTTGGTCCCCAACCTCTGTTCCCATCCCAACCTCTCTTTTTGTCTTACGTCCCCAACCTCTGTTCCCGTCCCCAACCTCTGTTCCCATCCCAACCTCTCTTTTTGTCTTACGTCCCCAACCTCTGTTCCCGTCCCCAACCTCTGTTCCCGTTCCAAACCTCTTTTTCTGTCCCCAACCTCTTTTTCAGGGCTCAATAGGAACAATGCTCCTTATATTGGTGGTCAATAGGAAGAATGTCCCCCTTAAAGTGGTGTTCAGAATGCCACTCTTAAAGACAGCTAAAAAGATATTTGGTGTCATGCTGCTGGCTTTGCTAAGTGGTGCTGAACATTGAACTCTGTAGACATCATCAAATAGGTGGTTCATCAGCCACAGCTCAAGGCACCCCTAGCAACCTCTGGAGGAACCCCAGGGTTTCACTGAACCCTGATTGAGAATGGCTGATCTAAAGGGTTCTTTCTTGCCCGACTGAGCCAGCTAGCCTTCCATTTCTAAAGGAAGAAGTACTGGATTGTGTGTGCTGCTTCAGTCCATCAAACAAAAGAAGCTCTTGGCCCCCTTATTATGGCAAGGGGTCCGTTTGCTATGAGGGTCAAGAAAATGTCATTTCATGGGGACATCTTGCCCTCTATGGCCTCGTGTGATTGGCTTCTTGTGCTGTTTCTCTCTCCCCCAGTCTGAGCTCTGTATTACAAGGGCTGCTACCAAACCAAATTCAGGCGCTCACACTTATGGAGTTAAAAAAATATTTCCTTAACTATTAAGTACAGAGCTGTATTGACTTCCTTTATTCACCTGCCTGGGGTTCAGCATTAAGATTGGATTGAGTGGACATCTGAAGATGTAGCTAAACTACGTTTGGTTTGCCAGTCATCCCTCCATTAATATACTGTGGTACCGGTGTCTGTACCTTTTTTTTTGCATGATTTATCATTGAGGGAGGATGTGACTTGTATAAGAGGATTTCCGCGCGTTTTCTTGACGCGCCGTTTATCACGGGAGATGCCTGGGGTCATTTTTACAGAAACACAAATAGCAGCTTTGGCCTACTTTGAAGTAATTACCCCAGATTTGTGTGCTTTACTCACCTGGCCGGGAAAGGTGTATTCTTTATAGAAGGCTGGAGACGAGGCTTTTGGCATAATCCTTCACGTCATCCCCAAGACGTCCCTGCTGACCCCCAGGATATGGGAACTTATACCACCCCGTTCCAAGCTTCTTTTTTTTTACCAGGGAGGAAGCCTTAACTTTCCGGTCTGTGGGAACCCCTGCTAATAAGTATTATATTTACACAAAGTGTGGGCACCAGTCCTGTATAATATAGAATCATCCCTGATCCTTTACTGCACATCTTCCTGGCCCACCCGCCATCTTGTTGCTTATAGTAAACAAGCCAGCTGGGTTTCCAGAGATCCCTGGTGACATTGTGTGTTTTACTCCTGACCCCTGCACTTCATGAGTCACATACTCCTGACCCTTCCACTTGACCCAAAGCAGTGTAGACTAAGTTTTTTTTTTTTTTTTTTTTTTTTTTTTTTTTTTAACCATACCCCTTTAAGGCGCTCCCACTATGTATTTTGTCCTCAACCACTGCTTGGCACAATATGTGGTATGTGCCATGATTTATCTCTAAAATCTACTACTCCTTTCTGTGAAGAGGAGCCATTAAGATTGCTGGTCAGTGGGGAAGGACCCCTTTCCTTGTTGGTCAGAGTTGAAGGCCCCCTTTAGACTGGTGGCTTGGGGATGAATGTTCCCCTTGAGACTGGTGGTTGGGGAAGAAGGTTCCCCTTGAGACTGGTGGTTGGGGAAGAAGGTTCCCCTTGAGACTGGTGGTTGAGGAAGAAGGTTCCCCTTGAGACTGGTGGTTGGGGGAAGAAGGTTCCCCTTGGGTCTGGTGGTTGGGGATGAAGGTTCCCCTTGATACTGGTGGTTGGGGAAGAAGGTCCCCTTTAGACTGGTGGTTGTGGAAGAAGGTTCCCCTTGAGACTGGTGGTTGAGGAAGAAGGTTCCCCTTGAGACTGGTGGTTGGGGAAGAAGGTTCCCCTTGAGACTGGTGGTTGGGGAAGAAGGTTTCCCTTGGGACTGGTGGTTGGGGATGAAGGTTCCTCTTTAGACTGGTGGTTGAGGAAGAAGGTTCCCCTTGAGACTGGTGGTTGGGGAAGAAGGTTCCCCTTGAGACTGGTGGTTGGGGAAGAAGGTTCCCCTTGAGACTGGTGGTTGAGGAAGCAGGTTCCTCTTGAGACTGGTGGTTGGGGGAAGAAGGTTCCCCTTGATACTGGTGGTTGGGGAAGAAGGTCCCCTTTTAGACTGGTGGTTGTGGAAGAAGGTTCCCCTTGAGACTGGTGGTTGAGGAAGAATTTTCCCCTTGAGACTGGTGGTTGGGGAAGAAGGTTCCCCTTGAGACTGGTGGTTGGGGAAGAAGGTTTCCCTTGGGACTGATGGTTGGGGATGAAGGTTCCTATTTAGACTGGTGGTTGAGGAAGAAGGTTCCCCTTGAGACTGGTGGTTGGGGAAGAAGGTTCCCCTTGAGACTGGTGGTTGAGGAAGAAGGTTCCCCTTGAGACTGGTGGTTGGGGGAAGAAGGTTCCCCTTGGGTCTGGTGGTTGGGGATGAAGGTTCCCCTTGATACTGGTGGTTGGGGAAGAAGGTCCCCTTTAGACTGGTGGTTGTGGAAGAAGGTTCCCCTTGAGACTGGTGGTTGAGGAAGAAGATTCCCCTTGAGACTGATGGTTGGGGAAGAAGGTTCCCCTTGAGATTGGTGGTTGAGGAAGAAGGCGAAATTTGGGGGCATTTGTGCTAGCAGGGATAATTGGGTGTATGTGTGCTAGGAGGGGGATTTGGGGGAGAATTTGTGCTGGGAGGGGGATTTGTGCTAGGAGGGGAATGTATTAATTTATACATTTTTGGGGAGGGGGCATTTGTGCTCGGAGGGGATTTTTTTTTGGGGGGGCGGGCATTTGTGCTAGCAGGGATGATTGGGGGTATTTGTGCTAGGAGGGGGATTTGGGGAGAATTTGTGCTGGGAGGGGGATTTGGAGTGGGGGGGGGGGGGTGAGGATTTGTGATCACTGGGGAAATTTGAGGGGTAGAGGATTTGTACTAGAAAGGGGGATTTTTTTTTTGGGGGGGGGGGGGATTTGTGCTGGTGGCATACGGGGAATGAGGGGGGGGGTGGGTTGACATCTTACAATTGCTTGAGTTGCCCCGGTCATCGCTATGACTGCGTCTTCCTGCATTTTTTTTTTCTTCTCTGTGGTCTGGCGAGCTCGCCATCTGCCAAATGTTTTTGTCCTATAAAACATAAAGTTGAGGCCGTCTCTGCCGCCATAAAATCCAGTTTTTTTTTTTATTTTTTTATAGCTCCTATCTGTCTGGGAAGATGGCCCCCACGCTGGGAATTGGTGCGCCATTACAAGGTGCTCGGAGACTTCCATTTGCCTACAGTAAATAGAATGTCAGAGACGTCAATGAGAAATAAATATCGTCCTGGTTAAAAGGGAGCAGAGATGGCTCAAAGCATCATCGAATGGATTGATTTATCCGCCGCGCGGTAATGACTGCAGATGCGCCTGTGTTATTTTAGAGGAGCGAGCGGTTTGATGAGACGATAAGGCCGGGCCGTGGAGAGAGAGGGAAGAGGGCTGCTTTTAATTACTGATCAGGAATTTATTTGTGCGCTCGCTGATTTACTTGAGGTTTGTTTTGTTATTTACAGGTGACCTTGGGCCTCCTCGTCTCTTTATTTTTCCCTCCTGTAAATTTTTTCTTTTTTTTTTTTCTTCTCTTCCGACTTGAATGGAAAAAGGCGACTTGTGTGCATTTTTTTAAAAGATGTTTTATTCATGATTGGGAAATCGGAGGTCATTTCTCATTCGCTTGTCCCCCCCCCCCCCCCCCCTTTCCCGAGGTGAAATCTCATTGTTGACCTAATAGAGGCCCGTGAAGCGTTGGTTTGTGATTCGGCCGGGGCGAGTTCTTGCAGACGTTTAGGTTAATAATATTTTGTCCTGATTGTTTTCGTGTAGCCAATTTGTGTATGTTTTCTTGGACGGCAGAGTCCGGGCGTGCGCGGCTCCTCAAGGGCGAGTGCCGTGGCTGTAAAGTTATTGGTGATGGCAGGTTAGGCTGCGTTCACACCTGAGCTTTGCATTGTTTTGCAAGTTTTTGAGCATTTTTGTACAGCGTTTTTATTGTTTTTGAGCTTTGTTTTTTTTTTTATAGCCAACAGAAAAAAATTCCATCTGTTTCATCATTTGTTGCTATGTGTTTTTCAGCAGCTTTTCTTATTTTTTGTTAATTTTTATTATTTTTTTGTTAGGGTTATGTGAGTTAGCGGTTCATTTATTTTGTTATGCATTAATAATAATAAATGAATAATAAATTTTATTATTCATATTTATTTATTAAAACATTTTTTTTTTAGGGTTATCGGGTATATGGTTATGTGTTGAGTTTAGGGCTATGGGTAAATTATATTTATTTTATTTAAAATGTATTTATTTTTGGTAAGGGTTTGGTTTAGGGGTTCATTTATTTTATTATTATTTAATAATATTATTTATTATATTTATTATTTTTATTATTTATTTTTTGGGTTAGGGGTTCATTAATAAATGTATGTATTTTTGGTAAGGGTTAGGTTTAGGGGTTCATTTTATTTTATTATTTATGTATTTATTTCTTGGGTTAGAGGTTAATTAATAAATGTATTTATTTTTGTTAAGGGTTAGGTTTAGGGGTTAATTTTTTTAAATTATTGTATATGTATTTATTTTTTGGGTTAGAGGTAATTTATATATTATATATAATCAATAACATATTGTATGATTAATATTTATTTTATTTAATATATTTTTTTTTATTACACTGGAGCAGAAAAACTCCCAGAAACATGCAAATCGTGCAATTTAACGCATTTCTATGGAGAAGAAATCTCTTCAAAAACACATGAAACTGCCCGAATCGAGCTACAAAAGTAGCTCAAACTTTTTTGAGCTTCCGGCGTTTGGCTTCAGGCGATTTGGAGTGACGATGTCAACCATCTCCATAGAGAAAATTTTTTATTTTTTTTCCTCCCTGAGGTTTTTGGAACAAGGGGAACGCTCAGGTGTAAATGGAGCCTTAGTGTTGGTTAGATGGGATTTGAACGACTGGTGAAGACGTAACGAAGAATGGGTATCGCCAATGATTGGCCTTAAATTTCCGAAGCTGATTGCATTTATACGACTTATATTCTGCTGAAATTATTTATTATTGTTCTTAGAATCAGGGGGGCAGGGCGGCCATTGTTGCGTTGTGTTGCGATACATTGCCGCATGCGGTAATATGCATTGCATCAAAATGAATGGTCTACCAAAGCACCTCCATAGATACATAAACATATAAAAACTCCATATTAAGGGGTCCTCGAAGGCTGAACAGTGCCATGATTGGTGTATGGGGGGGGGGGGGGGGGGTCCTTGTCCACCTTGTTGCTGCCTCTGTGTTTTGCATGGAAAAACTTCCTCAGGAGGACTGCAAGGCGTGAATCTTAAAATATCCACATAGGCCACTATATCAATACATTAACAACCGTTTACCATCATCTGAGGAAGCTTGTTGTTTTCCCCAGGAAACGCGTAGAGGAGGCAACATGGTGAATGAGGACCCCCCCCTATGTACCAGTCATGGCATTGCTCAGCCATTGCTCAGAGTTTTTATATCATTTTAATCTTTATGTATCTATGTATTTTAACTTTTCATTTGTCAATAAGATTTGGTAAAGATATTTTTAGTCTGTTGTCCCTATGCACCAGAACAGGTCCACAGTGTCTGCTATTTTTCTCGCTTCTTCCTTCCACCTTAGGCGTGGGGATTCCTCAATTTGAACTGTCCTGGATTTGCGGGGACAGTCCTATAGCATGGATCCGAATCCGGATGATGCTGTGTCCTGGGCCGTGTTCTGGGATCACAGTGCCACCTTTTGGGTTTCTAAGCATGTGCATTAACTCAATAAGACATTTGTATGGTGATTGGAGCTGTGAGTGGGCAGTCCTTGCATAATTTGAGATGGAGTTTGGCGGACCACTACAGGGGAAAATGTTCTCCTTAGATTGGTGGTCAAGGAAGAAGGTCCTATTAGATTGTGGTCAGGGTAAATGTTTTTTCTTAGACTTGTGGTCAGGGAAGAAGGTTCTCCTAGACCAGTGATGGTGAACCTTGGCACCCCAGATGTTTTGGAACTACATTTCTAATGATGCTCATGCACTCTGCAGCTTAGCTGAGAATCATGGGAAATGTAGTTCCAAAACATCTGGGGTGGCAAGGTTCGCCATCACTGTCCGAGACTGATGGTCAGGGAAGGAGGTCCTCTTAGACTGGGGGTCGGGGAAGACGGTCCTCCTAGACTGGGTGTCAGGGTAAAAGTTCCTCATAGACTTGTGGTCAGGGAAAAAGGTCTTCATAGACTGATGGTCAGGGAAGAGGCTCCCCTTAGATTGCTGGACAGGGAAGGAGAGCCCCTTAGATTGCTTGTCAGGGAAGAAGATCCCCTTAGATTGCTGGTCAGGGAAGAAGGTCCCCTTAGATTGCTGGTCAGGGAAGAAGGTCCCCTTAGATTGCTGGTCAGGGAAGAAGATCCCCTTAGATTGCTGGTCAGGGAAGAAGGTCCCCTTAGATTGCTGGTCAGGGAAGAAGGTCCCCTTAGATTGCTGGTCAGGGAAGAAGGTCGCTTTAGATTGCTGATCAGGGAAGAAGGTCCCTTTAGATTGCTGATCAGGGAAGAAGGTTCCGCTTAGATTGCTGGTCAGGGAAGAAGGTCCCCTTAGATTGCTGGTCACGGAAGAAGGTCCCCTTAGATTGCTGGTCAGGGAAGAAGGTCCCCTTAGATTGCTGGTCAGGGAAAACGGTCCTTTTAGATTGCTGATCAGGGAAGAAGGTTCCCCTTAGATTGCTGATCAGGGAAGAAGGTTCCCCTTAGATTGCTGATCAGGGAAGAAGGTTCCCCTTAGATTGCTGATCAGGGAAGAAGGTTCCCCTTAGATTGCTGGTCAGGGAAGAAGGTCCCTTTAGATTGCTGATCAGGGAAGAAGGTCCCCTTAGATTGCTGGTCAGGGAAGAAGATCCCCTTAGATTGCTGGTCAGGGAAGAAGGTCCCCTTAGATTGCTGGTCAGGGAAGAAGATCCCCTTAGATTGCTGGTCAGGGAAGGTGCTCCCCTTAGATTGCTGGTCAACGAAGAAGGTCCCCTTAGATCTGGGTGGACCTGAGGTGGACTGTGGATGGGGTTAATTGTCCCAGGGAAGGTGACTGAAATGTTGGGAAGTACGGCACCTATAAAAAATAAAATGTAGACTTTTTTATTTATTTATTTTATTTTGGAACCAACCAAACCAAATTGGATTGGTGTTATCTGTTGGTCAGGGTGTGTTTTTGTCAAGGTGCATTGGGTTGCTGTTCAAAATAAGTTGCACCAGGTCATTGATTGTGCATTACCATTGTGTTAGTGCGCTGTGAAATGTGTTTTCTTTTACCATGTGTTAACTCAAAACATGCGCATGAAGACAACCTTAAACTAGATCCCAGCTCCAAGTTATTTTAAATCTGTTAAAAAAATCCCTGGTGATCCCACCATGAAGAACCTTTATCAGGCACTTCACCTTCGAAGTTCTCCTAGCTGCACACCAGTGTTGCCACCTGCTCTCCCGGGGGAAGACTACAGATGGCTGGGCCAACACATATTGCACAGGCATGGTCCACCATTGTCCACATCAGGAAGCTGGAGGAGATCAGCAGCACTGAGATGGAGAAAAGGATGAAGAAATCTGAAAGAAAATTGACAACTGTAATAAACGTACCCCACTTAGGGGCCCATTCTCACCTGTGTGTCGCACTAACGCCCTGGAGAAGGTGCATTTTACCATGCGTTACTGCAAACTCCCATTGCATTGTATGCATTTGCGCGGAAACCCACCGCACTCAAGGCATCGCAGTGCACAGCGAGAACGATCTCGTTTTTGGCGTTATGAAAAGCGCGGCATGCATGGCATTTTGTGCTCACATTGAATGATGCTTCTTAATGCAACCCAGATAAATTGTGCAATAGTGCGTGTTTTTGGCGCTACGTACCGGTATGAACGGGCCCTTGGGGTTTAAGGTGGTGTTCGTCTGGCTGTTTCGTGAACTATTCTATGATTCTAGTATTTGATCAGTCTGTTTTTTTTTGTCTGAAAAGCATTTTTATTTTAGGACATACCCGTTATCATGAACAGATCGTTCAGAGAACGCAGAATTTCTGGCAAACCACCTGCACTTTAAAGATCCTCCGACTTTCGTTGTATGGGGCCCGAATGGCGATGACTTCACCTACCCCCGAGGTGTGGGCCGGAGGTCCTCTGGTGTCTGCTGTTAATTTCCTTATAAATTCCAGATCTGTGGAGGATTAGAGTCATTCCAGAGGCTTTCCTGAGATTAGAACTGAGGGATGACCCATAGATAAACTCTGAACAGACATTAACCCAACTGTAATGAAGATTCCTTGTAGGAGCTGTCCAATGTGCTGAATGGGTCCCGCCTACTTCCAATACCTTTTTATATGAATGCATATATGCAGAGAGATTCTTTAATAAACAAACCGTAAAAGGGTCACCCCACTCAAAACTGATATTTGTGGTGCCTATGCCCATTCATCCATGTGCTGAGTTCCCAGCTCTGTACACCTGCTGTGCTCATTATGAGGGGTTCCCTCAATCCCTGTGCTGAATTCCTTGGTCTGTACACCGGCTTTGCCTATTATGAGGGGTTCCCACCATCCATCTCTGTGTTGATTTCTTGGCTCTGTACACCTGCTGTGCCCATTATTAGGGGTTCCCACCATTCCTCTACTGAGTTCCCAGCTCTGTACACCTGCTGTGCTCATTATGAGGGGTTCCCTCAATCCCTGTGCTGAATTCCTTGGTCTGTACACTAGCTTTGCCTATTATGAGGAGTTCCCACCATCCATTTCTGTGTTGATTTCTTGGCTCTGAACACCTGCTGTGCCCATTATGAGGGTTCCCACCATCCCTCTACTGAGTTCCCGGGTCTGTACACCTGCTGTGCCCATTATGAGGGGTTCCCACCATCCCTCTACTGAGTTCCCGGGTCTGTACACCTGCTGTGCCCATTATGAGGGGTTCCCTCAATCCCTGTGCGGAATTCCTTGGTCTGTACACCGGCTTTGCCTATTATGAGGGGTTCCCACTATCCATCTCTGTGTTGAGTTCTTGGCTCTGTACACCTGCTGTGTCCATTATGAGGGGTTTCCACTATCCCTGTGCTGAGTTCTTGGGTCTGCTCATTAAGGCCCATAAGCACTCAGCTTCAGAGACCTCATAACCTATTTCTAGCCAGTGGTTCGCCTCACGCACTCAACTGACTGTGGAGAGGTGGTGACGTACCCTTTTGGATAGCGGCCGCCATCACAGCCTCCCCTCTTCTTTTCCGCCTGCATTACTAGAACTCTGCATGCTCAGAGCTTATTCCCACTTGCAGCCCTGAGAGGGTGTCAAATCCCCATTGTAAGTTGCCCCAATGCATCGATAAGCCCTCACATCATGGGCCCCTGTATATCCTAAAATATCCCCACTGCTTCTCTCTATCCAGGCCCCTTGGTGTCTGTCACCCCCTCTCTCCCTCCACCCTGTTCCTTGCCCATTCCACCTAAAGGCCACCCATTCAGCAGCTGGCAGCACCATCTTGTCTAATCAATGAAGGCGAACCATGGAGCTCCACACTGGCCACCACCTAGGGAAAATTACTCCTTCTATTAAGACCTCCAACCTTCCCCAGATTAATATTGAGGCCGATACTCAGCCCCTATACATCCCAAAATATCCCCAACTGCTTCTTTCCATCCAGGCCCCTGGGTGTCAGTCACCCCCACTCACCCCCACCGTAGAAACCCTGTTTCCACCCCTATCCCCCTAAATGCTGCCCATTCAGCTTCTAGCGGTGTAGTCTTGTCCACTCAGCATAGCCTGACCATGGAGCCCCACACTGGTAACCACCTAGGGAAAATAGTCCCCGCCATCAGAATATCCAACCTTCCCCAGGTTCATATAGAGGCCAACACTCCCCCTATAAATCCCAAAATATCCCCACTGCTTCTCTGTATCCAAACCCTTGGGTGTCCGTCACCCTCACTCTTCCTACACCCCATGGCCCCTATTTTATCCCCTTTTCCCCTAAACACTACCTGTACAGCTCATAGCAGTGCCATCTTGTCCACTCAACATATCCTAACCAGTGGTAACACTGGTAACCACCAAGGGAATATGGTCCTCTCCATCATCTCCATTTCTCCATCCATCCCCAACCTTACCCAGATTCATGCTGACACTTAGCCCCTATAAATCCCAAAATATCCCCTCTTCTTCTATCTATTCTAGCCCCTGGGTGTCCGTAACCCTTGCTGTCACACCAACTCAGAACCCCCTGCTTCCTCCCCTTTAAATGCCACCCATTCATATCCTAGCAGCTCCATCTTGTCCACTCAGAGTAGCCTAACCATGGAGACCCACACTGGCAACCACCAAAGGAAAATGGCCCATCTCTATTGGCTCCCCCAGCTTCATGTAGATGCCATCACTTAGTCCCTATAAATCTCAAAATATCCCCACTGCTTCTCTAAGTCACCCCCCACTCTCCATCCACCATAGAACTCCTGATTCCTCATCTTTCCCCCTAAATGCTGCCCCTTCAGCTCCAAACAGCACCATCATGGCCACTCAATGGAGGACCACATGGACTTGCCACCAAAGAAAAATGGCCCCAAATCGCCCCACTTCTTCTTCTTCATAGCATAACCATGGAGCCCCACACTGGTAACCGCCAAGGGAAAATGACCCCTGCCATCAGGATCCCCAACCTCCTCCAAGTTCATATTGAGGTCGATGCTCAGCCCCTCTAAATCCCCAAATCGCCCCACTTCTTCTCTCTAGCCAGGCCCCTCGGTTTCAGTCACCCCCCCATCCTTCTGCCCTAGAACCCCAATTTCCTCTGATTTCCCCAAAGTGCTGCCCATTCACTGTCTAGCAGTGCCATTTTGTCCACTCAACATAGCATAACCACAGAGCCCAACACTGGTAACCCCTTAGAACTCCTGACTCCTCATCTTTCCCCCCAAATGCTGCCCGTTCCGCTCCAAACAGCACCATCATGGCCACTCAATGTAGCCTAACCATGGAGGACCACATGGACTTACCACCAAAGAAAAATGGCCCCAAATCGCCCCACTTCTTCTCTCTATCCAGGCCCCTCAGTGTCAGTCACCCCCCCCCTCTCCTTCTGCCCTAGAACCCCAGTTTCCTCTGATTTTCCCAAAGTGCTGCCCATTCACCTTCTAGCAGTGCCATTTTGTCCACTCAACGTAGCATAACCACAGAGCCCAACACTGGTAACCACATAGGGAAAATGACCCCTTCCATCAGGATCCCCAACCTTCTCCAAGTTCATATTGAGGTCGATGCTCAGCCCCTCCTAAATCCCCAAATCTCCCCACTTCTTCTCTCTATCCAGGCCCTTGGGTGTCCGCCCCCCCCCCCCCCGCTCTCCGTTGCTAATCGAATATAAAGGATAAATACAGAATGACTCCAATAATGCCCCATAATGAAGGTTTGGCTCTGAGTCTGGTCCTTGTCTCTTCTGTCCGACCAGTAAAGCCAAACGCAGTGATGTCGCAGACGGAATTCCACCACCGCACTGCACACCGGGCCGCGGGAGACGAAGCCGGCGCTCATCGAGCTTTAACCTCCATTAGATGGTCTTTACGATCCCCTCCCACCGTATAAATAATTCTCCGATCGTTGGTTTCCCCGGGGCAGAGCTGAAACGCCGTCTCTGCTCTCTTGTACACTTATTTAAAGTGACGCCAATGAACAGCGGTAATAAAATCCTGTGTATTAGCGGCCTAATAAGGTGTTGTTAGGAGCCCCGCTAATAACCCGCGCAGAGTTTGTACAGCGGAATGTGGATGGAAACCGAACACCGTAGCAAATTATTATTCCGTGTCTCATTGCGAGTGGCGGTATTAATTTCACCGACTCGCTCTGCTCATAATCCCGGAGAGGAGGGGTGTGCTCCTCGGCTGTTATAGCAGACCCGGCACCACCACATAGAGATTGTCATGCATCCAATGTCAGTGTAACCCCTTCCAGGTGTTTATTACCGATCACATAGAACACAGGACTGCAGTCTGATCACTGGGGGAGGGGAGACTGAGGAAATGCCTCCTTCTTATACAAAGTTACCATGTACAGCCTGATCACTGGGGGAGGGGAGACTGAGGAAATGCCTCCTTCTTCTTCTACAAAGTTACAATGTACAGTCTAATCACTGGGAGGGGGGGGGGGGACTAAGGAAATGCTTCCCCCTGCCTGCAGCAGACTACTAAAATAATTCAGCTTGGGCAACGTCACTCACTGGAGCTCAAGGATGGCATTTTAATGATAAAAGGAGGAGTTTACGTCAGTAGGAGAAATAGTGCCCCATCATTGGTGTCAGTGGGAGGAATAGTGCCCCATCATTGGTGTCAGTGAGAGGAATAGTGCCCCATCATTGTTGTCAATGGGAAGAATAGTGCCCCATCATTGGTGTCAGTAGGAGGAATAGTGCCCCATCATTGGTGTCAGTGAGAGGAATAGTGCCCCATCATTGTTGTCAATGGGAAGAATAATGTCCCATCATTGGTGACAAAGGGAGGAATATTGCCCCATCATTGGTGACAGTGGGAGGAATAGTGTCCCATCATTGGTGACAAAGGGAGGAATATTGCCCCATCATTGGTGACAGTGGGAGGAATAGTGTCCCATCATTGGTGACAAAGGGAGGAATATTGCCCCATCATTGGTGACAGTGGGAGGAATAGTGTCCCATCATTGGTGTCAGTGGGAGGAATGGTGCCCCATCATTGGTGTCAGTGGGAGGAATAGTGCCCCGTCATTGGTGTCAGTGGGAGGAATGGTGCCCCATCATTGGTGTCAGTGGGAGGAATAGTGCCCCATCATTGGTGTCAGTGGGAGGAATAGTGCCCCATCATTGGTGTCAGTGGGAGGAATAGTGCCCCATCATTGGTGACAGTGGGAGGAATAGTGCCCCATCATTGGTGTCAGTGGGAAGAATAGTGCCCATCATTGGTGTCAGTAGGAGAAATAGTGCCCCATCATTGGTGTCAGTGGGAAGAATAGTGCCCCATCATTGGTGTCAGTGGGAAGAATAGTGCCCCATCATTGGTGTCAGTAGGAGAAATAGTGCCCCATCATTGGTATCAGTAGGAGGAATAGCGCCCCATCATTGGTATCAGTGGGAGGAATAGTGCCCCATCATTGGTATCAGTGGGAGGAATAGTGCCCCATAATTGGTGTCAGTAGGAGAAATAGTGCCCCATCATTGGTGTCAGTGGGAAGAATAGTGCCCCATCATTGGTGTCAGTAGGAGGAATAGTGTCCCATCATTGGTGTCAGTGGGAGGAATAGTGCCCCATCATTGGTATCAGTAGGAGGAATAGTGCCCCATCATTTGTATCAGTAGGAGGAATAGTGCCCCATCATTGGTGTCAGTGGGAGGAATAGCGCCCCATCATTGGTGTCAGTGGGAGGAATAGTGCCCCATCATTTGTATCAGTAGGAGGAATAGTGCCCCATCATTTGTATCAGTAGGAGGAATAGTGCCCCATCATTGGTGTCAGTGGGAGGAATAGCGCCCCATCATTGGTGTCAGTGGGAGGAATAGTGCCCCATCATTGGTGTCAGTGGGAAGAATAGTGCCCCATCATTGGTGTCAGTAGGAGGAATAGTGTCCCATCATTGGTGTCAGTGGGAGGAATAGTGCCCCATCATTTGTATCAGTAGGAGGAATAGTGCCCCATCATTTGTATCAGTAGGAGGAATAGTGCCCCATCATTGGTGTCAGTGGGAGGAATAGTGCCCCATCATTGGTATCAGTGGGAGGAATAGTGCCCCATCATTTATATCAGTGGGAGGAATAGTGCCCCATCAGTGGTGTCAGTGGATGGAAAAGTACCCTAAGGGTTGGATAAACGTATCCAGCCCCGGGCTGCAGTTTGGAGACCACTGCCCTAAAGAATAAAATGGTGGGTGTTGGTATGCGATGCATACTAGCACATTCTGACTTAAACGGCCCCGGGGCCAATGTATTTCTACGCTGTTTACTACCGCTTTAAGTCCCGTCGAATGGACTGGGTGCCATTACAAAGAATGGGGTGCGACTCGCCATGCGACTTTGATGTTCCAAGTCGGCTGACAAATCGCATACGTGTGTACGCAGCCTTACACTTCTATTTCACAGCTGACAATGTAGGCGTTTGCCAGAATTTTCACTGCGTATAAAAATAAAAGAAAAAAGTGCGTGTTTAACCTTTCCCGTCGTCCTGCCGCCCGCGCTGCGGCGGCCCCACCCCCACCCACCCCAAGCTGGCCGTACATCTTCATTTTAATTACAGTTGTAATCATTGCAGGTGTTCAATGCACGTTGAGTTAGCACACGTCGGCCTCCTAGTTACTCGTCCAAAGTCGCCGAGCGTTCTCCCCGGTGAACATGGAAATTGCTTGTGAGCATCTCCAGTCGCCGGCGTATTGGCGGCGGTTCAGAGTGTAATTATTAACAGTGCGTTGTCCGGCCGGTGATCTATTGCCGCGGCACCGGCGGCGCGCCACATTCAATGGGTATTGAGATATGAAGGAACTGTCTCGCGCAGTCCCTCGCTATACTGAGAAACGGCGCGGCGCTCAGGATATATGGGGGCGCGGGGTCATAAATTAGCGCTATTTGTATCTGCCGCGTCTCACCAGGGTGCGCCTGACCTTCAAACGAGTCTTCCCGCGTGTAGGACGGCCCAGTTCGCGGCGTGCTGAGCATCTCCTGGAAATTGGCTTTTTTTTTTTTCGCTGGATGGATAAAGATTGAAATTCATTTTTCTCTGCAAGGTTAGGCCATGCATCAATACCATAGTTAATGCTGCGCGGAGGCTTCCTGCACAACATCACTGTCAGCCGAGTACTTGTCTGCCAACTTCCACGATTATCTATGGGGGGGGGGGGACTGCTTCATTAAAGGAGGGACGCCGCCGTGAAACTTTTTTGTGCGGCGAAAGAAATATGAAGTAGACATGTGCACAACAAAAAAAATCGTTTATTTTCGTTTCGTTTTTTTTCGTTTCCGAAAAAAATTGTTTATTTTCGTTTCGTTTTTTTCGTTTCCGTTGATTCGTAAATTCGTAAGTCGTCGGTGTTCGTATTCGTAACAATTCGTACATTCGTAAGAGTTATTTTTTCGTTGTTTCGTTGATTCGTTTTTTCGTTAGTTTAATTTTCGTTTATTCAAAATTCGGACGCATTCGTATTTATTCATACATTCGTAACATTCGTAGATTCGTAATCGGAGCATAATTCATAATTTTATGTAATGTGTATGCTATTATTACATTGTAGGAGACACGGAAAATTACGAATCGAAAAAAAAAAGTTACGAATCGAAAAAAAAAAGTTTCGAATGTACGAATTTTTTCGTTCAATCCATTCGAAGCACGTTAAGCAGCGCCATTGTAAGAGACACGGAAAATTACGAATCGAAAAAAAAAAAAAAAGTTTCGAATGTACGAATTTTTTTGTTCAATCCATTCGAAGCACGTTGAGCAGCGCCATTGTAAGAGACACGGAAAATTACCAATTCAACAACAAAAAAAAAAGTTACGAATGTACGAATTTTTTTGTTCATTTTCATTTTCGTTGTTCCTGTTTTCGTTTTTCGGATTTTCTTCATTCGTACATTCGTTGTTTCTAATTTTGTTTTTTTCGGATTTTCGTTGTTTTTCAGATTCGTTCGATTCGAACGATTCGTTAATCGGATTCGTTCCATTCGAACGATTCGTTCATTCGTACGAAAACGAACAAACGAAAATAACGAAAAAAAAACGAAAAACGAAAAAAAAAAAACGAAACTAATTGCACATGTCTAATATGAAGCGGAGAAGTCGGATCTTCAGTAGAATTGGTCAATGATCAACGTTCTCTTACCTGTAATAGGGGGAGAGAAAGTGATGTCCGAAATGAGCCAATCAGTTTGCTTGAAGCTGGATTCACATCTGATGTCGAACGACTCGCCAAAACTGCCCGTCTTCCAAGAGATTGGAGTGTGAGGCTAAAGACCCGTGAAAAGGCTCCGATGGAAGCAGCTGCTTCTGGTCCCCACTAGACCTCAGGAAATGTACCATTAGCCATTCAGATTTGGGATCCCATGACTAGTATAAGGTAAAAAAAATTCAAAATTTTGCAAGTGAAATAAATGTAAAAAAGAAAATAGCTTCCATAGTGCACTATGTTTAAAAAAAAGCAGTTTAATGAAATAAGTGGGTTACACTTACGAGATATAAGACGTACAAAGGCAGTACAACCACGTGTCTCATCCATGAGGTCCGCGGCGTCTCCTCAAACTTCTGTTCGCTTCCTTTTCCTAATGCCCATCAAAAAATCCTGAGAAGAAAAAATGTGATGGCGCCACCGTCGTAGGCTCCACCCTTACGTGTTTCGTCAAGATTGGAACGTCGTCTGGTGGATTGGCCAAACCCCGGAAAAAATGTCCAAGCGTAACGAAATGCGGGTATGGGGGCAGAGCGTTGTCACCAGATAACAGGAAGTGCTTAAAACCAGGCTGCCCAGCTCATCTATGTGCACTCTAGCCACTTCTGGACCGGCTCACGCCGATATACGTCGGTACTTTGAAGAGGGATATCGTTATTATAGCAGCAGCTAGCTACCAGCTTACTTTTGTGAGATACTATATATCATATATATCGCTATTATATACTGTGTGTGTATTTGTATGTATGTGTGTGCGTGTGTGTGTGTGTGTATATGTATATATATATATATATATATATATATATATATATATATATATATATATATATATATAATGTGTGTATATATATATATATATATATATATTAGACATGTGCACAACAAAAAAATTTGTTTTTTTTTCGTTTTATTTTTTTTCGTTTTTGAAAAAAAAACGTTTTTTTTTTCGTTGATTCGTAACGATTCGTACATTCGTAAGTCGTCGGTGTTCGTATTCGTAACGATTCGTACATTCGTAAGAGTTATTGTGTCGTTGATTCGTTTTTTCGTTAGTTTAATTTTCGGACGCATTCGTATTTATTCGTACATTCGTAACATTCGTAGATTCGGAATCGGAGCATAATTCATAATTTTATGTAATGTGTATGCTATTATTACATTTTAATAATTTACGAATCAAAAAAAAAAAAGTTACGAATCAAAAAAAAAAAAAAAGTTACGAATCGAAAAAAAAGTTACGAATGTTACGAATGTAAGAATTTTTTTGTTCAATAGAGACACAGAAAACTCCAAATCGAAAAAAAAAAAAATAAAAAAAGTTACGAATCGAAAAAAAAAAGTTACGAATGTACGAATTTTTTTGTTCAATCCATTCGAAGTACGTTTAGCAGCACCATTGTAAGGGACACGGAAAATTACCAATTAAAAAAAAAAAAAAAAAAGTTACGAATGTACGAATTTTTTCGTTCGTTTTTTTTTTCGGATTTTCTTCATTAGTACATTTGTTGTTTCTAATTTGTTTTTTTCGGATTTTCGTTGTTTTTCGGATTCATTCGATTCGAATGATTCGTTATTCGGATTCGTACGAAAACGAACGAACGAAAATAACGAAAAAAAAACGATAAAGGATTGCACATGTCTAATATATATATATATAATATAAAAATATAAAAATTCTAAAATGTTCCTAAGTACTCATAACAGCTCAATATTTCATTTCACTTGTTGCAGAAATTGTTCATTAACATATAAAAAAAAAAGCAAAAACAAAACAAAAAAGCCCCCCCCCCCCCCCCGGATCCCGATATTGGGCTTTTGCGCGTGCCGGAGATTAGGAATCCTTCAAATCCCAATGGAATAAATGCGGAGAATGTTAATATTTAAGGCACAAGCTTTATACAAGATTAACGTTTTTTTTTTTTTATTCTGATCTCACTAAGTAGCTTTAATTTTTAGTAGATTACAGAAATACTTTTATTATTAAAAACCCCGGCCATTTCTGAAACGTGTGCCTTCGCCGCCGCCGCCTTCCCAGGTGCCGCCAATGTGTGAAGTTGCGACTCGCAGCTTTTATTTTATTTATTTATTTATACCCCCCCCCCACGCTCGTTTGGGAAAAAATGAGGTGTGAATTCGATTGGAGAAAATATTTACCTTTTAATAATGGAGAGCGAGCGGCAAAGCGTTACTACGGGCTATAAATATCCGCGGATTCCTTCGCTAAGCTGTTCTGGTAATGTGATATTAAATGCTTTCAGTTGCTTGTTTCTGAGGATTAAGAAGTAAATGAGATTAAAATTAAAACTGTTTCCAGTGTATACAAACCCGTTCCTTTTTTTTTTTTTCTGTCGGATTTGTGACCTCTGAATGTTTCCCTTCAGGCGCAAAAAAAAAAACTAAATTTCAGGGTGGCCTTCAGTAGACGTTCTGTATTAAGTGAATGACTTGTACTGCTAGTGTTCTAGTGCGGAGGAGACATTAGAGTGTAAGCTCCTCTGCTACAGAGACTGATGTGATTGGCTCAGTGTTCTCTGCACAGCACTGCTGTATATGTCAGAGCTATATAAATGTATAATAATAATAGTGTTGTGTGTGTGACTGTGGGGGGAGACATTAGAGTGTAAGCTCCTTTGGTACAGAGACTGATCTGATTGGCTCTGTACAGCACTGCGGTATATGTCAGAGCTATATAAATGTATAATAATAGTGTGTGGTGGTGGTGGTGGTGGTGGTGGTGGTGGGGGGGTTTAGAGTGTAAGCTCTTTTGGTACAGAGAGCACTGCGGCATATGTCAGAGCTATATAAATGTATAATAAAAATAATGGGGAGGGACATTAGAGTGTAAGCTCCTTTGGTACAGAGACTGATGTGACCGGCTCAGTACAGCACTGCGGTATATGTCAGAGCTATATAAATGTATCATAATAGTGTGTGGTGAGGGGGGGGGGTTTAGAGTGTAAGCTCCTTTGGTACAGAGAGCACTGCGGTATATGTCAGAGCTATATAAATGTATAATAAAAATAATGGAATAATGGGGGGACATTAGAGTGTAAGCTCATTTTGGTACAGAGACTGATGTGACTGGCTCAGTACAGCACTGCGGTATATGTTGGAGCTATATAAATGTATAATAGTAGTGTGTGACTGTGGGGGAGGGGGGGCATTAGAGTGTAAGCTCCTTTGGTACAGAGACTGATGTAACCGGCTCAGTGTTCTCTGTACAGCACTGCGGTATATGTCAGAGCTACATAAATGTATAATAATAATAGTGTTGTGTGTGACTGTGGGGAGACATTAGAGTGTAAGCTCCTTTGGTACAGAGACTGATGTGACTGGCTCAGTACAGCACTGTGGTATATGTCAGTGCTATATAAATGTATGATAATAATAGTGTGTGACTGTGGGCGGGGGGGGGGGGGGACATTAAAGTGTAAGCTCCTTTGGTACAGAGACTGATGTGACTGGCTCAGTACAGCACTGCGGTATATGTCAGAGCTATATAAATGTATAATAATAGTGTATGGTGGATGTGGTTGGGGGGGGGGGGGGGGGGGTTTAGAGTGTAAGCTCTTTTGGTACAGAGACTGATGTGACATGGGGAGGGGACATTAGAGTGTAAGCTCCTTTGGTACAGAGACTGATGTGACATGGGGAGGGGACATTAGAGTGTAAGCTCCTTTGGTACAGAGACAGATGTGACTGGCTCAATACAGAACTGCGGTATATGTTGGAGCTATATAAATGTATAATAGTAGTGTGTGATTGTGGAGAGGAGGGGGGGGGGGTTAGAGTGTAAGCTCCTCTGGTGCAGAGACTGGTGTGACCGGCTCAGTGTTCTCTGTACAGCACTGTGGTATATGTTGGAGCTATATAAATGTATAATAATGTGTGACGGTGGAAGGGGGAAGGAACCCATGAACCCTGCTCTTCAGTGTCTCAGACTATTAATCTCCATTCCATTCACCTACTAGACACTCCTCTCCAGGGATTGGCTGGAACCCAATACATATTCGGGACGGTTGATTTTAAATCTCCCCACCCTAGGCTCTGAAAACTTCTTCCTGAGGCAGGGGGAAGCGATTGAGATGAGACCTCGATTAGGTCAGAACAGACAATCGCTTCTTTTGTTGAATGCAGAAGGAACCAAAAAAAACTAAATAAAAGGGTTCCTCACCTATATAGGTGCTCTTCCATTGGTCTGAAAAAGGCAAAAATTACACCGGGTTCTCGAGGGTGGCATTTCAGGGTCTCCAGAGCGGAGAATACCTGTCTTTCGGTTTTCTCTGGGTTCTGTGACCCCCGGATCGGGATCTGGAGTCCAGAAGCTTTGAAGAGCTTTGGAAGAGATGAAGCCTCTAACTAGGTGTCCCAGGTTTTAGTGGAGGCTGTGTGAGCAGGTGGGCACACTCTTTATCACCCGGAAGACAGAAGGTGCCCGGGCCAGGACAGGGGTGCAGGGTGAGCCCGGTGAGGACAGCATGTGGTGTGTAGATGAGCACCGCGGTACTGAAGAACCAACCCAAAAGGTCTGAGTTTGAGGCCTGCTGCAAGAGTGACCCAGGAGGCTAAGGGTGTCCTTTCTTTTGTGAATGTGAAGTGATGGTGGAAACCTCTGTTAGTAGAACTTTAACTTTTTCATCTTGAATAAAAAGTGGGTCACCTCGCCCTGAAAACAAGTTCCTTAGCTGGCATGAACTCGTGGGAAGTGCTACTACCATTGAGTGAATTCTCCGAACATCCCACCAATGATGAACATGGGACCTTCCATACATCGATCGGTATGGACTCCTAGAGAAGATGTCTATGGTAGAGGGTGATATTTAGGTCTTTTTGGCACCTAAAGTCGTAATATTTATAAGAATTATTCTTTTTTTCCAGTCCTTGTGATCGCTTGTGGCTTCGGTATTGTCTTCTTCTGGCTCTCAAGAACGTTCGTGTGACTTGTATCTGTTACATTGGTGCCCTGAGAAGGGTTAATGGCTGAAGCTGGCTTGGTGCAGTTTACGATGAATGACGCCCCCCACTGGATAGGCCCTTTGTTGTGGCCCGGGGGGGGGGGGGGAGCTGCGGGCGTATCTGTAGGACGGGGCCAGGAGAATAGATCGATGTCTGGGAAGATTGTTCTATGGAAGACATTCCTCTCTCCAGCCATGGAGATGAGGGGCTCCCAGACTTGTATGTGGGGTGAGATGTTCATTACTGGGCAGAAAGAGGAAAACAAAGCTGGGGTGGGGGGAGGTGCGGTCTTCACCTTATGTACGTATGGTAATGTCATCCGTATTAATGGAAAGATCCCCAACCGACAGAGTCCTTCAGCAGAGCAGAGTATTTCAGGAGAGGAGAGTTATAGAGGAAGGAGCAGAGTCCTCCAGCAGAGCAGAGTATTTCAGGAGAGGAGAGTCATAGAGGAAGGAGCAGAGTCCTCCAGCAGAGCAGAGTATTTCAGGAGAGGAGAGTTATAGAGGAAGGAGCAGAGTCCTCCAGCAGAGCAGAGTATTTCAGGAGAGGAGAGTTTTAGATGAAGGAGCAGAGTCCTCCAGCAGAGCAGAGTATTTCAGGAGAGGAGAGTCATAGAGGAAGGAGCAGAGTCCTCCAGCAGAGCAGAGTATTTCAGGAGAGGAGAGGTATAGAGAAAGGAGCAGAGTCCTCCAGCAGAGCAGAGTATTTCAGGAGAGGAGAGTCATAGAGGAAGGAGCAGAGTCCTCCAGCAGAGCAGAGTATTTCAGGAGATGAGAGTTATAGAGGAAGGAGCAGAGTCCTCCAGCAGAGCAGAGTATTTCAGGAGAGGAGAGTTATAGAGGAAGGAGCCGAGTCCTCCAGCAGAGTATTTCAGGAGAGGAGAGTTTTAGATGAAGGAGCCGAGTAATCCAGCAGTGCAGAGTATTTCAGGAGAGGAGAGTTATAGAGGAAGGAGCCGAGTCCTCCAGCAGAGTATTTCAGGAGAGGAGAGTTTTAGATGAAGGAGCAGAGTCCTCCAGCAGTGCAGAGTATTTCAGGAGAGGAGAGTTATAGAGGAAGGAGCAGAGTCCTCCAGCAGAGCAGAGTATTTCAGGAGAGGAGTGTTATAGAGGAAGGAGCAGAGTCCTCCGGCAGTGCAGAGTATTTCAGGAGAGGAGAGTTATAGAGGAAGGAGAGGAGTCCTCCAGCAGTGCAGAGTGTGACCTGAAGTGTTATTTTCCGTTCTCCTGACCACTGTAGAATTATTCGGTGATAAGTCGCTCGGGCAGCTGCAGTAAATTATTTCTGCTTTTAATCCTCGCTATTTTCTTGCGCAGAGCCGGGACGTGTCGATGATCCTCTTAATTGTTTAAAACAATTACCGGCGAGTGGAAGGTACTTCGCCCACCAAAAAAATAAAAAATAAAAATGAGATTGTGGAGCCTCATGATTTAATATCGCGGCGTCGCCCGCAGTAGCCGAGGACACGTTGCGCAGGTGACATCTGCGCTTAAACATAATTTTCTCCGCCTCGTTCTGGCGCGCATGTTAATTACCGGCGCGGTGTAGTTCAGCGTTTTAGTTAATAAATATGTCAAGATTTTTAGCGCGCGGCTCGTTTCCTTTCTTCTACTTTTTTTTTTTTTTTTTTTTGCGAGAGTTGCGAATTCGCAATTAGTCTCAGATTTACAACACAGTGACAGACAGCGCTGAACAAATAGAGGTTAAACACACAATTTACATATTAATTTCATGATTCATTTGTCCAATGATTTATGTGGGGAGAGATTGTGTTTAATCTTTTGTGCTGTAGTTGTTTCCAGGCGCGGCGTTAGAGCGTAATGATGTCTGCATCGAACCGCCCGGCGAGGGAAGAAATGAGGCTGCATAATGATTCGTTCTGAATTATTCTGTGCTTTTTTCCTTTTTTTTTTGGGGGGCTTTTTTTGATTCTTAGATTAAAGAGTCAATTGGCTTAAATTTCATATTTAAAAAAAAAATCTAAAATAAACGACGTCTCCACCCACCGCTCTTAAGGCAAAAAACTTATTAAACCCAAAAGCAAACGTTCATTATATTGCTGCTTACCAATTCTTAGATGTGATGGCTGCATTAGCTTTCTTTCTTTTTTTTAAGCTTTCTTTTCTTCAATTTCATCTAGTGATTGGGCCAGTAACATGAGGGAGTGAAGGTACATGCCACCATATGGATCACCTATTTATTATTTTATTTTTTTATTATTTTTTACAATTCATTTTTTTTTTCTTTTTTTTTATTATTATTATTATTATTATTATTATTATTAATATATACAGAGAGAGAGAGAGAGAAAGAGATATACTATTATTTAAAAAAATAAAATAAAAAAATAATGATTTTTTTATCATCATTATTATTATTATATTATTAATTATTATTATTAATTATGTATATGTGTATGTGTGCGTGTATATATATATATATATATATATATATATAGAGAGAGAGAGAGAGAGAGAGAGAGAGAGAGAGAGAGAGAGAGAGAGATGTTTATCTATCTATCTCTATCTATCTCTCTATATATATATATAGAGAGAGAGAGAGGTGTGTGTGTATATAGATATCTATATCTATATCTATGTATCTATATATATATATATATATAGATATATAGATATATAGATATCTATATATAGGTGTGTGTGTGTGTATATATATATATATATATATATATAATCTCTATATGTGTGTGTGTGTATGTGTGTGCCGGGAGTCCTAAGACTCCCTGGCCAATCGGGTCTCAGGGACCCGCTTCCTGATTGGCCGGGAGGAGAATCAGGAAGACAATAGCAGCTATTAATTTGCTAATGTAACAAAACTGGGTGGGCTCAGGGTGCAGTGCTCTGTGCCCGACCCCACCCTTTTTGAAGCCAATTAGTGCCTCAGGCTCTAATCATGTACTTAAAAAAAAAACCCTCATTGAAATCCATGCATCCGGCACCCTGCATGTAGATTGGGGGGGGGGAGCGGTGCCCCTGCGCCCTGCATGGACAGGCTGCCACTGGGGTTATCTATACATAAGGGGTGCTCTGTTGAGGTATCGCACTATTTGAGTAGGCACATTTGTTCCAAACCACTCATACCCCCTGAAGAAGTCAATACAGGCGAGACGCGTTGGAACAAGTTTTTCATTTCCCGCTGCAACTTATGTTAGATCTATAGTGATAATTATATTCATATGATTTGTCTTATCTGTAGGACACTAAATGCGGGAATAGAAAACTCAAATTCCAGGGGTGTTTGATATGGATTCAACACATTGTGTAGGAAAAAAAATTAAGACTTTTAAGGGGTTGTGCCCCTAGTTTTTTCTTTTTGTGTCTTTTTTTAACTATTTTTGTAATAAAAAACTTTTTTTATCCTCAACTATGATTTAACATTTATTCTGAGAGGTGGTTCCCAGCACCCCTAAAAATCCATGCATCCGGCACCCTGCATGTAGATTGGGGGGGAGCGGTGCCCCTGCGCCCTGCATGGACAGGCTTTCACTGGGGTTATCTATACATAAGGGGTGATCTGTTGAGGTATCGCACTATTTTAGTAGGAACATTTGTTCCAAACCACTCATACCCCCTGAAGAAGTCAATACAGGCGAGACGCGTTGAACAAGTTTTTCATTTCCTGCTGCAACTTATGTTAGATCTATAGTGATAATTATATTCATATGATTTGTCTTGTCTGTATGACACTAAATGCGGGAATAGAAAACTCAAATTCCAGGGGTGTTTGATATGGATTCAACACATTGTGTTGTACCCCTAGTTTTTTCTTTTTGTGTCTTTTTTTACTATTTTTGTAATAAAAAACTTTTTTTATCCTCAACTATGATTTGACATTTATTCTGAGAGGGTGTTCCCAGCACCCCCTAAAGTCCCACCCTGTATTGTATTTTTTTCTAGTCTTTATAGGGATGTGGTGCTGTTCCTTTCAACCAAACTCATTTATTTCAAAATAATAAAAAATAGGAACTCCTGACACCTTCCATTGCTCTACTGACTCCATCAGTATATACAGACAGGCACGTGTGTTTGAGCTTTGGGGTCCACACCCTAATGCAGGGGTAACCTGGGGCCCTCCAGCGGTTGCAGAACTACAAGTCCCATCATGCCTCTGGGAGTAATTGTAACTGCCACCAGCCTTGCAATGCCTCATGGGAAATGTAGTTCCACAACCGCTGGAGGGCCCCAGGTTGCCTCCCCCTGCCCTAATGCAGACTCGGCTGATCACAGATCCCAGTAAGGGGTCGATCCCTAAAACTGGTGCCTTGGAGTTTTTTTACGCTATTGAAGGCTCTGTGTTGATTTTATCTCTACATGTGGAGAGAGTTCTCATCTATTTTCAGTTGGAAGAGATCTGAATGGAGATTGGGATTGTCACCCGCATAAAGCAAGATTAATTGCACATGCGATTGAAATGTACACAATCTGGTGAGCCTCGTTCTAAAAGGCTGTGGAACTGGCACTTGGTCACGTTGGTGAAGGATTTATGGTGTTTTTTTTTTCTTTTAGATATTTGCACCAGTTTTTCCACAATGGACTTTTGATCTCTGAGCATTTATATTTGTGATGGACATTTTGAATTATTTTAAAATAATTAAATTCAATGTTTTATACATTTTTTACTGCGCTGCTGTAAATGCGTAGATTGACACTACATTTCTTTACACCTTTTTTAATTATATATATATATATATATATATATATATATATATATACAGTATCCCACAAAAGTAAGTACACCCCTCACACAAGAGTCAGTACACCCCTAAGTGAAAATGTCCAAATTGGGCCCAAAGTGTCAATATTTTGTGTGGCCACCTCTATTTTCCAGCTCTTCCTTAACCCTCTTGGGCATGGAGGTCACCAGAGCTTCACAGGTTGCCACTGGAGTCCTCTTCCCCTCCTCCATGACGACATCACAGAGCTGGTGGATGTTAGAGACCTTGCGCTCCTCCACCTTCCGTTTGAGGATGCCCCACAGATGCTCAATAGGGTTTAGGTCTGGAGACATGCTTGGCCAGTCCATCTCCTTTACTCTCAGCTTCTTTAGCAAGGCAGAGGTCATCTTGGAGGTGTGTTTGGGGTGGTTATCATGTTGGAATACTGCCCTGCGGTCCAGTCTCTGAAGGGAGGGGATCATGCTCTGCTTCAGTATGTCACAGTACATGTTGGCATTCATGGTTCCCTCAATGATCTGTAGCTCCCCAGTGCCGGCAGCACTCATGCAGCCCCAGACCACGACACTCCCACCACCATGACACTCCCACCGCCATGCTTGACTGTAGACAAGACACACTTGTCTTTGTCCTCCTCACCTGGTTGCCCCCACACATGCTTGTCACCATCTGACACCAAATACGTTTATCTTGGTCTCATCAGACCACAGGACATGGTTCCAGTAATCCATGTCCTTAGTCTGCTTGTCTTCAGCAAACTGTTTGTGGTCTTTCTTGTGCATCATCTTTAGAAGAGGCTTCCTTCTGGGATGACAGCCATGCAGACCAATTTGATGCAGTGTGCGGCGTATGGTCTGAGCACTGACAGGCTGACCCCCCCACCCCTACAACCTCTACAGCAATGCTGGCAGCACTCATACGTCTATTTCCCAAAGACAACCTCTGGATATGACCCTGAGCATGTGACTTCAACTTCTTTGGTGGACCATGGCGAGGCCTGTTCTGAGTGGAACCTTTCCTGTTATACCGCTGTATGGTCTTGGCCACCATGCTGCAGATCAGTTGCAGGGTCTTGGCAATCTTCTTATAGCCTAGGCCATCTTTATGTAGAGCAGAAATTCTTTTTTTCAGATCCTCAGAGAGTTCTTTGCCATGAGGTGCCATGTTGAACTTCCAGTGACCAGTATGAGAGAGTGAGAGCCATAACACCAAATTTAACACACCTGCTCCCCATTCACACCTGAGACCTTGTAACACTAACGAGTCACATGACATCGGGGGAGGGAAAATGGCTAATTGGGCCCAATTTGGACATTTTCACTTAGGGGTGTACTCACTTTTGTTGCCAGCGGTTTAGACATTATAATGGCTGTGTGTTGAGTTATTTTGAGGGGACGGCAAATTTACACTGTTATACAAGCTGTACACTCACTACTTTACATTGTAGACAAGTGTCATTTCTTCAGTGTTGTCACATGAAAAGATAGAAGGAAATATTTCCAAAAATGTGAGGGGTGTACTGACTTTTGTGAGATACTGTATTTATATAAAATTATCCATAAGGGCAGTTTTTTTTAATCAGAACGGGTGGAGCTTTTCTGAACAATGATCTTGTTGCTGTATATTGTGACTGTTGTAGGGCTGAAACAACTAATCGATTATGAAATTAATCGATTACGATTTACATAATCGATTAATCGGCCGGTAACATAATGGGGTTAAAAAAAACTAAAATGAGCCCTTTATAGTACAAAAAGAGCAAATAATCGCTACTGCAAATATAACTTTCACAGTTCTACAGAAAAAAAAAAGAACCCCTTACAGTAGTGTGATTATCTGATTTTTTTTTGTACTATAAAGGGCTCATTTTAGTTTTTTTTTTTAACCCCCATTATGTTACTAAACGTCTTATACCTGGTTCACATCTGTGTGTTTTTTGGTGCTTTTTGCAGAAACGCACTACAGTTCATTTACATGGTTTCCTATGGGACACGATCACATCAAGGCTTTTTTTTCAGCTGCTGCGTATTTTTTTTAACGCAAAATGGTGCTTTTTTGGTTCAATAAACTTCAATGGAGAAGCTGCAGAAAAGCACGTAATGCGTTTTTGCAGCAATTTGTGTTTTTTAATCTGCCCAACAACAAATTGGCCAAAAAACAGTATGTCTCTTCTAATAGTGTATACAGTATATATCTCCTCTAAAGCCCCATACACACGGTCGAAAAATCCGACCACCAAAGCCATCGGATTTGGTCCGACGGATTTAGTCCGACACTGGTGTTGCATACACACGGTCGGACAAGGTTGTCGGAAAATCCGATCATTCTGAACGTGGTGACGTTTGTTGCCTACGACGGGACTACGTAGAGGCTAGTAGCCAATAGCTTTGGTCTTGTAATGTGATCTGAGCATGCGTGGCACTTTGTCCGTCGGAATTCGCTACACACGATCAGAATTGGTGTGATCGGACTTTGTTGTCGGAAAATTTATCCAGCAGGAGATAGGACTTTGTCCGTCGGACAATCCGATGTAAACTGTCCGATGGTGCCTACACACGGTCGGAATTTCCGACAACATTGTCCGATAGGACAGAATCCATCGGAAAATCCGACCGTGTGTATGGGGCTTTATAGTGTATACAGTATATATCTCCTCTAATAGTGTATACAGTATATATCTCCTCTAATAGTGTATACAGTATATATCTCCTCTACTAGTGTATACAGTATATCTCCTCTAATAGCGTATATACAGTATATCTCTTCTGTCTGTTATTCTCACAGTGGATTCGATATTTTGCTCCCTAACCATATAGTTGGTTGTTTATATTTACCACTGCATAGAGATATTTAAGAATAAATTGCCTTTTTCTTAAACTTTACATATTAACTGAATTATACACCACAATTTTTTTTTTAAGGTTATTAACCGATTAATCGATTAATCGAAACAATAATCGGCCAACTAATCGATTATGAAAATAATCGTTAGTTGCAGCCCTAGACTGTTGTTTAATTTAGGTTTGTAACATTACTGACAGGTTCCCTTTAAGGCTGCTTTCACACTAGAGCGGCGGGGGCGCTGGCGGTAAAGCGGCGCTATATTTAGCGCCGCTTTACCGGCGTTTTAGCGGCGCATTTCAGCCGCTAACGGGGTGGTTTTACCCCCGCGAGCGGCCGAAAAAGGGTCAATACTGCCCGCAAACCGCAGATGCAGCGGCGTTTTGCGCGCGGGTTCGGCATGCTCCCCCATTGTTTTCAATGGGACCGGGCGCTATAGGAGCGGTAAATATACCGCTCCTATAGCGAGCCAAAGATGCGGCTTGCAGGACATTTTTGAGCGTCCTGCAAGCGCACCGCTTCAGTGTGAAAGCCCTCGGGCTTTCACACTGAAGGAACAGCAACAGCTGTTTCGGGTCGGTTTGCAGGCGCTATTCTTAGCGCAATAACGCCTGCAAACCGCCCCAGTGTGAAAGCAGCCTTAGTCACAATATTTTTTCCCCAATCAATACACGCCGCCTGGAGAAGCAGCAAAGTGCAGCCACTATACATCGCCAGCGAACGTAATGAGAAGACGTGACTGCTCCCAGATACAAATATCATCTCGGTCAATAAAGAAATCCGCATGGTAAAGCATTGACAGAACCCGAGGATCATCGCCATTAATCTCCTGACTTGCGCTTCTATGGATGGAAATAAAACCGTAAATGGTTACAGATTCCCCTCAGAAGAAAACTTCTTTCATTTCTCAGGAATTTCCCTTGTAAAGTAAATTGAGGGCTTTAGGTTGTAAATATGGATTTCCATTGAAGAAAAAGTCTTTGAAGTTTGATGCAGCTCTATATCATATCGGGTTTTGGCGTGGATTTACGGCAGTGTCCGTGTCAGAGGGGCGATGGGGACTAGGCCACCAATCGGGAAGTCCGGAGGGGGATACAGCCAATGACTGTGTTAGGAGCTTGTGATGTCAGAGAGGAAGCCATATTGTGTGGGAGCCAAGCTGACTATTCGATCAGAGAAAATAGAATTCACTGACATTTTATTACATTGTAACTACATCACATTATTACATTTTATTACATTGTAGCTAACTGCTCTACATGCTTCCTGCTTAAGCCTGACATGCGGGATTGGTCGCAGTTATTTTTCTCCTGGCTTTATAGTTCTGTTACTCCATTATTATTAATTAGTTAATTAGTTATTAATATATGATTTTTGGTAAGAAATGGATTTTAACTACTTCAGCCCCGGACTAATTGGCAGCCAAAAGGACCAGGCCCCTTTTTGCGATTCGGCACTGCGTCGCTTTAACTGACAATTGCGCGATCATGCGACGTGGCTCCCAAACAAAACTGGCGTCCTTTTTTTCCCACAAATAGAGCTTTCTTTTGGTGGTATTTGATCACCCCTGCGGTTTTTATTTTTTGCGCTATAAACAAAAATAGAGCGACAATTTTGAAAACAATGCAATATTTTTTGCTTTTTGCTATAATAAATATCCCCAAAAAATATATAAAAAAAACATTTTTTTTCCTCAGTTTAGGCCGATACGTATTCTTCTACATATTTTTGGTAAAAAAAAATCGCAATTAGCGATTATTGATTGGTTTGCGCAAAAGTTATAGCGTTTACAAAATAGGGGATAGTTTTATAGCATTTTTATTAATATTTTTTTTTACTAGTAATGGCGGTGATCAGCGATTTTTATTGTGACTGCGACATTATGGCGGACACATCGGACATTTTTGACACATTTTTAGGACATTTGTCCATTATACAGAAATCAGTGCTATTTAAAGAGCACTGATTCCTATGTAAATGACAGTGGCAGTGATGGAGTTAACCACTAGGGGCGGGGATGAGTTAGTGTGACGTGTTGTGTGTTTTTTTTTTAGATTAGGGGGCGTGGCTGACGTCTGACGTCACTGATCGGCTGTTCCCGATGACAGGGAACAGCCGATCAGTGACAGGCAGTGTAGGAAGCGCGGGGAGAGGTTTGTTTACACAGACCTCTCCCCGTTCTTCAGCTCTGGGACCCGATCGCGGGACACCAGCAGCGATCGGGTCCGCTGGTCCCGCGGCCGTGGTCACGGAGCTCCTGACCGGGTCGCGGGTGGGGGGTCAGCCTGTCAGTGCTCAGACCATACGCCGCACACTGCATCAAATTGATCTGCTGCATGGCTGTCATCCCAGAAGGAAGCCTCTTCTAAAGATGATGCACAAGAAAGCCCGCCAACGCAAGCCCATGGAGAACATGCAAACTCCACGCAGATCATTGCTGGAGCCATTTAATCCCAAACTCCATGCAGATCCTGGCCTGGGATTCCAACTGAGGACCCCCAGTGCTACATGGCAGGCCTGCTTACACCTAAAGCCCCATACACACGGTCGGATTTTCCGATGGATTCTGTCCTATCGGACAATGTTGTCGGAAATTCCGACCGTGTGTAGGCACCATCGGGCAGTTTCCATCGGATTGTCCGACGGACAAAGTTCTATCTCCTGCTGGAAAAATTTTCCGACAACAAAGTCCGATCACACCAAATCCGATCGTGTGTATCGAATTCCGACGGACAAAGTGCCACGCATGCTCAGATCACATTACAAGACCAAAGCTATTGGCTACTAGCCTCTACGTAGTCCCCTCGTACGCAACGAACGTCACCACGTTCAGAATGATCGGATTTTTCGACAACAAAGTCCGACCGTGTGTATGCAACACCAGTGTCGGACTAAATCCGTCGGACAAAATCCGATGGATTTTGTGGTCGGATTTTCCGACCGTGTGTACGGGGCATAAGACCTTCCAGCCAGTAGAGCAGACTTCCTATTCCTAACCCTCAGACCTCCCATGGACCTCACAAAGAGGTTTACACAGCACAGCCGGTGGGCAGGGGATGCCGAAGTTTTCACATAAAGAAAAATCTCGGATAATAACAAGCATTTAGCGGTTGTTCATCGAACATATGGACGAGTTGAAGTTTTTTTTTTTATAGCGGCCCATAATTCTTCCTTAACCCCGTACGCTCCTACGGCCTCCAGGAAAAGCCGCCCGCAGCTAATCCCCCCGGTGTCTATTTCAAGTCTATTCTCCCCTGAAAAGACACTGAGCCCCCCCCCCCCGCGCAGTCAGGACCCTCCAGCCCGCCGACACAAAAGGACAGAGCTGTGCCCCCCCCCCACCCTCCTCCCCTTTTAAACGGCTGACTGCGGGGAGCAGGTGTCACGCAGTATTTAAGTGACATTCGCAAAGCAAAATAAATATTGAAGCGCCCTGTCACTCGGCTGAGGGAATAATCTTGCGGGCCGAAGTTCCCCCATTCATTGTGAACCGCCCCTGACATTTGTTCTGAGGGAATAATTCGCAGTTTATCTTGCACGCCGGAGCCTTTTTATCAGCCCGGCAGTGGAAGTGCGGAGGGACCTGCGACGAGAGAGAGAGGGAAAAATGGTAATTGAGTATTTTATCAAACGCTTCCAACAAAACGGACTTTGCGAGTCGTAAATGAAGATTAAAACCATTGTTGGCAGAGACGGACAAATTGGAAAGATTTATTATCGGAAGCATCAGTGTGTCAGGGAGGGCCGCGAGGAGAAAGACACAAACTAGGCGCAGATACAAAAAAAAAAAAAAAATAAAATAAAATAGAAAAAAATAGAAAAAAAAAAAACAGGGCGCACTTAAGCCGGGCGCGGGAGAGTAAATTGCGCGGCTTAATTATTTTGTCGGGGTAGGACGGCAGAAGAGGAACGCGTTATAATAGCACAGCTGTCGTGGGACGTTATGTGTGAAAAAGAGACGGTGATAAAAGCATTGTGTAAAAAGGCAACAGTGCCGCGGACCGACGCCAAAATACTCCTGACTGGCGCTGATAATGGCAGACGGCTCTTTGTGTCAGACGAGGTTCCTCTTAAATAGCCTCTGAAAATGGCGAAGTGTCTCGCAGCTGCCGGGAATCCGCTGGAGGGAAAAAAGGTGGAATTGTTCAAAACTTCAATGGCCGGTACTTGTGGGGGGGCAAAGAGGACCTGTCATGGCTGAGGCTCCGGTCCTCAGGGATGTAGAGCCTGCCGTTGGGTGTCCCGTCGCCTCTCCTGGGATCCAGGACTCCTGGCAGTCCTGATTGGTTGGCACATTAATGGTCGGAGTTAGAACAACAGATCTCTAAGCTTCTACTACTCTTCCTCCGGGAATCCTTGGGTCTCCTCTGTTCTCCAGCCTCCAGTATTTTTTCCAGTCTCCCCAGTGCACCCCTGAGCATCCTGTATCATCCAATGACCTAAGTGCACCCCAAAGTATCCTGTATCATCTGGTGCACCCCCGACTCCAGTACCCCAAGAGCATCCTGTGACCTCTATTGCACCCCCCTGGCTCCAGTGCACCCAAAGCATTCTGTGTGATTCAGTGTCATCCATTGACCCCAATACAAATCGTGGCTCCAGTACACCCCATGACTCCAGCGCACCCAGGAGCATCCTGTGTCATTCAATGACCCCAGTGCTCCCCATTATTGCATTGCACCCCAGAGCATCCAATGGCACCCAGTGCTCAGTGGCCCCAGGGGCCACTGAAATGTTTCAGTGGACCCAGTGCTCCCCTTGACTCCATTGCACCCCAGAGCATCCATTGGCCCCAGTGCATCTCAGGACATCCTGTGTCATCCAGTGCTCCCCATTATTCCATTGCACCCCAGCGCATCCAATGCAATGGCGGCTGGTGGTAATTTTTTTGGGTTGGTCGGTCGTTGCACTTACCCCATCCATGGCGGGCATCACGGCCGGCCTCTCCTGCGCTCCTCCGTGGCGCCTCACGGCGGCGGGCATCACAAGCTGTGATGGCTCTCAGACCCGCTTCCTGATTGGCGGAGAGGAGATTCATTGGGAGAATAGTGAATATCCATTCGCTATTCTCACACACCTGGGTGGGCTCTGTGCGTTTTCTCTGCGCCCCAAGCCCACCCGATTTTGAAGCCTATTAGAGCCAGAGGATCTAATAGATGCTTCAAAAAAACATCCACCACCCATTGGAATTCGTGCATCCGGCGTCCTGCAAGGGGCTGGATGCATGGTTGGGGGGGCGGCGACTGTGTGCCCTTAATTGGCGCCCCTGACCCAATGTCATCCATTAGTCCCAGGGCACCCAGAGCATCCTATGTGTTTCAGTGACCCCAGTGCTCCCCTTGACTCCAGTGCATGCCAGAGCATCCCAGAGTGCAGGGTGGCCGGTATCGTGCGGCGCAGAGTGCAGGGGGACCTATAGCGTGCGGCGCAGAGTGCAGGGGGCCGGTAGCGTGCGGCGCAGAGTGCAGGGGGGCGGTAGCGTGCGGCGCAGAGTGCAGGGGGGCGGTAGCGTGTGGTGCAGAGTGCAGGGGGGCGGTAGCGTGTGGCGCAGAGTGCAGGGGGCCGGTAGCATGCGGCGCGGAGTGCAGGGGACCGGTAGCATGCGGCGCAGAGTGCAGGGGGCCGGTAGCATGCGGCGCAGAGTGCAGGGGGCCGGTAGCATGCGGCGCAGAGTGCAGGGGACCGGTAGCGTGCAGCGCAGAGTGCAAGAGACCGGTAGCGTGCGGCGCAGAGTGCAAGAGACCTGTAGCGTGCGGCGCAGAGTGCAGGGGGACCTGTAGCGTGCGGCGCAGAGTGCAGGGGGCCAGTAGCGTGCTGCGCAGAGTGAAGGGGGCCAGTAGCGTGCTGCGCAGAGTGAAGGGGGCCAGTAGCGTGCGGCGCAGAGTGCAGGGGGCCAGTAGCGTGCGGCGCAGAGTGCAGGGGACCGGTAGCATGCGGCGCAGAGTGCAAGAGACCTGTAGCATGCGGCGTAGAGTGCAGGGGGCCAGTAGTGTGCGGCGCAGAGTGCAGGGGACCTGTAGCGTGCGGCGCAGAGTGCAAGAGACCTGTAGCATGCGTCGCAGAGTGCAGGGGGCCGGTAGCGTGCGGCGTAGAGTGCAAGAGACCTGTAGCGTGCGGTGCAGAGTGCAGGGGGCCAGTAGCGTGCGGTGCAGAGTGCAGGGGGCCGGCAGCGTGCGGCGCAGAGTGCAGAGGGCCGGTAGCATGCGGCGTAGAGTGCATGGGGCCGGTAGTGTGCGGCGCAGAGTGCATGGGGCCGGTAGCGTGCGGCGCAGAGTGCATGGGGCCGGTAGCGTGCGGCGCAGAGTGCAGGGGGCCGGTAGCGTGCGGCGCAGAGTGCAGGGGGCCGGTAGCGTGCGGCGCAGAGTGCAGGGGACCCCCAGCACTCTGCGCCGAATGCTGCCCGTCTCCTGCGCCGCTTGCTACCGCCCCCTGCACTCTGCGCCGCGTGCTACTGGCCCCCTGCACTCTGCATGCATCCCCTGCACCCTACGTGAAATCCCTGCACCCTACGTGAATCCCTGCACCCTACGTGCATCCCCTGCACCCTATGTGAAATCTCTGCACCCTACATGCATCCCCTGCACCCATCCCCTGCACCCTACAGGTACACGCATCCCCTGCACCCTCTACATTGCATCCTAGCCGTTCTGTTTTCCAGTGTGTTGGGCATGCCCCCCTGTTTTCCACAGTCGTAGAAAGTTGCTCCTTTTTTTTTTTTTAATCTACGGTGAAAAGTTTTCTTTTTTGAGAAGCTGGTAGGAGCCGAGACTTGCACAGAGTTTTATATGCTTCCTAGTGGGATCATTATTTTAGTGCATCTTGCGCTGGAAGTTTCAAGGTCAGCATTACGCGAACAGTTGTAATGGTCCCCACAGAAAGATAAATATATATTGACTAAGCCTCAGCGCTGGTTCTTTTGCCTGCTGAAGGTCAACGGCTCCTCAGAGGTGTTCGGTAACCTTCACATGTCTATAGGTTAGACCTGTGATGAGTTGCAGCTCTGCAGCTTCGGGAAGGGAAGACTTCGGGGCTCCTCCGCTCCTTCTTAGAACGCAGGCTGCGTCCGACCGACTTGACGTATTTTTCCAGATAGAGACATAAAAGGTGTCTGCCGAGATCCCAGGCAATCAAAGCTCTGTCTAAAACTCTTAATAAAATTATAGCTTCGCCTAATAGGTTCTCTCGCTCAGGCCCGGCTAAGGGGAGATTCCATCTTAATAGAAACCTTTTTGTCGGATCGCGCCGGGAACGCTCTTTAGGGGGCTCTTGGAGGGGAGATTCATCGTTTTTTTTTTTTTTTTTTTTGTTGCTGAAGGTTTTTGCTTGCTGAGCATTCTGAGTTTTCGGCTCCTCCAGAGATCATCAGGCATCAGAAATATTCATCGAAAAATTTGCATAATTAGAATGCCGGAAATTTGTATCTAACTGCGTGAATTACAGGAACACCTTTTTTCGCTGCCCGGCGGCAGGGGGCTTAACCACTTCCGGACCGCCCACCGTCGTTATACGTCGGTACTTTGAAGAGGAGTTTCGTCGTTATAGCAGAAGCTAGCTGCCATCACCCCCGGTATCCTCTTCTTCAGTGGGCAGTCCGGCCTCAGATAAAAGTGGTCTCTGCGGCGGATTCGCTGCGAGATCACTTTTATTGGCGACGGGAGAGGGCCTCCTGCCGAGCTCTGGAGCCGTCAGCAGCGGCGGAGGCGATCGGATCCTTCTTGTGGCCTAACGTGGAGACGAGTGAGGGGAAGATGTCCCCCACCCGTCTCCATATCATTGGATCATCGTCAAAACGTCACTTCCGCCCATAGCTCTTAAAGGGACATTTTTTTTTTTTTTTTTAAATGACAAAAATGTTTTATTTCTTTTTTTTTATTGCATTTTTGTGTAAATATGAGATGTGAGGTCTTTTTGACCCCCCCAGATCTCATATTTAAGAGGTCCTGTCATGCTTTTTTTCTATTACAATGGATGTTTACATTCCTTGTATTAGGAGTAAAAGTGACACAATTTTTTTTTTTTTTTAAATAAAAAATAAAAAGGTAACATAAATAAGAAATTAAAAAAAAAAAATGTAAACGTGCCCCACCCCGACGAGCTCGCGTGCAGAAGCTAACGCATACGTGAGTAGCGCCCGCATATGAAAACGGTGTTCAAACCACACATGTGAGGTATCGCCGCGATCGGTAGAGCGAGAGCAATAATTCTAGCCCTAGTCCTCCTCTGTTACTTAAAACATGCAACCTGTAGAATTTTTTAGGAGATTTTTAAGGGTAAAAGTTTGTCGCTATTCCACGAGCGGGCGTTGAAACGTGACATGTTGGGTATCAATTTACTCGGCGTAACATTACACAACTAACTTTCACAATACAAAAATAAAATTGGGCTAACTTTACTATTGTCTTATTATTTTTTAATTCAATAAATGTATTTTTTCCCAAAAAAAGTGCGCTTGTAAGACCGCTGCGCAAATACGGCGTGACAGAAAGTATTGCAACAACCGCCATTTTATTCACTAGGGCAGTGATGGCGAACCTTTTTGTGCCCAAACTGAAATAAATACATTGGTTTTGTGTTGCAATGTGCCAACACGGCAATTCGCCAGAGAGGGGGGCTGAGTGAAAGAGAGGGGGTGTGTGAGAGGGAGAAAGAGGGAGAGAGAGAGAGAGGGGTGTGTGAGAGAGATGCTGAGAGGGAGATGGAACAGAGAGAGGGTGAGGGGCTGAGAGAGAGAGGGGTGTGAGAGATATGCTGAAAGAGAGGGGGCTGAGAGAGAGGGAGGGGGCTGAGAGAGAGGGAGGGGGGCTGAGAGAGAGGGAGGGGGGACAAAGAGAGAGGGGTGTGAGAGAGATTCTGAGAGAGAGGGGCAACAGAGAGAGGGAGAGGGGCTGAGAAAGAGGGGTGTGAGAGAAATGCTGAGAGAGAGGTGAGCTGAGAGAGAGGAGGAACAGAGAGAGGGAGGGGGGATAGAGAGAGAGAGATGGGGGACAGAGACAGAGGGGTGTGAGAGAGGGGAAACAGAGAAAGAGAAGGGGGACAGAGAGAGAGATGAGGGACAGAGAGAGAGGGGTGCGAGAGAGATGCTGAGAGAGGGGTGAGCTGAGTGTGAGGGGGAACAGAGAGAGGGGGACACAAAGGGGGGGGACGGAAAAAAAGAGGGGGGGTTGAAAGAGAGGGGGGTGGGGCTGGGAGGAGAGAGAGGCCTCTAGCTCTGTCCTGGACCCTCTCGTGTTCCCACAGAGATGGCTCTGCGTGCCAGCGTACAATGCAGAGTGGGACACGTAGTTCCAAAACATCTGGGGTGCCGAGGTTCGCCATAACTGCCCTAAGGCCCCGTTTGCACCTTATTTGAAGTTGAGTTTGCAGCCTTGTTTATAACTGTTGTTAGCCTTCCAATGTATCCCAGTCAGGATACATTGTATCCACCATCACCGAGCTGCTGGGCGATGGTCTTGTAGCCCATTCCAGCCTTGTTTAGGTCTACAATCTTCTCCCGACATCCTTGGACAGCTCTTTGGTCTTGGCCATGGTGGAGAGATTGGAATCTGATTGCTTTTGTGGACAGGTCTCTTTTATACAGGTAACAAGCTGAGATTAGGAGCACTCCCTTTAGGAGAGTGCTCCTAATCTCAGCTTGTTACCTGTATAGAAGACACTTGGGAGCCAGAAATCTCGCTGATTGACAAGGGATCAAATACTTATTTCACTCATTAAAATGCAAATCAGTTTATAACTTTTTTGAAATGCGTTTTCTGGATATTTTTGTTGTTATTCTGTCTCTCACTGTTATAATAAACCGACCATTAAAATGATAGACCGATCGATTCTTTGTCAGTGGGCAAACGTATAAAATCAGCCGGGGGTCAAATACTTTTTTTCCCTTCACTGTAAATGGGTCCTAAGAATCTTAGTGATCACATCCCAATGGTTGGATTCCTCTGGGGTTGGAAAATGTCCACCCATCCCCCGTCCCTTTTAATACATTTATCTCAACATCATGGGCATCCGCAGAACTTTTTTCAGGGGGGGGGGGGGGGCATCATTTTAAGGTCACCCATGCTCTGACCCTTTTCGACAATGTCATTATCAAATTATCACGGTCATAGACTGCAGACGTAGTACAGGTGATGGTCATAGACCGTGGACATGGCCCAAGAGACTGTCAGAGACTGCAGACATGGCCCAAGAGACTGTCAGAGACTGCGGACATGGCCCAGGAGACTGTGAGTGACTGCATACATGGCTCAAGAGACTGTCAGAGACTGCATACATGGCTCAAGAGACTGTAAGAGACTGCGGACATGGCACAAGAGATGACCAGAGACTGCATACATGGCTCAAGAGACTGCGGACATTGCACAAGAGACTGTCAGAGACTGCGGACATGGCCCATGAGACTGTGAGTGACTGCATACATGGCTCAAGAGACTGTAAGAGACTGCGGACATGGCACAAGAGATGACCAGAGACTGCATACATGGCTCAAGAGACTGCGGACATTGCACAAGAGACTGTCAGAGACTGCGGACATGGCCCAAGAGACTGTCAGAGACTGCGGACATGGCCCAGGAGACTGTGAGTGACTGCATACATGGCTCAAGAGACTGTATAAGACTGCAGACATGGCACAAGAGATGACCAGAGACTGCATACATGGCTCGAGAGACTGTGGACATTGCACAAGAGACTGTCAGAGACTGCGGACATGGCCCAGGAGACTGTGAGTGACGGCATACATGGCTCAAGAGACTGTATAAGACTGCAGACATGGCACAAGAGATGACCAGAGACTGCATACATGGCTCAAGAGACTGTATAAGACTGCAGACATGGCACAAGAGATGACCAGAGACTGCATACATGGCTCAAGAGACTGCGGACATTGCACAAGAGACTGTCAGAGACTGCAGACATGGCCCAAGAGACTGTCAGAGACTGCGGACATGGCCCAGGAGACTGTGAGTGACTGTATAGATAGCTCAAGAGACTGTAAGAGACTGCGGACATGGCACAAGAGATGACCAGAGACTGCATACATGGCTCAAGAGACTGTGGACATTGCACACGAGACTGTCAGAAACTGCATACATGTGGGGGGGGGGGTGACAGAAAGAGACAAAGGGGGGTGACAGAGAGGAGTGTGACAGAGAGAGACAGAGGGGGGTGACAGAGAGCGAGGGGGGGTGAAAAACACAGAGGGGTGAGAGAGAGAGAGAGAGAGAGAGAGAGAGAGAGAGAGGGGGGGGGTGACAGAGAGGGGTGATGGGGGTCATCACTCCTGATCCAATCCCTGATTCCAGGGGGGGGCACTTGCCACCCCCCCTTACCCCTACCTGCGGATGCCCATGCTCAACATTCGCCCCTTTGCCGCCCGTCTCGAAGTCTCGCGATAAGAGAGCAAAGCTAGTAACTTTTATTTTATTTTGGCTTTTTTTTTTACAAGTTTGTTACAAACTTTGGGAAAGTGACTAAACTCCTCGCCGCGTCGTCGCAGTAAACTTTTTTGTGCTGAATTAATGTCTTTCAATAATAAAATAAAAGGAGACAAAGCGAACGTTTTACTTATCATGACAAGAAGCGTTTGAAGTCCCCTTAATCAATCAATCATGTCATCAGGACACAAAAGGCGTCAGCATTACCGAGCGCGGCGGGGGGTGCGCGGGGGAGGGGCGCGCATTGTCTTTACATGTAACACTTTGGGATTAAACAAGTGTTATTTTTTTTATTTATTTTTTTAAGACGCCTTGTCTTCCTGGCACAATGCGGGAAAATTATTCTTCCGCGCGAAGATAAAGGAAGTGCCCCGCGGTCCACTGCGGTCCTCGCCGCCCGTCAATCATCAGGGAAAAGTTTGTTGAGACATTTAATTACAAGATAATGCAGACATCAGAATTCTCCGCTGCTACTGACAGCCTCATTCCGAATGGGAAAACGCGCCCCCCTCCCCCCACCGCGGGGTCACAGATCCTCCGAGGTTACCTCCGTAATGACAGGTCCTTTATAGTCGCGTTCTGACATTGAAAGAGGGGGGAAAAAAAAAAACGCAATTATACTAATAAATTAATAACAGTAATAATGCGACAGTCATAATTGTAGAACGCACAGGTTGTCAGCCGCGCGTTCTGTCGCTGGCTGGGAAATTTTGTACTGTATCAGCAATTCTTACACAACATTAAATTGACTTAAAATCATACATGGTTCAGAGACGTTTACGGCGCTCGTAAGACGCGGCGCGCGGGGGAGGGGGGGGGGGGCGCGCAATTGATGTTCTGTGACTAAAAATATATTTGGATGATAGACGGAAAAAAAAAACAGAAATGCAAGTTTGCAGAAGAAGTCGTCCCGAGAATTGAAGGGTTTTATCAGGGCGTCGCTGGATGAGGAGGAGAAGGAGCGCCGGCCTTACATTGGCCGAAGACCCCATCTATAGCATTATCCTTGTGACAGCTCTGACATATACCGCAGTGCTGTACAGAGAGCACTGAGCCGGTCACATCAGTCTCTGTACCAAAGGAGCTTACACTCTAATGTCCCCTCCCCATGTCACATCAGCCTCTGTACCAAAAGAGCTTACACTCTAAACCCCCCCCCCCCCCCCACCACATCCACCATACACTATTATTATACATTTATATAGCTCTGACATATACCGCAGTGCTGTATTGAGCCTGTCACATCAGTCTCTGTACCAAAGGAGCTTACACTCTAATGTCGCCCCCCCCACAGTCACACACACAACACTATTATTATTATACATTTATATAGCTCTGACATATACCGCAGTGCTGTACAGAGAACACTGAGCCGGTCATATCAGTCTCTGTACCAGAGGAGCTTACACTCTAATCTCCCCACACAGTCACACACTATTATTATTATTTTTATTATACATTTATATAGCTCTCACATATACCATAGTGCTGTATAGAGAACACTGAGCCACATCAGTCTCTGCACCAGAGGAGCTTACACTCTAATGTCCCCCCCAGTCATGCATTGTTATTATTAGAGTGTAAGCTCCTTTGGTACAGAGACTGATGTGATTGGCTCAGTGTTCTCTGTACAGCACTGCGGTATATGTCAGAGCTACATAAATGTATACAGCCCCCCCCCCCACAGTCACACACTATTATTATTATACATTTATATAGCTGTGACATATACCGCAGTGCTGTACAGAGAACACAGAGCCGGTCAATCTTTGTACCAGAGGAGCTTACACTCTAATGTCCCCCCACAATCACACACTATTATCATTATATATTCATGTAGCTCTGGCATATACCACAGTGCTGTACAGAGAACACTGAGCCAGCCGCCTCGGTCTCTGCGCCTGAGGAGCTTACACTCTAATGTTCCTCCCCAGTCACACATTGTTATTATTAGAGTGTAAGCTCCTCTGGTACAGAGACTGACTGGCTCAGTGTTCTCTGTACAGCACTGCGGTATATGTCAGAGCTATATAAATGTATACTGTCCCCCCCACAGTCACACACTATTATTATTATACATATATATAGCGCTGACATATACCGCAGTGCTGTACAGAGAACACTCAGTCAGTCACATCAGTCTGTGTACTAGAAGAGCTTACACTCTAATGTCCCCTTCCCCCCACAATCAAACATTGTACCAGAGGAGCTTACACTCTAATAATAACAATGTGTGTCTGTGGGGAGGACATTAGAGTGTAAGCTCCTCTGGTACAGAGACTGATGTGACCGGCTCAGTGTTCTCTGTACAGCACTGCGGTATATGTCAGAGCTATATAAATGTATGATAATAATTGTGTGTGACTGTGGGGGGGGGGGGGGGGGCATTAGAGTGTAAGCTCCGTTGGTGATGTATCAGAGTTATCAGAGTTATATAAATGTATGGTAATATTAGTGTGACTGTTGTGGGACATTATACATCAATATAGCTCTGACATATACCGCAGTGCTGTACTGAGCCGGTCACATCAGTCTCTATACCAGAGGAGCTTACACTCTAATGTCCCCCCCCCCCCCACAGTCACACACTATTGTTATTATACATCTATATAGCTCTGACATATACCGCAGTGCTGTAGAGTTATATAAATGTATGGTAATATTAGTGTGACTGTTGTGGGACATTATACATCATTGTAGCTCTGACATATACCGCAGTGCTGTACAGAGAACACTGAGCCAGTCACATCAGTCTCTGTACCAGAGGAGCTTACACTCTAATAATAGTGTGTGAGTGTGGGGGGGGGGGCATTAGAGTGGAATAAGTGCACCCCCAAACTATAACAGGTCACATGTCCTCGACATAGGGGGCACTTTGTCTGGGGGAACCCCGCACAGTAAAGCACTTTGCCCCCATGTTGATGAGGACAAGGGCCTCATCCCCACAACTCTGACCCTGTGGTTGTGTGGGTGTGTGGGGGGGGGGGAAATGAAATCTGGAAACCCCCTTTAACAAAGCCCCCCCCCCACTATGTGAATGGGTACTACCCCACTCATCCACCCAAAAAATGCCAGCAGTGGCCTGGTATGGTTGGGGAAGGATGAGTTGCAGTAATAAAACACGCATTAAAAACTTATCAAAAAAGCCGCACCGCATGCTGCAATATAAAAAATAAAAAATTGCATTGCAAATCGGATCCGAATCGCACTGCGCTAGTGTGAACCTCGCCTTAATAATCTTTCAGAAGACTGAAAAGGATTTGTGTTTCCCATTCCCAGGAAAGTTTCTCCTCTACAATGTAACATTTTGTAACGTTTTGGTTACTTTTTCTTATCCTGCAAATAAATAGAAGAAAAGTAACACAAGAACTACGAATCATAACAAACTTTTCTGTGTATTTTACCCCCCCCCCCCCCCCCCCCCCTTCCCTCCCGACATGCAGCCGTCCCTGACAACTTCCCCTTTTTTTTAAATGACGATTGGCCAATCCTGCGGCAGCGTCACATGGACACTAACACAGAAGAGCCGCTTGCCTAATTGTATTTGATGCAAGTGTGTGTGTGTTGCGCGACGAGATGTTATCATCCACTTCTTTCACCATTCCCCAGTCCAGTCTGCCCGGCGTGTCTACAAGAAAGGCGCTGCTCAGTGTCACTCATTTAAAACGCACAACGAATGGCGCAGCGATGCACTGCAGGAGATTTTTTTTTTTATGCATTAACATTAAGGTGAAGTAAAATGCATGTTTTACCCCGTATCATCGCCACGCACAGGTTTAAATAGGGCATTCGATACTTTGGGGCCCCCGTTGGCACCTGCGTGATTTTACGGGCGTTTCCTAACAAGCAATAATGCACAACAAAAGTCCTGTCGCGCCTTCCTGTGGGGCCCTTTCCATATCTGTGCATTGCACCGCTGTGCATCGGGAAAAATAGCGCAGGAGCATTTGTGGTGCATCAACCAGACACGTGCCATTCGTTTTCGTTCCGAATTCGTTTTTTAACGAGTTTGGACAAATTTCCGGATTAACGAAAACCCGTTTAACAAATTTTTCCGAAAATTCAAAATTCAAAAATCCGAAAATTAGAAAATGTGAAATAATAACTAACTAATAATAATTAACTATTTAACCCCTTGCCACCCGCCATATAGCAATATGAAGTCGGCAAAGTGGTTGCGATAACCTGACCGGACGTCATACGACGTCGCCAGGATATCAAGCCACTGGGGGGCGTGCACCGCGGCGATCGTTTTTGCGGTCTGTCAGTCGGACACACCGATATACCGATCTAGGTAATGAGTCTCTGACAGATTATTATTATTCTCGTTAGTGTTACAAGGTCTCAGGTGTGAATGGGGGGCAGGTGTGGTAAATTTGGTGTTATCGCTCTCACTCTCTCATACTGGTCACTGGAAGTACAACATGGCACCTCGTGGCAAAGAACTCTCTGAGGATCTGAAAAAATGAAATGCTGCTCTACATAAAGATGGCCGAGGCTATAAAAAGATTGCCAAGACCTTGAAACTGAGCTGCAGCACGGTGGCCAAGACCATACAGCGGTATAACAGGACAGGTTCCACTCAGAACAGGCCTCGCCATGATCCACCAACGAAGTTGAGGTCACGTGCTCAGCGTCATATCCAGAGGGTGTCTTTGGGAAATAGACGTATGAGTGCTGCCAGCATTGCTGCAGAGGTTGTAGGGGTGGGGGGTCAGCCTGTCAGTGCTCAGACCATACGCCGCACACTGCATCAAATTGGTCTGCATGGCTGTCGTCCCAGAAGGAAGCCTCTTCTAAAGATGATGCACAAGAAAGTCCGCAAACAGTTTGCTGAAGACAAGCAGACTAAGGACATGGATTACTGGAACCATATCCTGTGGTCTGATGAGACCAAGATAAACGTATTTGGTGTCAGATGGTGACAAGCGTGTGTGGGGGCAACCAGGTGAGGAGGACAAAGACAAGTGTGTCTTGTCTACAGTCAGGCATGGTGGGGGGAGTGTCATGGTCTGGGGCTGCATGAGTGCTGCCGGCACTGGGGGGGCTACAGATCATTGAGGGAACCATGAATACCACCATGTACTGTGACATACTGAAGCAGAGCATGATCCCCTCCCTTCAGAGACTGGACCGCAGGGCAGTATTCCAACATGATAACCACCCCAATCACACCTCCAAGACCACCACTGCCTTGCTAAAGAAGCTGAGGGTAAAGGTGATGGACTTGCCAAGCATGTCTCCAGACCTAAACCCTATTGATCATCTGTGGGACATCCTCAAACGGAAGGTGGAGGAGCGCAAGGTCTCTAACACCCACCAGCTCTGTGATGTCGTCATGGAGGAGGGGAAGAGGACTCCAGTGACAACCTGTGAAGCTCTGGTGACCTCCATGCCCAAGAGGGTTAAGGCAGTGCTGGAAAATAATGGTGGCCACACAAAATATCGACACTTTGGGCCCAATTTGGACATTTTCCCTTAGGGGTGTACTCACTTTTGTTGCCAGCGGTTTAGACATTAATGGCTGTGTGTTGAGTTATTTTGAGGGGACAGTAAATTTACACTGTTATACAAGCTGTACACTCACTACTTTACATTGTAGACAAGTGTCATTTCTTCAGTGTTGTCACATGAAAAGATAGAAGAAAAGAGTTACAGAAATGTGAGGGGTGTACTTACTTTTGTGAGATACTGTATTTATAATAAACGTTGTTCTAGCAACTAACTTCATCCAGTAGAAAGACTTACATTGACTTTAATGTTTGCCTGGAGTCCCCCTTTAATACGTCGCTCAGAATTGGACCTTTTTGGGTTTCATGTGATGTGGATATTATTTAGATTGCGGAAATGATTTAGTAATCACAGCGCAGCGCCGGCCTCGCGTTCCTCTTCTGCTACAAATAGTAATAGCTTGGCAAATTTCTTGTTTTCTCCCGTTATCGATCCCTCCGAGTTCTGATTCCGCGGCCGGCCCCGAGAAACTCGGATTGCCGCACTTCTATGTATTTTTTTTTTTTTTTTGCTGCACAATGCACCAGAATAAGTTACAAAGAGTGACAGCGTGATTTGCCGACATCAGCAGAAAAACAAAGCCGCGTCTGCAATGAAAAATGCTCCTCGTTTGGAAAGACCCGAGGCTGTCACACACACATATATATAATTATTATTTTTTTATTTTTATTTTTTTCCCCGTTCTGTAATTTTATGGCGGCCGGCGGCCCCTCCGTGTGCCGAGTCGCGGTGTCGGCGGATTACGCTTTCTAGTCACCTCTCTCTCTAATTTCTGAACTGCAATTAGACGTAAACTTTTCGACTGCCCCCACTTCACTTGGCGCTTTTCAGGATAGCAATTAGGAAGAGTTGGGTGAATAGGTTACACATTTATCCATCTCTATTACTCTGACTGATTGAGCTATTAAGAAAAGGCAAACTCATTCTTTATTACCTCGCTGATCCTTTGCCCCATACAAGTGCTGCATTAAAGATGAGAGTTATTGAAAACTCCTCGGCGAAATCTGAAGCAACTTGGAGAGTCGATGAAGAAGAGACTTGATTTAATTTGAGATTCAGGCTTGGGTTGGGCAAGTTCTAGTTCTAATTTGGAGATGGGAGCCAGGTGAAGGGTTAGGCGATTTGGCGCTGGACTACTGTGGGCTGTAGACCTAAGAGGGCATCTGCGACATATACCGTACACATATACACTATATTACCAAAAGTATTAAGACGCTTTTCTTTACACGTACACAAACTTTAATGGCCTCCCAGTCTTAGTCCGTAGGGTTCAATATTGAGTTGGCCCACCTTTTGCAGCTATAACAGCTTCAACTCTTCTGGGAAGGCCGTCCACAAGGTTTAGGAGTGTGTCTATGGGAGTGTTTGACCATTCTTCCAGAAGCGCATTTGTGAGGTCAGGCACTGATGTATAGTTTCATAGTTAGTAAGGTTGAATAAAGACATCAGTCCATCCAGTTCAACCCGAGTGTCTCCAATTATCCCTATCCCTGTACATTGCACACTCACATCGGTCCCTACCCTCAAGGAGACCACAATCCAAGGTCCCCATTCATATACTAGGGCCAATTTTTTGGACAGAAGCCAATTAACCTACCTGCATGCCTTTGGATTGTGGGAGGAAACCGGAGTACCCGGAGGAAACCCACGCAGGCACAGGGAGAACATGCAAACTCCAGGCAGGTAGTGTCGTGGTTGGGATTCGAACCAGTGACTCTTCTTACTGCTAGGTGAGAGTGCTAACCACTACACCACTGTGCTGCCCTATGAGAATGAGAAAGTCTTATGCCCCATACACACGGTCGGAAAATCTGACCACAAAATCCATCCACAAAATACACACGGTCGGACAAAGTTGTCGGAAAATCCGATCACTCTGAACGTGGTGACGTTCGTTGCGTACGACGGAACTACGTAGAGGCTAGTAGCCAATAGCTTTGGTCTTGTAATGTGATCTGAGCATGCGTGACACTCTGTCCGTCAGAATTCGCTACACACGATCGGAAAAAGTCCGATAGGACTTTGTTGTCGGAAAATTTGAGAGCAGAAGTTAAAACTTTGTCCGTCGGAAAATCCGATGGAAAATGTCCGATGGAGCCTACACACGGTCGGAATTTCCGACAACATTGTCCGATAGGACAGAATCCATCGGAAAATCCGACCGTGTGTATGGGGCTTTAGTCCGTAGGGTTCAATATTGAGTTGGCCCACCCTTTGCAGCTATAACATCTTCAACTCTTCTGGGAAGACCGTCCACAAGGTGTCTATGGGAATGTTTGACCATTCTTTCAGAAGCACATTTGTGAGGTCAGGCACTGATGTTGTATGAGAAAGTCTTGCTCGCAGTCTCCGCTCAAATTCATCCCAAAGGTGTTGAGGTCAGAACTCTGTTAAGTTTCTCCACACCAAACTTTATTATGGTGTGGGGGTTCTTTTTCAGGGGTTGGGCTTGGCACCCTAGTTCCAGTAAAGGGAACTCTTACGGCGACATTTTGGACAATTTCATGCTCCCAACTTTATGGGAACAGTTTGGGGATGGTCCCTTCCTTTTCCAACATGACTGCTCACCAGTGCACAAAGTAAGGTCCATAAAGGCACTGCTGCCTTCTTTTTTCTTTTTTTGTTTGTTGCTTGAAGAAGAGTGGTGGAGGTCATAGACTGGTGAGAACGTTGCGTAGCCGAGTGTTCATACTGTAAGGCACACAGAATATTAAAGACTTTATCCACGTGATAAATAGGGTTATAATTAGTGAAATCATTAGCACGAGCCTCGCCGCGTCCTTCAATGTTCTTTCAAAGTCTTCCCATTTTAATGGCAACTTCTTCGATGGATGAATCTCTTTTGAGCCAAGTAAGCTATTTTTCCACCGTCTCTGAGGAGGTGACTGGGCCGTCAATGGCCAGTGAGGTCGAGGAGTGAAATCATTACTTAGTAGCATGTAAACAGCGAGAGATGTGGAGTCCGTTTATTGCATCCCTCCTATTTTTTTAATTTTTTTTTCCCAGTGCTTTTGGTTTCATTGAGAGAAATTCTGGTGGTGATGGCTCCGCAGGGACAGGCAGCAGAGAAATTTGATTAAATGGACGCTTGGGGTCACAACCTTGTCTAAACAGACTGCCTCTCTCAGCGTTAATCCGGGAATGTTCAAAATCTCTGACCTTGCCATGCGGCGGTGTCGGCGTGATTTGAAATTACTCCGGCATGGATGAGAAAAAAAAAAAAAAAAGGGGGGGGGGGGGGGGGTTTGCATCATTTGAAAGATTTGTTTCTATCGTTTCTTCTTTATTCCTAGAAAGGAAAGCCACCAGGTTTGGTCTACAAAACACGCCTTCCAATTGTTTTTTAGCCCTTCAATTTTCACAATTTCTTTTATTTATTTTTTAATGATGCAAACGATTATTTTGGTTCAATTGGACACCCTAAAGAAGACCCTGTCACCTGTAGAATGTATTTTTCGACTATGGCATTGGATCTTTCTCTAGAGAAAGTAGCCTGCGTGTTTGTAGAGGTGGGATAGCGGAATGCTGTGTGCATTGACTCCTTTCTGGAGAACCAACAGTGAGTGATTGGCCAAGTTTTTTACCTGGGCCTATTAACTGGTTCTGCCAACGAGCATCAACCAGGGTCATGGAGGGTCCTACAAGCATACAAATGCTCATTGATCGGACCGTTCATGGTCTTATCAGGTTAAATTAGAACTCTAGGACAATTTTTTTTATTTATTTATTTATTTATTACAGGATTTATATAGCACCAACAGTTTACGCAGCGCTTTACAATATAAAAAGTGAGACAATACAGTTATAATACAATAAAATACAAGAGGATTAAGGGGGCCCTGCTCACAAGAGCTTACAATCTAATAGGGTGGGGGAGGTGATACAAAAGGTTGTAACTGTGGGGAATGAGCTGATGGAAGTGGTAGAAGATTAGTTGGAGACGTGATAGGCTTCCCTGAAGAGATGAGTTTTCAGGGACCGCCTGAAGGTAGCAAGAGTAGGGGATAGCCGGACAGGTTGAGGTAGCGAGTTCCAGAGGATGGGAGAGGCTCTGGAGAAATCCTGGAGACGAGCATGGGAGGAGGAAACGAGAGCTTGACAGGAGGAGATCTTGAGAAGAGCGGAGAGGACGGTTTGGGATTTTGAATAGAGTCAGGAAAGGGTTATAATCCTTGTTATTTTTTGTCCCATTGGGGAGATTTCCCTTCACTTCCTGTCCCGTAGCCAAACAGGAAGTGAAAGAAAATCTCTGTAAATTAAGGGAATTCCTTGGGACCCCCCCCCCCCGGGTCACCAGAACCAGGTCCCCATTGGAAGATTCCCCCCCCTATTTCTTTTCTGGGGACTCTTTTCTAACTCCCCCCACAGTTAGAAATACCTCTCAGGGAATACTTAACCCCTTGCCCCCTAGTGCCCCCTAGTGCACCCTGCATATAGATCAGGGGTCAGGCACATGGATTGGGGGGGGGGGGCGGTGCCTGTGCGCCCTGCATGTAGATCAGGGGCCGGGCGCATGGATTAGGGGGGGTGGCGCCTGTGCACCATACATGTAGATCAGGGGCCGGGCGCATGGATTAGGGGGGTGACGCCTGTGCGCCCTGCATGTACATCAGGGCCGAGCGCATGGATTAGGGGGGGTGGCGCCTGTGCACCCTACATGTACATCAGGGGCCGAGCGCATGGATTAGGGGGGGCGGCGCCTGTGCGCCCTACATGTAGATCAGGGGCCAGGTGCATGGATTAGGGGGTGACGCCTGTGCTCCCTGCATGTAGATCAGGGGCCGGGCACGTAGATTAGGGGGTGGCGCCTGTGCGCCGTGCACGTGGGCCGTGCACATGGATTAGGGGGCGGCACTTGTGCACCCTGCATGTTGATCACGGGACGGGCACATGGATTAGGGGGCGGCACTTGTGCACCCTGCATGTAGATCAGGGGCCACGCACATGGATTAGGGGGCGGCGCCCGTGCCCCTGCAAGAGCGGCCACCACTGGTGGAAATGCACTCTATATGTTACTTTAGTATCATAAGAAAAGACAAAGTAATCACTGATTCTGTAGTCCCATAACAGAAGTGCTCTGGTCCATAAGGTGTGTACAGGTTCTGGAGCTGAAAGGGTTAAAGAGCATCGGCATCAGGACCAGGATGTCGGCTCTGGGCGGAGGGACCCTTTAAGCCGTGTGTTCTGCACGCGCCGTGTTGGGATTTTTCTGTCCCGCGGACGGTTACATCATCACCCCACTTCATAGGAAATTGCAGACATAGAACTTGCACAAACGCTTTAATGAAAAACAACAAAAATCTCTTTTTATCGGCGGAGCAGATGTCCTGTGACTCGGCTTGAGCCAGTCCCGGCTGACATTCCGCAATATCCTTCGCCAAATCACTTTGCTGAATGTCGATGGTTATCGCCGCGTAACGTCTGATTGCCACATGGCGCTACATTGTATGTTTTCATTTTAACAGACAAAGATTACAATGTATCATCATACACAGAGGGGCTTATTGAGGACACATTCACCCAACATTCTCTGCAGGGGAATCTTCCTGGGGAATGTATTCACTGCCAGAGGATGTTGGGGGGAAGTCACATTCATTGTTTTGTAAACAGACCCCATAGTGCACACATGAAGCACTTAATGTTTAAAGTGAACCTGTCATCAGATATATGTGTATTCCTCCTGAATCTCGGTGATCTTTGTGTATTTCCTCCAGATCTGTGCAGTCATCCTTCTTGTAATAAAGACCGCTCACTGCTGCTCTCTCTCCTTGTGCAGGGTGACTGGTCTGGTCTCCGCCCCCCTCCTGTAGTTTTCTGTAGAGGGTGGAGTCTGCTGGTCTCCTCCCACAGCCCTGCTCTCTCCACGTGCAAGGTGACTGGTCTTGTCTCCGCCCCCTCCTGTAGTTTTCTGTAGTGGGTGGAGCCTGCTGGGCTCCTCCCACAGCCCCACTCTCTCTCCTTGTGCAGGGTGACTGGTCTTGCTGCCGCCCCCTCCTGTAGTTTTCTGTAGTGGGTGGAGCCTAGTGGGCCGCTCCCACAGCTCCACACTCTCTCTCCTTGTGCAGGGGAGCCGGTCTTGTCTCCGCCCCTTCTGTAGTTTTCTGGTTGGTGGAGTCTGCTGGGTTCCTCCCACAGTTCTGCTCTCTCTCCTTGTGCAGGCGGACATGCCTTGTGTTTACCCCCTTCTGTAGTTTTCTGTAGTGGGTGGAGTCTGCTGGGCCCCTACCACAGCTCTGCTCTCTCTCCTTCAGCAGGGTGACTGGTCTTGTCTCCGCCCCCTCCTGTAGTTTTCTGTAGTGGGTGGAGCCTGCTGGGCCCCTCGCACAGCTCTGCTCTCTCTCCTTGTGCAAGGTGACTGGTCTTGTCTCCGCCCCCTCCTGTAGTTTTCTGTAGTAGGTGGAGCCTGCTGGGCCCCTCGCACAGCTCTGCTCTCTCTCCTTGTGCAAGGTGACTGGTCTTGTCTCCGCCCCCTCCTGTAGATTTCAGTAGTGGGTGGAGCCTGCTGGGTTCCTCCCACAGGTCCACTCTCTCTCCTTGTGAAGGGTGACTGGTCTTGTCTGCACCCCTCCTGTAGTTTTCTGCAGGCAGCCTGTAGCAGATGGAACTAGTGTGGCCCCTCCCACAGTGATGTCACTGTGCCCAGAAAGTCGCTTTCAGTTCAAGGTATTTAATACACAGGAACTCCCCCTGGAACTCCTCCTGACAATGCCTTCATCTGCTTTTCTCCCAAGAAGGACAGCGCCATCTTTGTTCTGCCACCAACAATCATTCCACAGTCTGACACCTAAGGTTCCATTCACACTCGTACGTCTCCAAAGTCATGTGACTTTGAAGTGCAGCTTTTATGCAACTTCGAAGCAATGTTGGATGAGTGCGACTTGACCAGTGATAATGGAAAACTGTTGCACAACTGTCGCATGTATAACATTCAGGTGCGACATTCATGCAACATTTGAGGGTGTACATTACAGTCTATGGTACTGAAGTTGCATGAAAGTCAGACTAATGTAGTATAGGAACCTTTTTAAAGCTGATGTTACTTTAAGTCGCACATATTTAAACGGTTGTCATTGAAAAACACGGGGGTGACTTATCATGCAATTTTAGTGTCCAGAGTTGCATGACAAGTTGCACAAGTGTGAAGGGAGCCTAAATCCAGTGTGAATGCCCCCCTCTCTCCTCTGCCACCCTCCTCTCTTCTCTGCCCCCTCTCACTCTCTCTCTTCTCTGCCCCCTCTCACTCTCTCTCTTCTCTGCCCCCTCTCACTCTCTCTCTTCTCTGCCCCCTCTCACTCTCTCTCTTCTCTGCCCCCTCCCTCTCTCTTCTCTGCCCCCTCTCTCTCTTCTCTGCCCCCCTCTCTCTCTCCCCCCTCTCTCTCTCCCTCTGCCCACCTCTCTCTCTCTCTGCCCCTCTCTCTCTTCTCTGCCCCTCTCTCTCTCCCTCTCTGCCCCCTCTCTCTCTTTCCTCTGCCCCCTCTCACTCTCTCTCTTCTCTGCCCCCTATCACTCTCTCTCTTCTCTACCCCCTATCACTCTCTCTCTTCTATGCCCCCTCTCTCTTCTCTGCCCCCTCTCTCCCCTCTGCCCCCCTCTCCCTCCTCTGCCACTCTCTCCCCCCTCTGCCCCACTCTCTCCCCCCTCTGCCCACCCTCTCTCTCTCTCTCTCTCTCTCTCTCTCTCTCTATCTCCCTCTCTCCCCCTCTCCCTCCTCTGCTCATCTCTCTCCTCTGCCCCCCTTCTCTCTCTCTCTCTCCTCTGCCCCTCCCTTCTCTCTCTCTCTCTCTCCTCTGCCCCCTCTCTCTCTTTCCTCTGCCCCCTCTCACTCTCTCTCTTCTCTGCCCCCTATCACTCTCTCTCTTCTCTACCCCCTATCACTCTCTCTCTTCTCTGCCCCCTCTCTCCCCTCTGCCCCCCTCTCTCCCCTCTGCCCCCTCTCTCTCTCCTCTGCCCCCCTCTCCCTCCTCTGCCCCCCTCTCCCCCACTCTCTCCCCCCTCTGCCCCACTCTCTCCCCCCTCTGCCCCACTCTCTCCCCCCTCTGCCCCACTCTCTCCCCCCTCTGCCCCTCTCTCTCCCCCCTCTGCCCACTCTCTCTCTCTCTCTCTCTCTCTCTCTCTCTCTCTCTCTCTCTCTATCTCCCTCTCTCCCCCTCTCCCTCCTCTGCTCATCTCTCTCCTCTGCCCCCCCCTTCTCTTTCTCTCTCCTCTGCCCCTCCCTTCTCTCTCTCTCTCCTCTGCCCCCTCTCTCTCTTTTTTGGGCTTTCTGTTAGAAGTGACAACACAAAGTCCCTGCTTCAAGTGCTTAGACAAGTGTCCTCCATTGAGAGTGTAGAACAGACATTGTTTTTGGGCGGAGTGACCCTTTTAAGGCTGGATCTTGGTTCTTCTCTACAACCCCTTAATGTTACATTGTTTCTTCCGGCCCCCTCTTGCAGCACTGGTACTCCACATGGCAGGAATCACGTTCCTCTCGTCCTCCATCTAGATCGGACACCCGCCCCTTTCACGTCTCCTGGCGATTAACCCTTTGTATGACTCCATTGTTAATGATCACATTGCTGGTGGGGTAGCGGCTGCTTCCTTGGATTCTGAATTCCATTCCCACGCTGCCCACATTTGTGTCATCCCGCGTGTCGCCTCCTGTGTTCCAGCTTGTGGCAAATTCAGAGGAGAGCGAGCGATCCCTATGATTAGATTCACCTGTATGCTTTTTTTTTTTTTAAGTGAGTTCGGTATTTTCTGTGCTCTAATTGAAACTTGTTGGACGGTGTTTTTAATAATGTGATCACAGACCATCCAATGTACAGGAGGAAAGCAAGTGAACCTCCCACCACCCTATACATGTGAGATCAGAAGAACCTCCGCCGCTCCCAAGTCTGATGTCTGCCCGCGTCTAAGTGACGGGCGCTCCCCACCTGTCCAAGGCAAAGAGAGAAGCTCTACTCCAATTACTTGTCCCACCTCTGTGGCTTAAACAGCCTCCACTCTTCTGAGAAGGCTTGCCACAAGATTTTGGAGGGTGTCTGTGGGCGTTTGGGAAATTTGTGAGGTCAGGTACTGATGTTGGATGAGAAGACCTTTCTCACCATCGGTGTTCCAATTCATCCCAATGGTGTTCAGTAGGGATGAGGTCAGGAATCTCTCTCTCACTCTCTCTATCTCTCTCTCACTCTCACTCTCGCTCTCTGCCACCTCTGGCCTCCCCCTTCTGCCTGCCACCTCTGACTCCCCTCTCTCTGCCACCTCTGACCCCCCCTCTGCCACCTCTGACCCCCCCCATGCCACCTCTGACCCCCCTCTCTCTGCCTCCTCTGACCCCCCTCTCCCTGCCACCTATGCCACCCCCTTGTCCCTGCCAACTTTGGCCCCCCTCTGTCCCTGCCAACTCTGCTCCCCCTTTTCTCTGCCAACTCTAGCCCCCCTCCTCTCTGCCAACTCTAGCCCCCCTTCTCTCTGCCAACTCTGACCCCTCTCTCTCTGCCACCTCTGACCCCCCCTCTCCCTGCCACCTCTGACCCCCCCTTTCTACAACCTCTAGCCTCCCCTACTCCCTGCCAACCTCTGGCCTTCCCTCTCTCTGCCAACCCTTGCCTTCCCTCTGTCTGCCAACCCTGGCCTTCCCTCTCTCTGCCACCTCTGGCTCCCCCTACTCTCTGCCAACTCTGGCATTCCCTCTGTCTGCCAACTCTGGCCTTCCCTCTCTCTGCCACCTCTGGCTCCCCCTACTCTCTGCCAACTCTGGCCTTCCCTCTTTCTGCCACCTCTGAGCCCCCTCTCTCGGCCGCCTCTGACCCTCCCTTCTCTCTGCCACCTCTGACCCCCCCTTTCTCTCTGCCACCTCTGACCCTCCCTTCTCTCTGTCACCTCTGACCCCCCCTTTCTCTCTACCACCTCTGACCCCCCTTTCTTTCTGCCATCACTGACCCCCCCTTTCTCTCTGCCACCTCTGACCCCCCCTTTCTCTCTCTCTCTCCTCTGCCTCCTCTCTCTCTGCCCCCTCTCTCCTCTGCCCCCCTCTCTCTCTCCCTCTCTCTTCTCTGCCCCCCTCTCTCTCTCTCCTCTACCACCACTTCCTCCCTATCCCCCTCTGCCCCTTCTCTCCTCTGCCCCCCCCTCCTCTCTTTTCTGCGCCCCCTTCCTCTCTCTCTCCTGCCCCCTCTCTCTCTCCTCTGCCCCCTCTCTCCTCTGCCCCCCTCTCTCTCTTTCCTTTGCCCCCCTCTCTCCTCTCTTCTTTGCCCCCCTTTCTCTTCTCTGCCCCCCCTCGCTCTCTCCCTCCTCTGGCCTCTCTTGTGATCAGCCACTCTCTCTATAATTAAAGTCACCCATTCCCCCCTTGATTATCTCGGTCTTTCCCTGGCTGTGCAGACAATGGAGAGTGGGATACAGTAGAACTAATTTCCCCATTATTGATTTCACGCACCAGCTGCCGCCTCTCTCCCGCTCGTTTATATAACCCTCTGGGCAACTTTTTTTTCTTTCTTTCTTTTTTTTTCTTTCTCTTTATATTTTTTTTAACAGTACTTTTCTTTTTGACCATCTGCTAAATGCAATTCGTTTAATAATTAAAGACTTAGCTTCTCTTTCCAAATAAACAAAGACGCTGGCACCGCCGCCAAGAAAGTGACATTTCCCTTCCTCTTCCTCCTTATAATAGACATTAACCCTTCGGGGGGGGGGGGGGGGGGGGGGGGAACGGCGTGCTGCCATTCAACAGGCGAAAGAAGACAGCGAACCCAAAAAAAGGGAAGGTTCACTTGTCCCGGCCAAGCTGTCCGGCACAAGTGACGGGGGCTGGGACAGACCATATTATACCACGGTCCCCTTTAATTCATATGGTTTTATTCTTCTTTTATTTTTATTTTTTTAAATAAATAAAACAACCTGTTGCTATAAATGCTTAAAAAGTGTTATCTGGAATTATAGTATCATTAAAAAAAATTGTCGGAATCCGTGAAAAATATAAGCATAATAAAATTCTGCCTTAACGGAATGATCCTGCCATGAAGTTCCTTGTTTAGGCACTTCCTGTTATGAAGTGACAACGGTCTCCCAGTTGTGCTCTTGTGTTGCCACCTTTGTCACCTCCACCCTGGTGGAGACTACAAAAAGGGTCTTGTAATAAAAAAAAAAGAGATGACAATTGTCTATGATGAAGCAAACTAATTGTCCTCCATGTACTGTATGGAGCCATTCCAGGGCCTCTCCGGTTCTGAGCTCACCTGGCCGCAATCACCCTTCTTCTTCTTATCTACTCCAATCGTCACCTATGGAATCTGGCCTGCCACTAGGGTGACGATTGGAGTAGATAAGAAGAAGAAGGGTGATTGCGGCCAGGTGAGCGCAGGGCCCCTCACACAGGCCATTCGCACCCCAGCTACCCCCCCCCCACCCCCACTCACCAGCACAGTGGTCATTGTACCATAGTTGGTTGCTAGGACCATGGGAGGATGGCAGTTTGCCATCCTGACCTCATGTGGACTTTGGTCGGAACTCTGGTGTAAGAGGAACCCTGATGTGAGGGAGGACTTTGATGGGGGGGGGGGGACTCTGATGGGATTCCTGATGTACGAGAGGACTCTGATTTAAGGGGGAGGAGGGTAACTCTGATTGAGACCCTGATGTAAGTAGGACTTTGAGGAACCTGATGTAAAGGGCACGCTGATATAAAGGGGGAGGGGTCTCTGATGTAAGGGTGGACTTTGATGGGGAACCCTGATGGGGCCCCCTATATAAGGGGGGGGGACTCTGATGTGAATCCTGATGTAAGAGAGGACTCTGATATAAGGGGAGGAGGGTAGCTCTGATTGAGACCCTGATGTAAGTAGGACTTTGAGGATCCTGATGTAAGGGGCACTCTGATGTAAGGGTGGACTTTGATGGGGGAACCCTGATGGGGCCCCCTATATAAGGGGGGGGGGACTTTGATGGGAATCCTTATGTAAGAGAGGACTCTGGTGTAAGGGGAGGAGGGTAGCTCTAAATGAGACCCTGATGTAAGTAGGACTTTGAGGATCCTGATCTAAGGGGCACTCTGATGTAAGGGTGGACTTTGATGGGGAACCCTGATGGGGCCCCCTATATAAGGGGGGGGACGACTCTGAAGGGAAACCTGATATAAGAGAGGACCCTGATGTAAGGGGAGGAGGGTAGCTCTGATTGAGACCCTGATGTAAGTAGGACTTTGAGGATCCTGATGTAAGGGGCACTCTGATGTAAGGGTGGACTTTGATGGGGAACCCTGATGGGGCCCCCTATATAAGGGGGGGCTCTGATGGGAATCCTGATGTAAGAGAGGAATCTGATGTAAGGGGGGGGGGGGGTGGAACTCTAATTGAGACCCTAGGAAAACAGGTGTATAGGCGCTGCAACCTTCCCACATAAAAGCTCTGCCCGGTGCTCAGACCTTGAGGTTGCTGACTGTCAGAAACCACTAAATCAGGCCGAGACAGAAGTACAGTTACATCAAACTTTAATAATAAAAGTAAAAAGAACAAACGTAGTCAAAACATAGCCAGAGTTCAGTAACCGGAACGTATAGTCAGCCAAGCCAGAAGTCAGGGATCAATGTAGTGGAACAGCAAGCAGGATCTGGAGCCAGAAGGGATGTCCGCAAAGCAAGTCTTGAACAGGATCGCAGGAGATAGTTTCTGAGATGTTGACCAAGGCAAAGGCAGAGCTCCTCTGGACTGGACGGCTTAAGATGGGGGAGCCTTATGTAATGGTAGACGTTGATGGGGAGTCTGATGTAAGGGGGGATTCTGATGAAGACTCTGATGTAATGGTGCCCTTTGATGGGGTCTCTGGTTGGGACTTTGATGTAATAGTGGACTTTGATGGACCAAAAAAAAACAGGAAACCCCCCCCCCCCCCCCGGGCCTTTAATTGAGATGAATGCGCTTAGCCAACAATTGACAGAGTAAATTCAGTCTCAAAATTTATTAAAATTGTCATGCAAACATAAACATGAATCATAGCCAGGCCACTGAAATGATACATAAAGTATAAAATGTCATTACATGTATCATGGTATAGAATGTAAATTGCAAAGTACACAGCATGAAAAGTATTCCAACGCGTTACGCCAAGACCATGCTCGCTTCATCAGGGGTAGAAACGTGTTTAGTACATCTGTAGGAGGTATAATCAACCAAATAAGTATCAGCAGCACAGACATGGTATAATTAGTCAAGAGGATCCAAAATGCATGGCCCTATACTCGCCCAAGGCTGGATCATAATGAGCGTTACTGCCGCCTCTGGCTATCAAGCAATTGGTAGTCTAAGGGCAACTCTGATGGGGATTCTGATGTAAGGGAGGACTGTAATGTAAGGGGGATTGAGATGGGTACCCTGATGTAATAGTAGACATTGCTAGGGACTCTGATGTGGACCCTGATATAAAGGGGGACTCTCCTGGGCTCGAGTTTATTTGTAATTCGTTTCTCTGAAGTTCCTTCTCTGTAGTTCGAAATCATCTCATACTGAATTAAATTGTAACAATTCATTCATAAAACGGATTACTTTTTTACATTTTTTTTTGGCCTGTGAATATTTGTAGAATATATATTATGTGGCCCTCAGACTGAGCAGTTCGGAGCCCCCCCCCCCCCCCCCCCCCGGCTGTAGATCTCCCTCCCCCAATCTCCCCGCTTTATCTTGTATTTTTCTCATTTTGTTTCTTTATTCCCGAATCCCGATAACAATGTTTCGATGTTTCCAAACAAAACCCGCCCCCCCCTCCCCCGCCACCCCGCTGATAAATAAGACGTTTTGTATCCATTGCGATGGCGGTGTCATTTCCTCACCTGGAAAACAATGGAACAATGCGGATCTGCCGCGAGATGGAAGGAATTATGTCCGCGTTTAATTAGTAATCTGTCGCCCCGATCCGATGAGAGCGCGGATTTATTGCTCCATATTTCACCGGCCTGTCTGGCCACATGGGGCGAGGCAGAAACTGGCCGCTAAGAATTAAATGGACGTATCAATTATGAAAATCGCCGGCGCGTTTTGACGCCATTCTATTCAAATCACTTTTGTTTGTAAGAAAGAGAGAGAGAGAGAGAGAAAGAAAAAAAAAAGTTCTTTCTATAGGCGGCCCTCGGGTCGGGACGGCGGGTGATGGTTTTTGTTTGATGTTCTTGTCGGTACAAATCACGGGGGAGGAGTTAAATAACCCCATCGATTTGTACGGATGAGCGAACTTCACACCTTTCCGTTTCTCGCACTCATTGAATTAAAGTTCACCTTTATAATAATTGTCTTTGAATTTCTACAAACGCTGCTCAGGTGTTGAGAATAACCCTCCTTTCATATATATATATATATATATATATATATATATATATATATATATATATACCGTATATACTCGAGTATAAGCCGAGGCCCCTAAATCACCACAAAAAAATGAGGGGCAAAAATGCAGCAGCTACTGTAAGTGGAAAAGAGGGTCAGCAATGCCCATCTGCAGCTGCATGTCCCTGTACAGACCCCCGTGTCCCCATTGCAGCCTACCTGTGCCGATCCGCCGATCTGTGGGTCCGTGGGTCCTGTGTCCGGGGTCCGGGGTCCTGTGTCCAGGGTCCGGGGTCCGTGCAGCCGATGAGGTCCCGCTCTGTACGGCGTCATTACAAATTTAAAAGCCGCGCCTCCTCCTCCTCCTCGTCCGTGATAGGAGGAACACTTTTTTCCCAGCAGTCAGTGTGCAGTGTTCCGCCTATCACGGACATTCTCTCATCCTCGTCCATGAGATGAGAATGACAGGCCATCCGTGATAGGCGGAACACTGTACTGCTGGGAAAATTAGTGTCCGCCTATCACGGACGGGCGGGAGGAGGCGGCGCGGCTTTTGAACACCGCCGTCTGTCTGCATGACACGCTGTTCATGTAGGCAGACGGCGGTGACTCGAATATAAGCCGAGGGATGGACTTTCAGACCTAAAAAAGGGTCTGAAAATCTCGGCTTATATTCGAGTATATACGGTATATGTATATGTGAATTTGATGCGTTTTGAATCCGATTTGCATGACGTGAATCAAGCCGGCTTTCTATGGAGCCGGATCACATATATGAGGTGCATGCTGGGTCGGTGACGTCACAAGGGGGTGGTGCCACCAGGTGACGTCGCCCGGATTATTATAATTATAATATAATATTATATATAGTTATTATTATTATACACAATTTATATAGCGCCAAGAGTTTACACAGCGCTCTACAATGTAGAGGGGGGACAGCACAATTCCAGTAAAGTTCAATACAGAAGGGACAGGAGGGACATTGTTTTTTTTTTAATAAAGCTTGTCGAAAACTGTTTTTATTTTGGTGAATGAGTAGGGGGTACAATGTACCCCCCACTCATTCAGATGAGGGGGCAGAATCTGAGGGCTCCCTTATTAAGGGGGGCTTCCAGATTCCAATAAGCCCCCTGCCAGCAGACCCCCACAACCACCAGCCAGGGTTATAGGGAAGAGGCCCTTGTCCCCATTACCATGGGGAGAAGGTACTTTGGGGCAAAGGGGGGGGGCTTGTCCCAAAGCCACCCCTCCCATGTTAAGGGCTTGTGGCCCGGAATGGTTTTGGGGGGGGGGGCACGTTTTCTCGCCCCCTCCCCCTTTCCTAGCCTGCCAGGCTGCATGCTCGGATAAGGATCTGCTATGGATTTTTTGGGGGATCCCCACGCAATTTTGTTTTCTAATTTTGGGTGGGGTTCCCCTTAACCGCTTCAGATCTGCGCTACAGCCGAATGACGGCTACAGAGCGGACCTTCTTTGCCGTGAGGGCGGCAATAGACGTCCTCCCGTGCTCGAGCGGCCTGCGCACCCCCTGCAGGGCGTGCCCCGGCGCTCTGTGATCAGCGCGTCTATGAGACTCACTGGATCACAGATCTAAGTATCGATCCCGACCCCTTACCTCATGATCAGCTGTCAGCCTATGACAGCTGATCATGTGATGTAAATGGCGCCAGTAATCGGCTATTTAAAGCCAATCACTGGCGGCTGTCAGAGGGACATTGGTCCCAATCAAGGAGAGCAGCCGGCAGCTCATCTGTGCCCACCTGTGCCACCTGCCAGTGCACAACAGTGCCGCCTACCAGTGCCCACCAGCGACACTTACCAGTGCCCACCAGTGCCACCTACCAGTGCCCACAGTGCCACTCATCTGTGCCCACAGTGCCACTCATCTGTGCCCACAGTGCCACTCATCATACATATAATGTTCTAAGTAATTTTCTAGAAAAAAAAAAAACACTGATTTGTAAACAAAAAGTGTCAGAGAAGTCGCGGTCAGCCCCGTGGTTATAAACGGCCTCAGGACGGGAAGTGGTTAAAGTGAATGGGGCCCATGGGAAGGTTTTCCATCCTCTAAGGTTTGTATCCATTTTATATCTTGCAAAAAATAGAAAATAACATATTAACCCCCCCCCCCCCTTTTTTTGGGGGTTGCGGCTCATCTCTTCTATTTGTGCAAACGCCATCTTATCGCCAACCACTCGGGCGCTGGATTCTCTGCGCCGGTGGAAGTTTCCCCGATGGCGGCTCCTCGGCCCCTCGCCGTGTTTGCTCAGTAAGATGAAAGATTCCTGGCGTGTTTGCTTTGGTGGGTCGGAGATTTTCGCTGTTTGTTTGTTTAGAACGTCTTCCCATCCTTCGTACTTCTCTCCTTTTATAAACAATATCGTCTTCCCGTCAGCTGCGAGCCGCGTCCCGAGTCCAGGCCCCCGCCGGCTCCGGGAGTCCGGGCCGGATAAATAATTTTTTTTTCCGGAGGTATCTGGTTAAAACGTCTCATCGGAGGAGGTGAAGCTAATCTCGGGGGTGAACTCTCAGGGATTCCAGTCCATGGGAAAGTCATTATTAGAGCTAATCCCGGACTAACTCCTCGAGCCGCCCCGCTCCGCCGCGTGTTGTTCTGTGTACATTCTTCACCAGGCCCGTTTATTATCGTTTTAGAGTCCAGATCTTCGTCAAAGCCCGTACTGAAATCAAAGATCCCGACCCGCTACTGAGCTTAAAGCTGAACTCCGGGCCTACCCTTCAGTCTTGCACAGTTGTAGCGGGTCCTCTCTTGTACTGAATTTGCTTGCTTTGATTTCACTGCACACTGTGAGCTTCTCACAATGTGCATTAGAAACGGGAGCAAGAGCCCCGCCTCATTTCCTGGCTGGAGGACCCTGACCCCACCCCTTTCTTTCATTGGATATTCAGTTTGTTCATTCATGGAGGATCAGCATCACATGTGGGCGTTACCTAGGGCTGTCTGCATGCAAATACAGACTCCTCCCCCAGACTGATATCCACCCATGAGGGTTTTTTTTTCTTTTATATTTGCATAACTCCTCCCACGGCTTGCATCAGAACTGGGGGCTCTTGAGGACGGGTACGGCCATGTTTTCAGGAAGCTATGTACAGCACGTTGCTGGCCCCTCCCACCAGCCTCCCACCAGCCATGATTAGCATGGCATAAAGAAAGTGAGAGGAGGGCAAACTAAGCAGTTTACATTTTACGTGGTTGTAAACCTCAGACATGAAATCTGAACAAAGCATATCCCTCTATAGCCGCTTGCTGACCGCCGCATGTAGATTTACGTCGACAGAATGGCACGCCTGTACGTCCCTTTGAATTTGCCGCCGTGCCATCGCGTGCGCACCGCCACGTGCTCCGTGAGTAGAATCTTGGGTCCCGCGGACTCGGTGTCGGCGGGGATACCCGTAATCGTCTCACGGAGAGGAAGAACGGGGAAATGCTAATGTAAACAAGCATCTCCCTGTTCTGCCTAGTGACACCGGTGATCAGTGATGTGTCACACGTAGCCACGCCCCCCCCCCACAGTTACAATCACAACCTAGGACACACTTAACCCCTACAGCGCCACCTAGTGGTTAACCCCTTCACTGCCAGTCACATTTACACAGTATATATATATATCTAGATATATAGATCTATATATATATATATATATATATATATATATATATTGTTTATATATATATATATTTATATATATATATATATATAGATATATATAGATATATATAGATGGATAGATAGAGAGAGCCCTATAAATTAATATATTCTCATATTGTAAGAACCCTGCGTAGCTGGAATCTAAATGACCGGCAGTGTCCCTTTAAGAAGACGGACCTCGCGGTAGAAAGTTTACTTTCCACTTGTCCAATAAAGTGTTTCTTGAAGTAATCGCACCGATCATTAACGCTTTTCCTTCCCTTTCCCCCGGAGAGTTGGGTAATTAGGCCTTCGCTGACCTCAAGGAAGCGGAGAAAGGAAAGTAAATCTACACAGAGGACAACCGATTGTTTCTGTGACAAGGTGTCGCTGCGTTCCCAAAACATCCGCGGGTGTCACAGAGGCGCGCCGCGTGTTTATTTAAAGGAACTCGTGTCACTTTTTAGGAAGCGCTAAACTGTTTTTGTTACACTGTATCTAAAACCGGAACACTTTTACGGAGGATGAGTTACCAAATCTGTCAAGTTTTTTTTTCTTTCCGGTTAATTTTTCCTTTCACTTCCTGTATCTGAAGGAGGAAATCTCACCAAAGTAATAGTTGTCAGGTGTCCCCAATGGAGGATTTCTCCCTACTTCCTGTTCAGCCATAGTAACCTTTTGGATTTCCCATTACTTCCTGTCTTGGTGTCATCAGGGTGAATTTCCATAATGGGGTTTCAAACAGCGATGAAAACCTGCCAGGGATCGTGAACGGAATAAAAATGTGGATTTAGAATCGCTTTTAGTGCTTATTTTGTGTTTGTATTTTTATGTGCCTTTTTTTGTATAATTTTACATGCTTGCTCTTTATTATTATTTTCATTATTGTGATGTGTATACAGGAGTTGTTTCTCCCGATAGGTAGCTGTATATCAGCTAGGGCAATCAACGTCCCCGCTGAACAGCTGAGATAAAAGGCACATAGGTGTTTTACTGTAGCAGGTCAGTCATTCATGGTCACATCACCGGTATATTCTCCAACAGGGTAGTATTCTGGATTATCTCTTTACATGGTGTTATTATTATTATTATTATTTTTTTTTTTATTAATTTAATGTATTTTATTTATTTTTATTAATTTTATGTATTTTTTATTTATTTTTATAATTTTTATGTATTTTATTTTATTTAATTTTGTAATTTTTTTTTATCTTTCTCAAGAGTAGCACACAATGAACATAATGAACTTAAAAAAGGGTACAATTCCAACACAGATAATCTTGTCTGTACTTTAATCACTTTTAACATGTTCATTTAATTTTGTAATTTAGTTTTTTTAATGTTCTAATAATTTTTTTTATATATATCTTTATCAAGAGTAGCACACAGACAGGCTGCTGAACATAATGAGATATATATATATATATATATATATATATATATATATATATATATATATATATATATATATATATATATATATGTATGTGTGTGTGTGTGTGTGTGTATATATATATATAAAAAAGCCTACAATTCCAGCACAGATAATCCATGTACATAATAATTTTTAACATGTTCATTAATTTTGTATTTTTTTTTTTTTTTAATGTTGCAATCATTTTTTTTTTTTATATTTATCAAGAGTAGCACACAGACAGGCTGCTGGACATAATGACCTAAAAAACAAACAAAAGCAGCCTACAAATGCCAACACAGATAATATGTACATACTTTAATATTTTTTAACATGTCCATTAATTTTGTCATTTTGTTTTTTTAATGTTGCAATCATTTTTTTTTTATCTTTATCAAGAGTAGCACACAGACAGACTGTTGAACATAATGACCTAAAAAAATAAATAAATAAGCAGCCTACAAATGCCAACACAGATAATCATGTACATACTTTAATAATTTTTAACATGTTGTAATTTTTAATGTTGTATTATTTTTTTTTCTTATCTTTATCAAGAGTAGCACAGACACACTGTTGAACATAATGACCCAGAAAAAAAAAAAAAAAAAAAGCAGCCAACACAGATAATCATGTACATACTTTAATATTTTTTAACATGTTAATTTACTTTAATTGTGTATTTTTTTTTTTTATCTTCATCAAGAGTAGCAAACAAACAGGCTGCTGAAGATAATGCCTAAAAAAGAAAGCAGCCTACTATTTACATTTTTAAAATTAATTATAATTTTTAACATGTTATTTCGAAATAAATTTTCAATCATTTTAAATCTGAAGATTTTATTTAAATAATTCCCGGTGATCCTGCCATGAAGTTTCCTTGATCAAACACTGATCTTACTTGATCTTACTGACCTTAGCAGCGCTCTGCTAAGGATGCAGTGATATGAAATAACCACTAGAGGGAGAACATGCAAATCTGCGTGTGTGTTGTGAACTAATGGAAACATGGAACAGCAAAAAAAAGGCAAAAATCCTAATGGCAAAAACTGACTTTTAGGTTAATGTTGTAATCATGGCTTATTCTGACTGCAACCCACCATGGCTGACCCCCAAATGTATATTTATCCTGCCACACATAACCAGGACAGAAGAGATACGCGCAACAGATACGTCGACGATAACACACACAAAGGGCGGTATAATTAGATTGCAGAGAGGGCTTTGTATAAATGACAATCAGCATAATTGTATGCCGTGCAAAAAGGATTAGAGGACGGGGACACAAAGAGGAAAAAGATCATTTGTAGATATGTGACAATCACAATCTATCGGTGTGAAGATTTAAAGGAATCGGTGTCAAGCTGGGAGAGATTCTGCTGAATTTAATCATTTGCATAACAAGTGAAATACACTGTGAGCGAGGAAATCCGGAGAGTTCTGGTTTGGAAATTTTGGTAAAATGTTGCAATTTCTGCAAAAATGTAGATGTTTAATTAGGACAGTCGGCTCTATGGGGCTCCTGAGTGAGTCAGACAACAGTAAGTTCAAACATGTTTGGGACAAAAACCGGACCCTCATTATTTTACTTTAACAGTAAATAAATACTGTATAAGTATAAGTACAATAAAAAAAAATATATATATAAAAAGATATAATGAAGCTCCCCATGTTGCTTATTGGTCTGCTTAGGCAAAATTTGTTTAAAAAAAAAAAAATATCTACCTTTTTAATTGTTTTATTTATAGGGCACAGGACATTTTTTTTGTTTTTTTTGTTTTTTTCATACTTTTTTTTTTTTTTTGTATATTTTCTTGGGGGAATTATTTGTTGCAGAAGCTCCTTTTACCTGTCTTGGCCCTTTTTTTGTGTAAAAAAAAAAAACATACCCTCATTAGTTTATTGTATTTAACAAAACAATAATATAAAAGTACAATAAAGATACATAAAGAAACTCTCAATTTTGCTTATTGAGCTGCTTAGGCAAAATGTGTTTCAAATTTAATATATGATCTACCTTTTTATTTATAGGGCATTGGCGTTTTCTTTTGTATTTTTTTTCCTCTTTTTCTTGTGTTTTTTATTTTTTTATTTTTTTTGCCACCTATCTTGGACCTGTTTTTGTGTAAAAAAAAAAAACAGACTACTGAACTTAACAATAAAACAATAAAATAAAAGGACTATAAAAAAATACACTGAAACTCTTACTATTGAGCTGCTAAGGCAAAATGTGTTTCAAAGAAAAAATATAATCTACCTTCTTTTAATGTATTGGGTAGGGGAGTTTTCTTTTGTTTTTTTATTTTGTTTTTTTTCTCTTCTGTTTTCTTTAGATTTTATTTATTTGTTTTTGTACTGCTCCTTCAACTTTTATTTAACTGTTTCAGTGCCTTTATTTTTTTTTACAAGTTTTCTGCTAAACAAATAAGTCTTCACGTGATGTCAGAGGGGGGCCAGGGTCACCCGCTTACGTCACCGCCGCCCACAGCTGTCATCGTGAAGAACGCCACTCGGCAGGAGCCTCCCAATGGAGGCGGAGCTGTTGCAGCAATCTTTTTTCTTTCTTCGGGCCGTCGGGCGGCGTGAGATGGATTTACATTGTGGGACATTTTTATTTTTTAATATAGGACTTGTCCCAAAGTGTCTCTTGTCGTTTTTTACTATTTTTGACACTTTTTTTGTGAATTGGTAGGGGTACAATGTACCTGTTACCAATTCACATGGGGGGCGGGATCTTGGGGTTCCCTTGTTAAAGGGGCCTTCCAGATTCCGATAAGCCCCCCCGCCCGCAGACCCTCACAACCACCAGGCAAGGGTTGTGGGGATGAGTCCCTTGTCCCCATCAACATGGGGACAAGGTGCTTTGGGGGTGACTCCAAAGCACCCCCCCCATGTTGAGGGCATGTGGTCTGGTACGGTTCAGGGGGGAGCACTCTCTCGTCCGCCCATATTTTCCTGCGATCTGCCAGGTTGCGTGCTCGGATAAGGGTCTGGTATGAATTTTGGGGGGGGGGCTACGCCATTTTTTTTTTTATTTGGTGCAAGGTTCCCCTTAATATCCACACTGGACCTGAAAGGCCTGGTATGTGTGTATTTCGGGGGGAACCCCGCACAATTTTTTTTTTACATTTTGGTTCGTGGTTCCCCTTAATATTCATACCAGATTACCTGGTAATGGACTATGGGGGGGGGGGGGACACCCATGCCATTTTTTTCAATGAGTTTTATCTTTATTGCCAAGACCCGACAATTCATTACAGTCGTAATCAGTTTTAAATTACTTTTTTTCCTTTAGAAATGTCATTTTGCTGTGGTATTGTTCTAAACACAGGAAAAATGTGCCACTTTTCAGGCATACTATAGACACCCCTCAGGCATGATATTTAAAGGAATATTTCACTTTTATGGTTCCACTTTAAGCATTAATAAAATCACGTCCATTTTTAAAACTTTTCTTTGCATTGATACATGTCCTCTGGGGCAGGACCCGGGTCCCCAAACACTTTTTATGGCAATAACTTGCATATAAGCCTTTAAAATTAGCACTTTTGGTTTTTCATATTAGTGTCCCATAGACTTTAATGGGGCTTCCGCAGCTTTCGAATTTGCAGAGAACACTGCATATTGTTCTTTGTACGCCGAACGTCCGAACAACCAAAGTTCGGCCCGAACTTATGCTTGGGCCGAACCATTCGCCCATCCCTCCCTACTTGTCACCCAAGTTTCCCATGTGGTGGTTTTAGCACACAATACACAGACATGGTACACTTTAAATAAGCGCAAAACACTTGGAGTTCTATTGTAACCCAATAGACATATTGAAGTCCATAGAGAGTCCATGAAATATACATTTAAAAAAAAGTCCATACTCAGAGGGCTGCTACCACGTGCCAGGGTTGTCACCCTTGTTGGCCCGCCCTGAGAAAGGCCATACAGCCATGGCTGTAGAGCGTGTAGTCAGGAAGTGGTTGCAAAGAGGCTTGGGTTGGGTCAGGCCAGGTGGTGCTCAGACAGAGGCCCAAAAAAAGAATAAAAAAAAAAAATGCAGTCAGGGTATACAGCGTTTAGGTGGAGCCATATAATGAGCAGAGCACAGGGCAGGTGGCCCTCAGGGAGAGTTGTAAAAATGAGTAGAGGTCAGGGCAGGAGGTGCTAAGACAGAGCTGCAATAAGTAGAGGTCAGGAGAGGCTCGGGTAAAGCCATAAAATGAGCAGAAATTAGGGTAAGAGGTGATCAGGTAGAGACATAAAATAAGTCTAAGTCAAGGCCAGAAGGTGCTCAAGGAGAGCTGTAAATATGAATAAAGATTGGGGCAGGAGGTGCTCAAGCAGAGCCATAAAAATGAGCAGAGGTCAGGGCAGGAGGTGTTCAGGCAGAGCTATAAAATGAATCACAATCAGGGCAGGAGGTACTCAGGTAGAGCCATAAAAATTAGCAGTGGTCAGGGCAGGAGGTTCTCAGGCAGAGCTATAAAATGAATGACGATCAGGGCAGGATTTACTCAGGTAGAGCCATAAAAATTAGCAGAGGTCAGGGCAGGAGGTGTTCAGGCAGAGATGTAAAAATGAGCAGAGGTCAGGTTAGGAGATGCTCGGGTAAAGCCATAAGATGAGCAGAAATTAGGGTAAGAGGTGATCAGGTAGAGACCTGAAATAAGCCTAAGTCAAGGTCAGAAAATGCTAAAGGAGAGCTGTAAAAATGAGCGGGGGTCAAAGTTGCAGGTGCTCAGGTAGAGCTGTAAAAATTAGCAGAGGTCAAAGTAGGAGATGTTCAGGCAGAGCCATAAAATTAATCTCGATCAGGGCAGGAGGTACTCGGGTAGAGCTGTAAAAATTAGCAGAGGTCAGGGCAGGAGGTGCTCAGGCAAAGCTGTAATAAATGAGCAGAGGTCGGGCAGGAGGTGCTCAGGCAGAGCTATAAAATTTATCGCGATCAGGACAGGAAGTGCTCAAGCAGAGCCATAAAAATGAGCAGAGGTCAGGGCAGGGGGTGCTCAGGTAGAGCTGTAAATATGAGCAGAGTTCAAAGTAGATGTTCAGGCAGAGCCATAAAATTAATTGTGATCAGGGCAGGAGGTACTCGGGTAGAGCTGTAAAAATAAGCAGAGGTCAGGGCAGGAGGTGCTCAAGGAGAGCTGTAAAAATGAATAAAGGTAAGGGCAGGAGGTGCTCAAGCAGAGCCATAAAAATGAGCAGAGGTCAGGCCAGGAGGTGCTCAAGCATAGCCATAAAAATGAGCAGAGGTCGGGCAGAATGTTCTCAGGCAGAGCTATAAAATTAATCGCGATCAGGGCAGGAAGTACTCAGGTAGAACTGTAAAAATGAGCAGAGGTCGGGCAGGAGGTGCTCAGGCAGAGCCATAAAAATGAGCAGAGGTCGGGCAGGAGGTGCTCAGGCAGAGCAATAAAAATGAGCAGATGTCGGGACAGGAGGTTCTCAGGCAGAGCTATAAAATGAATCGCGATCAGGGCAGGAAGTACTCAGGTAGAGCTGTAAAAATGAGCAAAGGTCAGGGCAGGAGATGCTCAAGCAGAGCCATAAAAATGAGCAGAGGTCGGGCAGGAGGTGCTCAGGCAGAGCCATAAAAATGAGCAGAGGTTGGGGCAGGAGGTGCTCAGGCAGAGCCATAAAAATGAGCAGAGGTCGGGCAGGAGGTGCTCAGGCAGAGCCATAAAAATGAGCAGAGGTCGGGCAGGAGGTGCTCAGGCAGAGCAATAAAAATGAGCAGATGTCGGGACAGGAGGTTCTCAGGCAGAGCTATAAAATGAATCGCGATCAGGGCAGGAAGTACTCAGGTAGAGCTGTAAAAATGAGCAAAGGTCAGGGCAGGAGATGCTCAAGCAGAGCCATAAAAATGAGCAGAGGTCGGGCAGGAGGTGCTCAGGCAGAGCCATAAAAATGAGCAGAGGTTGGGGCAGGAGGTGCTCAGGCAGAGCCATAAAAATGAGCAGAGGTCGGGCAGGAGGTGCTCAGGCAGAGCCATAAAAATGAGCAGAGGTCGGGCAGGAGGTGCTCAGGCAGAGCAATAAAAATGAGCAGATGTCGGGACAGGAGGTTCTCAGGCAGAGCTATAAAATGAATCGCGATCAGGGCAGGAAGTACTCAGGTAGAGCTGTAAAAATGAGCAAAGGTCAGGGCAGGAGATGCTCAAGCAGAGCCATAAAAATGAGCAGAGGTCGGGCAGGAGGTGCTCAGGCAGAGCCATAAAAATGAGCAGAGGTTGGGGCAGGAGGTGCTCAGGCAGAGCCATAAAAATGAGCAGAGGTCGGGCAGGAGGTGCTCAGGCAGAGCCATAAAAATGAGCAGAGGTCGGGCAGGAGGTGCTCAGGCAGAGCCATAAAAATGAGCAGAGGATGGACAGGAGGTGCTCAGGCAGATCTATAAAATGAATCGTGATCAGGGCAGGAGGTGCTCAGTCAGAGATGTAAAAATGAGCAGAGGTCAGGGCAGGCAGCACACAGACCTACTACAGAGTCTAAAAGGCAGACTGGGGTCATCAGCAGAGCAGAAGCCGGGGACGTTAGATCATGATACTGAAGTACTGCACTGAGCCAGTGGAATGTTCAGGCTGTGACATCATTCCTGCTCACTGATCAGGGCTCATTCCTGGCGGTGATGTCACAGGCTGCAATAGTTGTAAATTCCAACAGTTTGCCGGGGTGTGTGCCAAAGGGCAGTGCAGTTGGCAGGAGCAGAGAGAAGCTGGGAATGCGGTCTTACCCCGGGGACAGACGGCTGTTGGCTGCTGGCAGGAGGTGAGCACGAGCCGGCGCTTCCTCCTCGCGTATTGCTGGAGAAAAGTTACAATTTGTTTCAGCAGAATTCTAAAGAAAGTTATTTGGAAATTTCTTAATAAAGACCGACAAATTTAAAGGGGGAGGAGTCATTTCAGGAAAACCCACAGTAAAATGACCGATTCACCGCAGGTTACGTTTCACGGAAAATCTGGTCTTGGCTCATTGAGCTGCTTGGGCAAAATTTGTTTTAAAAGAAACAAAAATACGATCTGCCCGCTTTTTCTATTTATAGGTTTTTTTGCTCTTTATATATATATTTTTTTTTCTTTGTATTTGAATATTTGTGTTTTAAAATTTTGTATTGTACTTTTTTTTGCTGTTGTTTTTTTCTCTGTTAAATAATGAAGCTAATGAGGGGGTAGCTTTTTGACACAAGCACAGGTCCAGCAGGAGTAAAAGGAGCTTTTAAAACCCTCAGGATCCATTAATGCCCATAGCACCCAAACCACCCTCATTTCACCTTTCCCTTCACCCCCAGCGCATTTCACCAAAATTTTGAGGAATGGAAAGCATTCTCTACTCCAGACACTGCACTGGTTCTCGCTCCCCAGGATGCTGCTGGCCCCATCCATGGTCCATATTCCATGCATGCTCCAGGCAACTAGCATTTCTCCAAGGAGAGGACCCTTGCTCTTCCTGGATGCAGTGGCCTCTCTGCAGAGGTCTGACTTACCCACCCATACTGGCAAGGGATAGGCTTTTTTACTCCAAGCTTTGACTACTTTTAAAGGAAAATGAATGATGAGAATTTGCACACCTTTTTTGTTTTGTTTGTATCTGGAATGGGTTTTGCTGATTTAAACTAAAAGTGATGAAGGTAACCTGTTCATTCATTGCTTCATATACCCCAAAGTGGACCCCTTTGTATGAGAATGGGGGTGCGCTATGTGCGGAGGCAGCTTTTCCATAGATCTGCACATGGACTCCTGACCTCAGAAATATTAGAAATTCATTTTAATTAGTATTTTATTGCTGGCTGACATTAGTTGTTTGTATATGATAGAGGGCCTTTCCAATGTCAACTTCCCTGATAGTTTACATCGATTGAATGCCATGGTTTACTTTTGTGAATGGATTTGCTTATTTGCATTCATAGTATATATCTGTGTTATTAACCGTGTCTGTACCGTACGCTCAGAGGATATGATGTGAGCGTGTCACATGACTACACGTCAGTGTATGCCCCCCCCCCCCCCCTCGTACACGGACAGAACATCCGTGTAAAGCACAACAGAAAGAGAACTCTATTATCAGACAGGACACAGCACTACAATGGGGCTTAATGAAGTGTGACTCCCACAGCTGTCACCTTCCCTCTACAGTGACATCACACCCAGCGCCAGAATACCGCGCTCATTAATCACCCGCCTTAGTCTGTCACCTTTCTTTTTTTCATTCTTTTCCCTTTTTTTCTTTTCTCTTCTTTTTCTCTTTCTTTTTCTTTACGTCTTTCCTTTTTCTTTCTTTCTTTTTCTTTCTTTCTTTCTTTCTTTCTTTCTTTCTTTCTTTCTTCATTTCTTTTCTTTTTCATTTATTTTCCTTTTCCTTCCTTACTTCCTTTTACTTTATTCCTTTCTTTCCTTTCTCCCTTTCTTTCCTTTTCCCTTTCCTTCCTTCCTTTCCTTTTCCTTGCCCTTTCCTTTTCCTTTTAACTTTTCCCTTTCCTTTTCCCTTTTCTTTTTTCCATTCCTTCCTTCTTTCCTTCTTTCCCTTTCCTTTTCCTTTCCTTCCGTCTTTCCCTTTCCCTTTCCTTACTTCTTTTCCTTTCCTTACTTCTTTTCCTTTCCTTCCTTCTTTCCCTTTCCTTTTCCTTTTCCCTTTCCTTGTCCCTTTCCTTCCTTCTTACCCTTTCCTTTTCCCTTTCCTTCCTTCTTTTCCTTCTTCTTCCTTCTTTCTCTTCCTTTTCCCTTTCCTTTCTTCTTTTCCTTTCCGTCCTTCTTTCCCTTTCCCTTTCCTTCTTTCCCTTTCCTTCCTACCTTTCCTTTTCCCTTTCCTTTCCCCTTTTCCCTTTCCTTCTTTACCTTTCCTCTTCCATTTCATTCTTTCCCTTTCCTTCTTACCTTTCATTTTCCCCTTCCCTTTTCTCTTTCTTTCTTTCTTTCCCTTTCCTTTTCTCTTTCCTTCTTTCTCTCTCTTTCCTTTTCCCTTTCCTTCCTTTCCCTTTCCCTTTCCTTCCTACCTTTCATTTGCCCCCTCCTTTCGCTTTTCCCTTTCCTTCTTTCCCTTTCCTTTTCTCTTTCCTTTTCCCTTTCCTTCCTTCTTTCCTTTTCCCTTTCCTTTCTTCCGTTTCCATAAAGCTGGCCATAGATGGGTCACATTTAGCCAGTTTGAAGTTGATAAAATGCTCGACTTCTTCTGTCAAAGGGGCATGTTGAAAAACGTGTCGGCTGCAGCCACTGATCAGTGTATTCTGACAGCGACAAGTCCTGCTGTCACAATACAATGCATACTCCAAGAGATGGCCAGCAATTGTGGAGGTGCCACAGGAGATGGCCAGAAACTGTGGAGATGCCACAGGAGATGACCAGAGACTGTGGAGGTGCCACAGGAGATGACCAGAGACTGTGGGGTTGCCACAGGAAATGGCCAGAGACTGTGGAAGTGCCACAGGAGATGGCCAGAGACTGTGGAGGTGCCACAGGAGCTGGCCAGAGACTGTGGAAGTGCCACAGGAGATGGCCAGAGACTGTGGAGGTGCCACAGGAGATGGCCAGAGACTGTGGAGGTGGCACAGGAGATGGCCAGAGACTGTAGGTGTGCCACAGGAGATGGCCAGAGACTGTGGAGGTGCCACAGGAGATGGCCAGAGACTGTGGAGGTGCCACAGGAGATGGCCAGAGACTGTGGAGGTGCCACAGGAGATGGCCAGAGACTGTGGAGGTTCCACAGGAGATGGTCAGAGACTGGAGCTGCCACAGGAGATGGCCAGAGACTGTGGGCGTGCCACAGGAGATGGCCAGAGACTGTGGAGGTGCCACAGGAGATGGCCAGAGACTGTGGGCTTGCCACAGGAGATGGCCAGAGACTGTGGGTGTGCCACAGGAGATGGCCAGAGACTGTGGATGTGCCACAGGAGATGGCCAGAGACTGTGGATGTGCCACAGGAGATGGCCAGAGACTGTGGATGTGCCACAGGAGATGGCCAGAGACTGTGGGTGTGCCACAGGAGATGGCCAGAGACTGTAGGTGTGCCACAGGAGATGGCCAGAGACTGTGGATGTGCCACAGGAGATGGCCATAGACTGTAGGTGTGCCACAGGAGATGGCCAAAGACTTTGGAGGTTCCCGTAGGAGGTGTCCAAGGACCAGGGACGCGCCGCAAGAGGTGGCCAAGGACTGGGGACGTGCTGCAAGAGGTGGCCAAGGACTGGGGACATGCTCCAGGAGGTGGCCAAGGACCGGGCACGTGCTCCAAGAGGTGGCCAAGGACTGGGGATGTGCTACAAGATATGGTCAGAGACTGGGGACGTGCTACAAGATATGGTCAGAGACTGGGGAGGTGCTACAGGTGTGTTTGGAGACTTGCTGGAGACTGTTAGAGATCATTGCCATTACAGGACTTTTTCTTATTGATGGTCCCACACTTAGTACTGGCTCCTGGTACCCGAGGGCAACACAATTTGGGCACAGTGGCTCTCTTGAGGGACACGCTGATATAAGGAGTCCCGTGTTGATCACAATGAGGGGCTCAGAGGAGCCTCAGTCCAACTTCTGCTCTTCAGTTTAATTTGGAAACCCAAACATTTCTCATGTTTGAGGATCTGGCCTCCTCCCAGAAGTTCCCTTCCAGATGCTCGGAGGGTGAAATCTCCGGCTAATAAGACGGAAAGACGAGCGTTTAATAAACACGTTCCAATTATTTGCTGAAATGGGTTTTCTGCAGATCAAACAAATCTCCGGATTCCTTCTGGAGGGTATGAGGGAAGGTTCCTCCAGGACCCCACAATCAACAGCCGGCCCCTCCGCGCTCATCGCTTTAATCCGCTGTAGATTGCGGCCCCTCCTCCCAATGCCCCGTTCCTCAGCCCTAATCCAGCTGTGTATTTGGAGAAAGAGAAACTATTTAATAGCCGGCGATCCCATAAAACTGCCTCTTCTAAGGAAAACATTACAGGGCTTAAGCGGTGGCAGCGGCGACGGCACACACTGCGGCGTTGTCTAACCGTTAAAGTGGAACTCCGGGTGGGGGAAAAAAATAACGCCGGTCCGACCCATTCAAGTAAATGGGGCCGCTCTGCAATCGCCCCGCAACTGAATGCAAAGCATCACAGCCACCACATGTGTACGCTCTTTAGGCTCCATTCGCACTTCTGCGACTTGCCATGCGACTTTGAGCACAAGAAGTCGCAGCCCATGTAGTTCAATGGAAGCTGTTCAGATAAATCCGACTTAAAAAGGGCTCCTTCACTACTTTGTTTGCGACTTGAGTGCCATAACCTGCAATGTAAACTCTCCAAAGTCGCATGAAATTCCCATTTTAAAGTTATCAATGCGACAGTTGTCAACAGCCAAAGCTGCATTTAAGTCGCACCCATCCAAAGTTTCATTGTAAAGTCGTAATGGAGATTGTATGACTTTGGAGTCGCACAAGTGTGAATGGAGCCTCTATCATGAATTATTTCTTCACTACAAGCAGTGTAAGTACCTGGGTGTCACCTGGAAGCAGCCTCTTGCAGTCCCTGTACAGCAGGGCTAGAGTGTGAAAGAAAGAAGCAGTACAAGGAGCCAATCTGTTCATGTTCTTGCTGATAGAAGGAGAGAGCAGCGTGACAGAGAGCTCGTCATTGTGCTTCTCCTTTCACTGTCCAATCACAGGCTGAGGGAGGGTCCAGGCAACCTGAGCTCAGAGGACATGGCTATCAGACGGAGGACATCTAGTGGCAGGAAGAAGTACTGCAGGGATGATCTCTGGAATGAAGCTAAATATTGCAGCAAAGGCTGATTTTGTTATTTTCTTCTTATTATTTTTTTTTATCAGAAGAGTTATTATTATTTAACGGGTTGTTACTTTTTATTTTCTTCAAATTTTTTGCTTGGAGTTCGGCTTTTAAAGAGAGTTTTTTTTGCGTTGAACACCCCTACTTTAAAGTCTCACTTGTGTTATGAAGACACCAACAAGGATCAAACCTGACACTGATGAGTGCAAATGATGGGAAACAGTGATGATTCCTATTTGGCCATTTAGGTGCACTTTAGGTCGCATTTACACCTGAGCGTTTTGCGAAAGCGCGCAAAATTGCGTTTTTTTTTCGTGGGTTTTCGCACTACACCCATTGAAATAATTGGGCTGCCCTACGCATGACAAAGTAGCTCATGCACCTATTTAAAGCCTTGGTTCACATTACTGCATGCACGGGTGCGTTTTTAAGCGTGTCGCGCTTAGCGTAGCGCGTTCGTTTCATTTCGCAAAGGAGCCAGGTCTGGCCATAGACCTTCGGCCTGTGGTATTGCTCTGTATGTTCATGAGTCATCATGGAGGGAGGGGGGGGGGGGGGAATCGGCGTTCATGCTCTTGGTAAAAACCAGCGTGGCCGTATTTACACGGCGTCTCGTCGGGATTAGCGCGGTCCCCGTCCACTCTGACCTTGTCGTTTTGCTCTCAGCAGGAAATGTAATGTGCGGTGACGATGATAATGCTGTTTACACAGACATTAAGTGGAGTGACATTATAGTCAAGCAAGTGTCACATCACCTTAAGCGAAGGGAGCCGTAATTACCATAATCCGGAGAACGCCAAGATCGCCGAGCCCGCCAGTCGCATATTAATGCGGAATTCTGCACGTTAAGTTTAATCATCTATAAAAAGAGGAAAGCGCTGCCGCGTGCGTCCTCTGTAAACATGTTTTTCTGAGCTGCCATCGAAGAGGGACGACTTTTAAGTGCCCAAATCTTTAGGCACGCCCCCCTACCCGAGTCGTCTTAAAGAGACGTCGGCCTAAAATCATTGTAAATGTGCGGACTCATTTGTTAACCCTTGTATAGCCGTGTAAGGCAGGCTTGCAGCATCACGACAAGTGGGCTTGTTCACAACATGAGTGCGTGCGTTTGTTGCGCATTCCCGCATGTGGCGTTTAGAGCACCATTTTTAAAATCGCTCTGCACCAAACCGCATGGTACTGCATGCATTTTGGCAACCATGATTGCACCCTCTTTTCTATTCCTTTCCTTTTTTTCCTTCCTTCCTCTCTTCTTTCCTTCCTCTCTTCTTTCCTTCTTCTCTTCTTTCCTTCCTCTATTCCCCTCTTCTTTCCTTCCCCTCTTTCTTTCTTCCTTCCTCTCTTCTTTCCTTTCTCTCTTCCTTCCTTCCTCTCTTCTTTCCTTCCTCTCTTTTTTCCTTCCTCTCTTCTTTCCTTCCTCTCTTTTTTCCTTCCTCTCTTCCTTCCTTCCTCACTTCTTTCCTTCCTCTCTTCTTTCCTTCCTCTCTTTTTTCCTTCCTCTCTTCTTTCCTTCCTCTCTTTTTTCCTTCCTCTCTGCTTTCCTTCCTCCCTCTCTTCCCCTCTTCTTTCCTTCCCCTCTTTCTTCCTTCCTTTCTTCTTTCCTTTCTCTCTTCCTTCCTTCCTCTCTTATTTCCTTCCTCTCTTCTTTCCTTCCTCTATTCTTTCCTTCCTTCCTCTCTTCTTTCCTTCCTTCCTCTCTTCCCCTCTTTCTTCCTTCCTCTCTTATTTCCTTCCTCTCTTTTTTCCTTCCTCTCTTCTTTCCTTCCTCTCTTCCTTCCTCTCTTCTTTCCTTCCTCTCTTCCTTCCTTCCTCTCTTCCCCTCTTCTTTCCTTCCCCTCTTTCTTCCTTCCTCTCTTCTTTCCTTTCTCTCTTCCTTCCTTCCTCTCTTCTTTCCTTCCTCTCTTCTTTCCTTCCTCTCTTCTTTCCTTCCTCTCTTTTTTTTCCTTTCTCTCTTCTTTCCTTCCTCTCTTCCCCTCTTTCTTTCTTCCTCTCTTATTTCCTTCCTCTCTTTTTTTCCCTTCCTCTCTTTTTTCCTTCCTCTCTTCTTTCCTTCCTCTCTCTCTTTCCTTCCTTCCTCTCTTCTTTCCTCTTTCTTTCCTTCCTCTCTTCCTTCCTTCCTCTCTTCTTTCCTCCCCTCTTCTTTCCTTCCTCTCTTCCTCTCTTCCCCTCTTCCCCTCTTATTTCCTTCCCCTCTTTCTTTCTTCCTCTCTTCTTTCCTTCCTCCCTTCTACCCTTCTTCCCCTCTTTCCTTCCTCCCTTTTTTCCTTGCTCCCTTTTTTCCTTACTTTCCTTTCTTTTCCTTACTCTCCGCAAGAGAAATAATTCTAGCCCTAGACCTCCTCTGTAATTCAAAACTGGTAACCTGTAAAAAAAATGTAACCGTCGCCTATGGAGATTTTTACGGGTCAAAGTTTGTCGCCATACCACGAGCGGGCGCAATTTTGAAGCGTGACATGTTGGGTATCAATTTACTCAGTGTAACTTCATCTTTCACAATATAAAAAAAAAAAAAAAAAAAATGGGCTTAGTTTACTGTTGTCTTATTTTTTTATTCAAAAAAGTGTATTTTTTCCAAAGAAATTGCGCTTGTAAGACCGCTGCGCAAATACGGTGTGACGTAAAATGATGCAATGAATTTTATTCTCTAGGGTGTCTGAAAAAAAAAAACATAATGTTTGGGGGTTCTAAGTAATTTTCTAGCAAAAAAAAAAAAAAAAATGATTTTAACTTGTAAACAGGGGCGGACTGACCATTCGGCCACTCGGGCACTTCCCGAGGGCCCCGGGCCACTAGGGGGCCCCATCAGGGTTGCCAGCCTCAGTAAAACCAGGGACAGTATGTAAAAATCTGTGTTTTTTTTTTTTTTTTTTACATCTGTCTCTGAAATGTCCCACCTCTCCAGTACCTTCTCAGCCAATAGAAACATGTCTGTGTATACTGTGTGTACATGTATGTGTATACTGTGTGATTGTATACTGTGTGTGTGTATACTGTGCGTGTGTATACTGTGTGGCCCCATAATCTCTGATTGCCTGGGGGCCCCATAATCTGATATTGCCCGGGGGCCCCATGAGTTGTCAGTCCGCCCCTTGCTTGTAAACACCAAGTCTGAAAAATAAGCTTGGTCCTTAACTAATTAAATGTAGATGAATTTTGTGTCTGATCAATGAGTCGATCAATCGGAGCCAGATCGACATTCCCTTTTAATGACATTAAATAATTTGTAGCCTCTTCTTGTTAAAAAAAATAATAATTTGCAACTGTCGCTTGTGCGCACGTATGTGTGTTATATGTAATCATTTGTATCCGTTTCTTTCTGGTAGATACCAGGGGACCATTCCGGGCAGAGGCGGCTCTTTAATTAGGCAAATTAGGTGGCCGCCTAAGGCCTCGCACTCACAGGGGCCTCTCGGCCTCCTAATTTGCCTGTGCTCAATTACTGATTCTCTCTCTCCCCCCTCTTTATCTCACCCTCTTTTCTGTATTTTTTTTCCTATTACGGGCGTGAGTGGGGCCTCATGTGTAAGTTTGGCCTAAGGCCTCACAAAGCCTAGAGCCGCCTCTGATTCCGGGCAATTGTGTCCAAATATTTCTCACTTTCATTAGTGTAACAACCTGATATCAGAATTTATGGTGAGCTGCCACACTACAGCTGAAGGAGATAGTGAGTGCTGGTGTCTGAAGGTTGAAATCAGGCTTGCAGTAGGGGATGGGGACAGCAGACAAGAGGGCACAGGGTGGAGTGCCTGTATATTGGCAGCCTACTTTCCTTCTGGGTAGAGTGTGGTAGGATTAGAACCAGAGGAAGCTGGGGGTCTCGTGGCCGGTAATCCAGCATATACCCCAGCTAGGTTCCCTATCGGGCAGCGCTGTGACGGGCGGGCATCTCCTACTTCTCTGCATCACGGTGGCTTCCGCCTCGTGTCTCCTCCCTCCTCCTCCTAGGCGTCCAATAGGATCGCCTGTCCTTTCAGCCAATCAGGTGACGCGTTTCACGACCCGATTCCTGGTTGGCCGGGAGGAGGATCGGTGTGAGAATAGCAAATATTCATTCTCTAGGGCACACAACTGGGTGGGCTCAGAGGGCAGTCGGGGGTTCAAATCTTTGCACTTGCTCTTTGACGATCGCAGCAAAAAATTGTGCCATTCAGGATAAATGATGCCCGAGCGCGCGTATAGTGCGATTTGCCGCTAACTTGGAATTGCGGCGTATTTCTGCTCGTGGTTCCGAAACGCTCCATATGTGAACAGGGCCTGACAGGTGGCCAGGCATCGCTGAAGAGGTTTAATTGGCGAGCCAGCCGGGGGGTCCTCTCCCCTTATGCCGCGTACACACGGTCGGAATTCTCGTCGGAAAAAGCTCTGATGGTTTTCCCGTCGGAATTCCGACGGAATTTCGCTCAAACTGTCTTGCCTACACACAGTCACACCAAATTCCGACGGTCAGTAACACAGCGGCATAAAACACGTTCGACTGCACTATAAAAGGGAAGTTTAATGCTTCCGAGCATGCGTCGAATTGTTTCCGGGCATGCGTCGGAATTTTACGTGTCGGAATTGCATACACACGATCGTAAAATCCGATAGAAAGGTTTTCCGTCGGAAAAATTGAGAACAGGTTCTCAATCCAAAGTCCGTCGGAAATTCCGACAGAAAAAAAAACGATGGGCGTACACACGGTCGGAAAATCCGATGAAAAGCTCCCATCGGACTGTTTCCATCGGAAATTCCGACCGTGTGTACGCGGCATTAGAAATCCTACACCGATGGATTACTGGTTACCATGGCGTCACGCCATAAATCACCCGTCGCTATTACCCATCATTGCGGTGCTTTTTGTGACGACCTCATAGCGCCCTGCGTTATTCAATTTTGCATTTCGCGTGTTTAAAGAGCGCGGCGCCTTCCATCCGTTGAGGGTTTTGTTTAGCCGGAAAAGACGGGAAAAGAGCGCGGGAAAAAATTTTAATAAAATTAATAAATAAGGCGCCTGTTTATTCCGCTACTTATCATCCGTTCAGCCTTCTCGCCCGCACAAAAGCGCCTCTGACATTTCCACGCCCCGGCCTCCTTTCTGCATTATTGAGCAGCTTGTAACCGTGTTTTCTAAACATGGATGTAACGCGAGCGGCGAGGCGCACGAGGGACAGTGGCATGGAAGAGGGGCCCCCCGGGTTGCCATGGCGACTTAAACTGATCAATTAACTGTCACTGTTTTTTTTTTTTTTTTTATAAAGAGGCGCTCTCCTGTGGCCATAAATACTAATTAGGAATGCGGGGCCTTTCTCAAACGCGTTCGTTTCTACAGATTAAAGGCGTTCATGCCTAATTTATCATTTTCACGTGCGTCCGCCCACATTTCGTAGCTCGCTGCGCGGTGAATAATCGCCGGCCTTGTTTACAGAAGCTTCAACTTCGCTAATTAGGCCGAACGTTTTTTTTTTTTTTTTGAGTTGAACGTCTGACCCCGGGGGGGGGGGGGGGGGCGTGGTCGAGTGTCGCAGAAATGGCGCCGGATTATGGAGATCTCAGACATTTTCAAGCGTTTTTTTTTTTTTTTAAACGCACCCAAAGCTGAAGACTGTTTAAATCAATGGATGTGATTGGTTCACCTGAGATGCTGTTCAGCCAGTCTTGCGATTCGTATAATGCTGACCGTACAATCTGTACCGAAATTTTGAAATTTTTGAAATTTTTGAACTTAAATCCTCCCCTCCAGTCTTCCACAGTTGTACCGCCTCCTCTCCTGGATGGATTTTGCTGCACACTGTGAGCTTCTCACAATGTGCATCAGAAGCTGCAGCAAGTCCGATAGAGCTCCGCCTCCTTCCCTGGTTGGAGGACGTCCAGCATCATCCTTTCCTCCCCCGAACATGACTGTTCCTGGCCCGCCCCCTTTCATTCTTGGATTTCAGTTTTCATTATTGGAGGAGACTCAGCATCACATGTGGGCGTATGCAAATGCGGTCTGCCTAGGCACGCCCACTCCAGACAGACTCCTGCCCATCAAGGCATTTTGATATTTGCATAACTCCTCCCACTGCTTGCATCAGGGCTCTTGAAAGTCCCCGGCCCACCCCTTTCACTGGATTTCAGATCTACATGTGGGCGGTCTGCATGCAAATACATGCCCACCCATCACTGCAGTTTTATATTTGCATAACTCCTCCCACTGCTTGCATCAGGGCTCTTGAAAGTCCCCACCCACCCCTTTCACTGGATTTCAGATCTACATGTGGGCGGTCTGCATGCAAATACTGCCTACCTAGGAACGCCCACTCCTCCAGACGAATGCCCACCCATCACTGCATTTTTATATTTGCATAACTCCTCCCACTGCTTGCATCAGGGCTCTTGAGAGTCCCCGGCCCACCCCTTTCTTTTGACGGATTTCAGTTCTTCTATTAACGGCGACTCAGCTTCACCTGTGGGCTTTACCTAAGCTAATACAGTCTGCTTAGGAACGCCCACTCCTCCAGGCTAATTACCCACCCAGCACAGCAGTTTTATATTTGCATAACTCCTCCCACGGCTGACATCTGTACAGCACCCTCCCACGGTCCCTCCCACCAGTCCTGATCCGCCTGCATTGCATAGAGAAGCAGAGTATAAAATAAGGAATTTAAATTGAAAGGGAAAGGTTTTATTTAAAAATTTAATTGAGGGGGGAGGGGCGGAACCAGGGAAGGAAATATCAGATTAACCTCGTTGACATCTATGAAGTTTGCTTTTAAACCGTTCCTGTGGTGCGTTTTGCATTTTTGTAAAAACTTATTTATTTTTATTTTTTTTTATGCTTTTTATTTATTTTAATTTTTGTATGCTTTTTATTTATTTTTATTTTTTTATGCTTTTTTTTTGGACAAGTTGTTGTTGGGCAGATTAAAACAGAAGTATGTTTTTTTTTTTTTTTTACAATCGTACTTACCTAGTTGGATGCAGCATCGGTCCCCCGCCAGCTCTGACTCTGGGAACCGAGCGATCAAACACCACCGATCGCTCTGTTCTCGCAGCTCCCCAAGCAAAGAGCTGGTGACTGACAGTCAACTGCTCTCTGCCAGCTAGCAAATTAAACAGACATGGTCTGCTGTTGTCACCATCGGGGAAACCCGCCCTGGTAAATGTCATGCAGCCATCTCTGGAGTTCACAGGAAGTGGCTGCAAAGAGGCTGCAGGAGATCAGCAGCACTAAGACGTAAGGTTAAAAAACAAAAAGGAAATCAGTGTTTTATTATAAAGACATTGCAACATTTTATTACGCACAGAGCTAAAGAAATGTCACTGAGTTAGGGTTTATATCTACTTTAACCACTTCAGCCCCGGAAGATTTACCCCCTCCTTCCTGACCAGGTCATTTTTTGCGATACAGCACTGCGTTACTTTACCTGACAATTACACAGTCGTGCGACGCTGTACCCAAATATACCATGTCATTTTTTCCAACAAATAGAGCTTTCTTTTGGTGGTATTTCATCACCTCTGCATTTTTTCTTGTTTTTTTGTGAGCTATAAACAAAAAAAAAGACTGAACATTTCGAAAACATAAATACAAATTTTTACTTTGTTATAAAACTTTTGATCATATCTGCGTTTTTTTTTTGTTTTTTTTTGTGCTATAAACAAAAAAAGATCGACAATTTTGGGAAAAAAAAAAATTATTTTCTGCTATAAAACATATCCAATAAAAAAATTGTGAAAAAAAATCGAATTTCTTCGCCAGTTTAGGCCAATGTGTATTCTGCTACATATTTCTGGTAAAAACAAAAATCCCAATAAACGTATATTGATTGGTTTGCGCAAAAGTTATCGCATCTACAAACTATGGGATATTTTTATGGAAATTTTATTTATTTAATTTTTTACTAGTAATGGCGGCGATCAGCGACCTATAGCGTGAATTCAACATAGCGGCAGACAAATCCGACACTAATGCTGCGTACACACGATCGGAATTCTCGTCGGAAAAGACTGATGGTTTTTCCGAAGGAATTCCGATGGAATTCCGCTCAAGCTGTGTTGCCTACACACGATCACACCAAATTCCGACGGTCAATAACACAGCGGCATAAAACGTGTTCGACAGCACTAAAAAAGGGAAGTTTAATGCTTCCGAGCATGCGTCGAATTGTTTCCGAGCATGCGTCGGAATTTTGCGTGTCGGAATTGCACACACACGATCGGAAAATCCGATAGAAAGGTTTTCCGTCGGAAAAATTGAGAACAGGTTCTCAATTCAAAGTCCGTCGGAAATTCCGACAGAAAAAGACCGATGGGCATACACACGGTTGGAAAATCCGATGAAAAGCTCCCATCGGACTGTTTCCATCGAAATTCCGACCGCGTGTACGCCGCAATACTGACACTTTTGACACCCAAATGCGACCCCTGATATCACCAAAGGACCACACAATATAATAATATTAATAATAATAAATATATATATATGATTGAGAGGACAGTGAGACCTCAAAGAGGAAATAAGGAGAGTGAGGAAAGGATACAATGTTGGTGGGGAGATGCTGCAGAAGATAATACCAAACTGGTAAGATGTTACATGAAGCTAGTAGAGATCAATGCTATTCCCCTAATCAATGTTCCTACTACAGATTGCTGAGCTCTGCGGGCCGCATATCATATACCAAAGGGCCACATACGGCCCTTGGGTCGCTGGGCACTAGGGCCCTATACCCCCAGGAGATCTGTAGATGCCTTCTACCAGCCCATTGTTGGTACTCTCATAGATTAGAATTGGAACACAGCCCTCAGAGTCGCCTTGTTATCAATGTAATTGAATACGAGGATTGGACACATACTTACGAATATATTCACCAGAGACCTCTGCTTTTATCAACATGAATAATGACTGTCCTCCTCCCGCCTGCGCCTTCCTTGGTCATTGTAAATGAAGGAGCTGTTTGGCGTTCTCTCCTAATCTTGCTGGACAGGTCGGAGAGCTTTTCCATACATAAGTGAGAGGTATTGGCAGCTTTTCTGAAGACGCAGTTTGTAAAAACAGTTGAAACTTCGCCAAAAATCAGGAACGGTTCTTCAACTTCACCATCTAGGGGAAAAAAAAAATGGTTGGCATAAATTATCGGCAAAACTTTAGGCAGAAAAAGCAAAACTGCAAATCTTTATAAATGAGGGAGCAAAATGAACCTGCGAGAGATTGCTGGATTGGGGACGGTACATGCCGACTCATTTAATTTAAAAAAAGCAACAAAAAACATTTTATATATATATATATATATTCTCTTTCTTTATCTCCCCCCTCTCTCCTCTCTATCTCCCCCCTCTCTCTCCTCCTCTCTCTCCCCCCTCTCTCCTTTATATCTCCCCCCCCCCTCTCTCTCCTCCTCTCTCTCTCCCCCTCCCTCCTCTCTATCTCCCCCCTCTCTCTCCCCCTCTCTTCTCCCCCCTCTCTCTCTCCCCCAGGGCAGGACTTATAGTGGTGGGGGCCCCTGGGCTTGAGTCACTTTTAGGCCCTATCTTCTATACATTACCGTATTTATCGGCGTATAACACACGCCGGCGTATAACACGCACCCCAAGTTTAGGAGGGAATTTTAAGGAAAAAAAAATATTAGTAGGGAAGTTTAAGGAAAAAACTTACATTGAAATGCCCATCAATGCAGCCTTATCAGTGTCCATCTGCAGCCTTGCCCAGTGTCATTGCAGTCTTGAAGTTTAAAAATGGCACTGCCGAGATACAGAGTCCTGTGTATCTCGGCGGCTCTCGGGTCGAGAGTAGCCGAGTGTACTCGGCTCGGCTCACAGTCACGACCAGTCCCTGTGTTATGTCCATCATAGGGCGGGACTAGGCATGACTGTGAGCGGAATCGAGCCAAGTACACTCAGCTATGTATCTCGGCGGGGCCCGCGAGGCCCCTATTGGGCGGGGCCAATGGGCTTGCTCTCCCCTCTCTCTCCCTCCCCCCTCTATCTCTCATCCTCTCTCTCTCTCCTCTTTCTCTCTCCCTCTCTCTCCTCTTCTCTCTCCCCCTCTCTCTCGCCCCCTCTCTATCTCTCTCTCTCTCCTTCCCCCTCCCTTTCTCTCTCTCCTCCTCCCTCTCCCTCTCTCCTCCTCCCTCTCACTCTCTCCTCCTCTTTCCCCTCTCTCCTCCTCCTCTCTCTCTCCTCCCGGTCTCTCTACCCCTCTCTCTCCCCCTCTCTCTCTGTCCCCCTCTCTCCCCCTCTCTCTCCACCTCTCCTTTCTCTCTCTCTCTCTTCCCCCTCTCTCTCCTCCTCTCTCCGTCTCTCTCTGCCCCTCTCTCTGTCTCTGTCCCTCTCTCTCCCCCTCGCTCTCCTTTCTCTCTCCCCCTCGCTCTACTTTCTCTCTCCCCCTCTCTCTCCCCCCTCTCTCTCTCCCTCTCCTCTCTCTCTCCCCCTCTCTGTCTGTCTCTCCCCCACCCCCTCTCCCTCTCTCTCTCCCCCTCCCCCTCTCTCTCCTTCCCCCTCTCCCCCTCCCCCCTCTCTCTCACTCTCTTTATCTAGCTATCTATCTATCTCTATACAGAGTGTGTGTGTATGCATAAAATATAAATTAATATAAGGATTATTATATATGTGTTTTTATTATTCTTAATTATGTATGGCATAGTACTGGCCTCTCTCCATCCCAGGAGCATGCCGGGGTCACTTAGGAGCACACCGGTTCCTGGGAGCTGAGAATGCTGCGTGCATTGTGTGTTCGTAGCATTCATGCTAAATGGGGTATTTGGTCCCCATTACTTTTTTTTTAATGAGGTGAAGTTGTGCTCTAATGCCTGATTGATGGTGCTGGTGAAGATGACTATAGGCTGTGTCTGGAGTGTCCTGCGTTGGCAGTGGTATAGTAGGTGATATCAGCCTGTGGGCTGTCCAGAGCTGTGTAGGGTTTTCCTGTCGTCATTTTACAACGTAGAAGTCTGTCTTTTTAAAAAAAATTTTAGGTTTGATTTTATTGCCTGGAAAGCAGTAGAGGAAGTTTTGAACATAGATGGTGATAATATATACCCTAAGTCCCCCCTCACACTCGCCCTCCCTGTGACCCTAACACTAACCTCCACATTCACCCCATCACCAACCTCCACACTCACCCTCCCCGTAACCCCAACACCAACCTCCACACTCACCCTCCCCGTAACTCCAACACCAACCTCCACACTCACCCTCCCCGTAACCCCAACACCAACCCCACACACCAACCTCCACACTCACCCTCCCCGTAACTCCAACACCAACCTCCACACTCACCCTCCCCGTAACTCCAACACCAACTCCACAACCACACACCAACCCACCCACCCTCCCCACCCCAACACCAACCTCCACACTCACCCTCCCCGTAACTCCAAAACCAACCTCCACACTCACCCTCCCCGTAACTCCATCACTAACCTCCACACTCACCCTCCCTGTAACTCCAACACCAACCTCCACACTCACCCTCCCCGTAACTCCAGCACCAAGCTCCACTCTCACCCTCCCCGTAACTCCATCACCGACCTCCACACTCACCCTCCCCGTAACTCCAACACCAACCTCCACATTCATCCTCCCCGTAACTCCAACACCAACCTCCACACTCACCCTCTCCGTAACTCCAACACCAACCTCCACACTCACCCTCCCCGTAACTCCAACACCAACCTCCACACTCACCCTCCCCGTAACTCCAACACCAACCTCCACACTAACCCTCCCAGTAACACTAGAGGTTGAGCGGGGGGGGTAAAATCCTGCAGTTGAGCAGCATTTTACCCCCCCCAAACCGCTCCCTATTTAGCTGTAGAGGTGGCAGCTTGGGGTGTACACATGCCACAGCCACAATGTTTTGCTTTGCAGCCATGGAAGGAATGATACCTGCTGTTGCTTTTCGGCGGGCATAGCACCCAGCAAGCGTGGCCCATTCAAGTGAAATTAACTTTTCTGCACCAAAATATAATGCCAAAGTCCCAACACTGGAACCTCCTTTTTTTTCCCCAGAATAATGGATGATATATTGCATCTTGCATTAGTAGGTTGACTGAATATTCCTCCACGCCCTGTCAACGTTTTTACAAATGTGCAAACGAGCTTGTGTGATCCGTCAGGAGATCACAGCAAGTTCTAGGCCTTGTGAGCGTATCCCGGGAGCAGAAGATCAGCGAGCAGTTAAAAGAGCTCCTGTACCCAGCAGCTGCCACCCGGGCACTCTGGGGGGCTTGGTGTGCCATGGAACAGGCTGCGCTCGCAGGTGCTGCCATCGCTCCGAGCCCCAGTCCTCCTATTCTGCGGCAGGATTTTTTACATTATCACGACGTCAGGGTTAGGGCTTCGCTGCCTTTCATTCAAAGGGAAATTTGGTGAGCTGCGAGGGGTGAATAGTAATGTGGGCACCGAGGGTGATGAGGGGCACAAACTGCACCGAGGAGCTCCAGATATGTCCAGGAGGCAAAACAGCAGCTCGTAATTAGGGAGGAGTGAAATCGGGAGTTGTCACTTTGCTGAAATGTTGGTGGAAATATAAGCGTTGACGTCATTAGAGAAGGGGGACGGGGGCAATGAAATGAAATCTGAACTCCAAGGAAAATTGGCTTCCTCCCATGCTGCAAGGGTTAAATGCTTTTTTTTGTCTGGGGTACCTTTAAGTGCAGATTTACTTACCCTTTCCCTCACTTTGCATAATTCCCCCCTGTCCCTGTGGGTGGGTCCACCTGTGCCACGTCTCTTCTGTGTTTTGCTTTAGGGCCCCTCTGCAAAAGCAGGTGTGAACTCCCCCCCCCCCAGGGATGGTGAAGGTGGTTATTGGTGGTTTGGCATAATGTGCTTCAAATTACCCCTGAGAGTTAGAGTAGCTCTTTCCATATATATTCTGTGCAAAAAAAAAAAACTAAAATGTAACCCTATCCTTAACCCTAATGCTAATTCTAACATTACCAAACTGATAACCCTAATGTGAATCCTAGCACTAATCCTAATGCCAACCCTAAACCTATTCCTGGCACTAACCCCAACTGTACTTCTAATTTCAACCCCAGAAATAACCTTATTAATATCCCTAACTCTATTCCCAATTCTAACCTGATGCCCAACCCTAGCACAAACTCTAACTCTATTCCTAATGCTAACCCTAATAATAACCCTAATTCTGTCTCTAATACTAACCCTAACGCTAACCCTAATGCTAGATCCAACACTAACTATACTTATAATCCTAATTGGATCCTGTCAAAAACCATGAAATCAGACCATGACAGAAGCACAGTTAAATCGCATTTGTTTAATAATAAAAGTAAAAAGAACAAATATAGTCAAAACATAGTCAAAGTTCAGTAACCGTAACAGATAGTCAGCCAAGCCAGAAGTCAGGGATCAATTTAGTGGAACAGCAAGCAGGATCTGGAGCCAGAAGGGATGTCAGCAAAGCAAGTCTTTAAACAGGAACGCACTAGAGCGTCTCTGTGATGTTGACCAAGGCAAAGGAAGAGATCCTCTGGACTGGATGGCTTAAGTAGGCAGGAATGACGAGCAGGATATCATCAACAGCTGACTAACTGTGAAGATATAGGAGCTGGCAATTAGCCAACAGCTGAGCGGCCAGCTCAGAGAAGGAAGGGCTGAGCCCAGCCCTGACAGTACCCCCTCCTCAACGACCCCTTCGACTCGGAGGACCACCGGGCTTGAGGGGAAACCGTCTATGGAAATCACGGAGGAGGACAGGGGCATGTACGTCCGAGGATGAGACCCAAGAGCGTTCCTCCGGACCGCACCCCTTCCAATGTACCAGGTACTGTATGCGCCCACGGAACCTACTGGAGTCAACAATGGACTGTGCTTCATACTCCTGGTTCTCAACCTATATAGGGGGAGGACGTGGCACCGAGGTGGTAAAGTGGTTGCAGACCAAAGGTTTTAATAAGGAGACATGAAATACATTTGAAACACGCATTTTAGAAGGAAGGTCTAATGCGTAAGCCACTGGGTTAATCCTGCGAAGAATACGGAAAGGCCCAATAAACCGAGGTGCGAACTTCAGTGAGGGAACACGAAGTCGGAGGTTGCGGTATGACAGCCAGACCCTGTCCCCAACCTGGTAGGAAGGCGCGGGCAGGCGTCTGCGGTCAGCATGGAGTCTGTACCTATCATTAGCATGTTGTAAAGCCTCCTACCAGGTTGGGGACAGGGTCTGGCTGTCCTCTCGCAACCTCCGACTTCGTGTTCCCTCACTGAAGTTCACACCTCGGTTTATCGGGCCTTTCCGTATTCTTCACAGGATTAACCCAGTGGCTTACGCATTAGACCTTCCTTCTAACATGCATATTTCCAATGTATTTCATGTCTCCTTATTAAAACCTTTGGTCTGCAACCGCTTTACCACCTCGGTGCCACGTCCTCACCCTGTACAGGTTGAGAACCATGAGTATGAAGTACAGTCCATTGTTGACTCCCGTAGGTTCCGTGGGCGCATACAGTACCTGGTGGATTGGAAGGGGTGCGGTCGGAGGAACGCTCTTGGGTCTCATCCTCGGACGTACATGCCCCTGTCCTCCTCCGTGATTTCCATAGACGTTTTCCCCTCAAGACTTGTGGTCCTCCGAGGGGGAGGGGTCATTGAGAAAGGGGGTACTGTCAGGGCTGGGCTCAGCCCTTCCTTCTCTGTGCTGGCCGCTCAGCTGTTGGCTAATTGCCAGCTATTATCTCTCCACAGTTATGCCCCGTACACATTTTTTCCGACGGATTTTGTCCGACACTGGCGTTGCATACACACGGTCGGACAAAGTTGTTGGAAAATCCGATCATTCTGAACGTGGTGACGTTTGTTGCGTACGACGGGACTACGTAGAGGCTAGTAGCCAATAGCTTTGGTCTTGTAATGTGATCTGAGCATGCGTGGCACTTTGTCCGTCGGAATTCGCTACACACGATCGGAAAAAGTCAGATCGGACTTTGTTGTCGGAAAATTTGAGAGCGGGATCTCAATTCCGACGGAAAGAGTCCGATGGAGCCCACACACGGTCAGATTTTCCGACAACATGGTCCGATAGGACATTTTCCGTCGGAAGTTCCGACCGTGTGTACGGGGCATTACTCAGCTGTTGATGATATCCTGCTCGTCAGTCCTGCCTACTTAAGCCGTCCATCCCAAAGGATCTCTGCCTTCGCCTTGGTCAACATCACAGAGCCTATCTCCTGCGTTCCTGTTTAAAGACTTGCTTTTGCTGACATCCCTTCTGGCTCCAGATCCTGCTTACTGTTCCACTACATTGATCCCTGACTTCTGGCTTGGCTGACTATCCGTTCCGGTTGCTGAACTTTGGCTATGTTTTGACTACGTTTGTTCTTTTTACTTTTATTATTAAACAAGTGTGATTTAACTTTACTTCTGCCTTACTCTGATTTCATGGTTTCTGACAGTGGACTATTCTTCTGTAAAACATTTAATCTTTATCACATAAAGGCAATATTTAGCTTTATCCAATTGTAAAGTGCGCCTGCAGCGTGTATGCGATCCCGTTCAGTAATGTTTGTCAGTTGATTTTGGTTCAAACTTTTTCCAATCGCTTTGTAAGAAAAATGCATGAGCGCCGCGAGGAATTAACGGATGATCGTAATCGGCAAAGCCCGGGAGGCTCTCCTCCTATTCCGGAGATCATCGCCTCACGGCTGTCTTTAAAAGCCTGCTCATTATTTCACCAAGGCGGAACATAAAGCATCTTGACAGAGGCGAAGGGTTGCGTGATCTATGGCTGACGCCGGCACGCCGGGCTGATAGCCTGTATGGTGACACCATTATCTGTGAAGAGCGACACATAGAAACGTTTGTTAGTGTCACCGATCGGTTGAGGCGATGCCGTCAGGGCGCAGACAGATGAGAAGTGTCGGGGATCGGGAAGTCTTCTGTAGAGTTCTCTCCTGGATATACGTTGTTTCTTCTATTTTCCATCTGGCGGTCAATGAGCGACATATCGCGATGTATCTGAAATTTATCGCTGCCGTTTTCATGTTTTATTAACTGGAAAGCGTCAACACAAATGTCCCATGAATATTGAGGATGGAGCAAGAAAAGCGCGGAATGGCTGCGGCGGAGAGTTCGGGGGATTTTGTAATGTGGAGACAGATGATCGGCGGTGGAGTTATCTGGACCACGATCAGCAATCTATCTGCTGAGAGTCTAAATAAGGGAAATGTTTCAAGCCACGATCATCTGCCGGCAAAATCCCTTCCTCCTCTGTGCAGCCAACTTTCCTTCCCTACTGTGTAGCTGCTTACAGGCTCCGTCCGCCCAACAGAGCAGTGATCTCCAAACTGTGGCCCAGGGGCCAGATCAGCCGGTTTGCTTGCCTTTATTTGGCCCTTGGGGCAGAATTCCCCTTACTGATATGACACTATTCCCACCACTGACACCACCAACGATGGGGCACTATTCTTCCCACTAATACCAATGATGGGGCACTATTCCACCCACTGACAGCAATGATGGGGCACTGTTCCTCCCACTGATACCAATGATGGGACACTATTCCCCCCACTGATACCAATGATGGGGCACAATTCTTCCCACTAATACCAATGATGGGACACTATTCCTCCCACTGACAGCAATGATGGGGCGCTATTCCTCCCACTGATACCAATGATGGGGCACTATTCCTCCCACTGACAGCAATGATGGCGCACTATTCCTCCCACTGATACCAATGATGGGGCACTATTCCTCCCATTGATGGGACACTATTCCTCCCACTGATACCAATGATGGGGCACTATTCCTCCCACTGATACCAATGATGGGACACTATTCCTCCCACTGACACCAATGATGGGGCACTATTCCTCCCACTGGCAGCAATGGTGGGACACTATTCCTCCCACTGACAGCAATGATGGGGCACTATTCCTCGCACTAATACCAATGATGGGGCACTATTCCTCCCACTGATACCAATGATGGGGCACATTTCCTCCCACTGACACCAATGATGGGGCACTATTCCTCCCACTGGCAGCAATGGTGGGACACTATTCCTCCCACTGATACCAATAATGAGGCACTATTCCTCCCAGTGGCACAAAGAATGAGATACTATTCCTCCTGCTGACACCAATGTCCGGCCACCCTAATATCTTAAGGGTAGTAAACTGGCCTTTTGTTTACAAAGATTGGAGACCCCTGCAATAGAGCTATGTTAGTTTTAAGCGGAGTCTGGGGAACGGTCTCATCCACTGGCTTATATTTCATGGTGATTTTCCCATCATTGTTATTGTCAGTCTTACCGCTCTACCCCTAGTGTTTGAGAAGTTTCTGACCAATTTGAGGTGTTTTTACTCCACCTGCTGTACCATATTATAAAATGAGTATTGAGCAGGGATGTGGAAATCCTTCCTAATGGGCACCATAGGGGTCTAGAGCTGGAAACTCCAAACAGGGATGGTGGGAACCCCTCATACTGGACACAGCAGGTGCACAGACCTGGGAACTCAGCACAGGGATGGTGGAAAGCTCTCATAATGGGCACAACTGGTGTACAGACCCGGGAACTCAGCACAGGGATGGTGGGAACCCCTCATAATGGGCACAGCAGGTGTACAGACCCGGGAACTCAGCACAGGTATGGTGGGAACCCCTCAGTATGGGCACAGCAGGTGTACAGACCTGGGAACTCATCACAGGGATGGTGGGAACCCCTCATAATGGGCACAGCAGGTGTACAGACCTGGGAACTCAGCCCAGAGACGATGGGAACCCCTCATAATGGGCACAACAGGTATACAGATCTGAGAACTCAGTCCAGAGGTGGTGGGGACCCCTCAATATGGGTACAACAGGTGTACAGACCTGGGAACTCTGCACAGGGATGGTGGGAACCCCTCATAATGGGCACAGCAGGTGTACAGACCCGGGAACTTAGCTCAAAGATGGTGGGAACCCCTCATAATGGGCACAGCGGGTGTACAGACCTGGGAACTCAGCACAGGGATGGTGGGAACCCCTCATAATGGGCACAGCGGGTGTACAGACCCAGGAACTCAGCACAGGGATGGTGGGAACCCCTCATAATGGGCACAGCGGGTGTACAGACCTGGGAACTCAGCACAGGGATGGTGGGAACCCCTCATAATGGGCACAGCGGGTGTACAGACCTGGGAACTTAGCCCAGAGACGATGGGAACCCCTCAATATGGGTACAACAGGTGTACAGACCCGGCAATTCAGCACAGGGATGGTGGGAACCCCTCATAATGGGCACCACAGGTGTTTATTAATGATTAGGAGCTAGCAGAACAGATCCCGATCATGTGACTGTCACAGCCAATCCTGATCATGTAATTGGCCAGTCCTTTACGCACGGGCATAAGGACCCCTCTAAAGGGATGCCAGGGATGGACCAGGATTGAGTTACTAATTTGACTTTCTGTGCAGGTTACCATTGATTTGATTTTACTCTCCTGGAGTTGCACTTTAAGGCGAGAAATTTGTTTTTAAATAGAAAATTCTACTGGCGAGGCGAAAGTCTGTTCCGTGTAATTGTATAATTTGCAGCGGAGAGCCGGAATCATTCCGACAAGCAAACACGAGGCGCTAAATTGGAGGTATCACAGAGGTAAACGCAGGAGGTCCTGGCAGGCGAAGATTACAATATTGCCGCACAAAGCTGCGCCTCCCTGCGCCTTTGTTTTATCGGGCGCCCTGGGCCCCCCCGGAGCGAGTTGTCTTCCATTCCTGCCAAGACAAAAAAAAACCTTTTTAATGACTTCATTGTGAGGAGATGAATAAAAACCCAGGTTGGAGAGTTGGAAGAACTTATTCAAGGCGGAAACCTCTATCTTATCTGCAACATTTCCAACGTCTTTAGATGTGCGCGGCGACTCGGCGAGCTTACTGAATGCCTTCCATTCCAAGGAAGGCCATTGCAATTGCGTTCATAGAGTACCTGTTGGCCTGTTCAAAGCAGAAATGCAGCAAATATATCACCACCCCCCCTTTTAAAGTAGATGAAGATTTGCGGGGAAAAAAAAGGGGGGGGGACAATTGGAACAGATGGGACTTTATATGAAGCATGCAGTCTCAGGGACAACCAACTATCAATACACATAGATGGCAACGCTGCAGAGGAAAGATCAGCCCACAGAGCGTTGCCACCAAGAATAAGAAAGTAATAATTACTGGCAGGATCACCAAGTATTTTCTATTTACCTCAATGCTATTACTGAAAACCAGGGGCGGACTGACAACTCATGGGGCCCCCGGGCAATAGGAGTTTATGGGGCCCCCCCCGGCAATCAGAGATGATGGGGCCACACAGTATACAATCACACAGTATACACAGACATGTACACAGACATGTTTCCATTGGCTGAGAAGGTACTGGAGAGGTGGGGAAGCTATAATCTTGGGATTTTTAGACCAAAAGGATGTGGGTAAGGAACATTTCAGAGACGGATGTAAAAAAAAAACATATTTTTACATACTGTCCCTGGTTTTACTGAAGCTGGCAACCCTGATGGGGCCCCCCAGGGGCCCGGGGCCCTCAGGCAGTGCCCGAGCGACCGAATGGTCAGTCCGCCCCTGCTGAAAACTGAAAGCACACATAAAAAGACCATTTTGTTCAGGGGACTCTGATTAAGAATGAACTTTTTGGGTCTGCTGACACTTTAATTCTCTGCCTGAGATTCACCGGAAAGCCGAATTAACTCTCCAATTGATCGGTAATTGTCTTGCCTCGCAGGTGATGGTACTTGGTGGGAGATATGGAGGGCGGGGGGGGGGTGGGGGGGGTTTGGTCTCTCTGTTTTCTTTAGCTTATAAAACATGTTCGTGGACACCAGTCACTGTCACCTTATCGCGGCGCTCTGTTTTTATTGTATAATTGCCCCGTAGAAAAACGCTGCCCCGGCCTAACCTTTAATTGGCGTCACATGTAGCTGTGAAATTGCTTTGTGCACAGAGGCAACGCCGCCACCTCTTCTTATATCGTCTCAGGATTGATGGGGAGGTAACCCGGCTCTTTATGTGTTTGATTTAAAACATTTCATTTTTATTTGGAAAGAAAAAAAAAAAAACGACTTGGTGTATTTTCGTTCAGTGAATGCGGTTTGTTGGCAGCTGGCCGGAAATGTTGGTGTGACGGGAGTCTAGAAATCATTTTATTCAAACATCATTTCATCCTAACTATGTAATTGTGTAACACTTAAAAGATATTAATTACATAAGAGGACATTGGTGAAAGCCACTGACCATTCGAATGAATCCAACCCACCGGCCGCATCTCATGGCACCCAACTGCCATGAAGGAAGAAGGGCTGTGATAGAAAGTGGTGGCCTCCAATGTGAATGAGGGGGGGGGGCTCTGATGTGAAGTAGGGGTTCTGTTAAATTGGTGGCCTCTAATATGAAATGGGGGGGCTCTGACAGAAAGCGGTGGCATCTAATATGAAAGGGGGGACTCTGATGGAAAGAAGGGGCTTTGATTGATAGTGGGGGCCTCCAAAACAAAATGGGGGCTCTGATAGAGCGTGGTGGCCTCCAATATAAAACAGGGGGGGGGGGGGGCTCTGATGGGAAGTAGGTGCTCTGATTGAAAGTGGGGGGCCTCAAATATGAAATGGGGGTCTCTGAAGAAAGTAGGGGTTCTGATATGGGGACTCTGATGTGAAGTAGGGGTTCTGATTGAAAGTAGGTTCCTCTAATATCAAATGGGGGTCTCTGATGGGAAGTAGGGACTCTGATTGAAAGTGGGGTGCCTCAAATATGAAATGGGGGTCTCTCAAGTTAAGTAGAGGCTCTGCTAGAAAGTGGAACGGGGGCCTCTGATGTGAAGTAGGGGTTCTGATTGGGAGGGCTCTGATGTGAAGTAAGGGTTCTGATTGGAAGTAAGGGCCTCTAATATGAAATGGGGGTCTCTGATGGGAAGTAGGGGCTCTGATAGAAAGTGGAATGGGGGCTCTGATGTGAAGTAGGGGTTCTGATTGGAAGTAGGGGCCTCTAATATGAAATGGGGGTCTCTGATGGGAAGTAGGGGCTCTGATTGAAAGTGGGGTGCCTCCAATATGAAATGGGGGTCTCTAAAGTGAAGTAGGGGCTCTGATAGAAAGTGTAACGGGGGCTCTGATGTGAAGTAGGGGTTCTGATTGGAAGTGGGGGTCTTTAATATGAAATGGAGGGCTCTGATGTGAAGTAGGGCCTCTGATAGAAATTGGGGGCCTCCAATATTAAATGGGGGGGGGGGGCTCTGATGTGAAGAAGGGGCTCTGATTGAAAGTGGGGGCCTCCAATATTGGGGTTAATTAATTGGGGTGGGGGGCACCAATATTGGGAAACTCCCAATATGGAATGGGGGCTTTGATATGAAGCTAGGGGCTCCAGTATGAAATGGGGGGGGGGCACTCTGATGTGAAGCAGGTGCTTTGATAGAAAGTGTGAGCCTTCAAAATGAAACAGGGGGGTCTGATATGAAGCAAGGGGATCCCATGTTATGCTGAAGGCTCTGATGAGTAGGGACCTCTGATAGAAAAACAATATATACTTCCAAGATATATTATACAGAAGTGACATCTTCTTATATATCTGGAGAGCGGTGATGTCACTCCTGTGGACTATAACTTATATCTGGAGAGTGGTGATGTCACTCCTGTATATTAGAACGTTTTAACTACCATCAGAAACCTGGATTTCACTGATAATATTTATATTTTCTACCTGACAGCTAAAAAAATGGAAATCTGATGAATACAGTTTGGACGCGGTTTCATTCCAGGTTGATATCTGCAGATCATCCCCCTCCCCCATTATCTTCTCTGAATATACACAGCGATGCAATATTTTCTGCAGAACCATAAAAAATGAGGAATACTGCTCTGCACATCCGATAATCATTACTGAGGGGTCCATTCAAAGCTTCCTCATCATTAAACATTCATCGCTGTTGGTTTTCCAAGAACGCATTAAAATTGCATCTTACCTTCCATTACCAATCTCCATTGATGAAGTAAGTAAAATACATAGGGATCGGGGGAGGAGGGATCATCCACAGGTCATTAGTGTTCAAAAGTTATTTACATTTTTATAAATCTGCAGCTTTCGTTAAAATAATCCCCGGTGATCCTGCCATGGAGTCCCTGTGTTATAATTGCAATATCTTTCCTCTTTCTCTTACTTTCTTTTCATATTTTCCATTCCTTTCATCCTTATTATTTTCCTATCTTTCCCTTTTTCTCTTTACCTCTCTCTCCCTTTTTTTTCTCTCTCTCTTCCTTTTCTTTTCTTTCATTTGCTTTCTTCTCCTCTGCTTTCCTTTCTTGTCATCTTTTGCTTATCTTTTCTTTTTCTTTGCCCTTTTCTCTCCTCTCTCACCCTCTATCTCACCCCCCCCTCTCTTTCGCCTCCCTCTCTCTCGCCTCCCTCTCTCTCACCCCTGCTCTCTCTCTCACCCCTGCTCTCTCTCTCACCCCTGCTGTCTTTCTCAGCCCCCTCTCTCTCTCCCCCTTCTCTCTCCCCCTTCTATCTCTCTCTCTCTCCCCTAATCTCTCTCCTCCTCTATCTCTCTCCCCCTCTCTCTCCCCCTCTCTCTCTAACCCCTGCTCTCCCTCTCCTCCCCTCTCTCTCTCCCCCTTCTCTCTTTCCCCCTTCTCTCTCTCTCTCTCTCTCTCTCTCTCTCTCTCCTCTCCCCTAATGTCTCTCCTTCTCTCTCTCCCCCCCTCTCCCCCCCTCTCTCTCTCCCCTCTCTCTCACCCCTCCTCTGTCTCTCCGCCCCCCCCCTCTCCTCCTCCCCCCTCTCTCTCTCTCCCCCCCTTCTCTCTCTCCCTCCCCCTAATCTCTCTCTGCCTCTTTCTCTCCCCCCTCTCTCCCCTCTCTCTCCCCCCTCTCTCTCTCCCCTCCCCCCACTCTCTCTAACCCCTGCTCTCTCTCTCTCACCCCTCTCTCCCCCTCTCTCTCTCCTCCCCCCTAATGTCTCCCCTCCTCTCTTTCTCTCCCCCTCTCTCTCCTCCCCCTAATGTCTCCCCTCCTCTCTCTCTCTCTCCCCCTCTCCCCCCTCTCTCTCATCCTCTCTCTCTCTCACCCCCCTCTCTCATCCTCTCTCTCTCACACCCCCCCCTCTCTCTCTCACTCCCTCTCTCACCCCCCTCTCTCTCTTACTTCCTCTCTCTCTCACCCCCCTCTCTCTCACTCCCTCTCTCTCACCCCCTTCTCTCTTTCTCTCGCCCTGCTCTCTCTCACACCCCCTCCCCTCTCTCCCCCCCCTCTCCCCCCCTTCTCCCCCCTCCCTCCCTCTCTCCCCCCCACCCCCCCCCCCCCCCTTTTCTCCCTCTCTCCCCCTCTCTATCCCCCTTCTCCCCCCTTCTCTCTCCTTCTCTCTCCCCCTCTCTTATCACTCTCTCTCTCCCCACCTCCTCTCTATCTCTTTCTTTCTTTTCCCTATCTCCTCCTGTTGTCCCCTCTCAATTTCTAGCTGTGGCCATCTTGAGAAAGGCCAGATGATTCATGCAGCATTTACTTGGAAGCTCTTAGCTCAGGCATGCAGGCAGCTTAGCTGAGAAAGCCCATCCTGAAGACTTCTGGGATGTACGACACCAGAATCCAGAAAGTAACTGAAGAAATGTAAAAAATGTAAAATAAAATAATGTTTAAAACAAGTAAATATAATCTCCCTTCCATGTTGATTGAGAGAAAGAAGTTCCACTTTCAGAAATGTTGTCTGTATTTATGAAGGTAACCTGTCACTAGAGTAGAATGACCCCCATCTGTGTCACCATGTAAAGATGCCCACGAGGGACACGCCGTGTGTAGTTTTTTAAACTGTAGGGGGTTTGGTTGGCAGAAGACCCCTTTTATCAGACAAGTCCGGTACCAGCACTAAAGAGTAACATTAAGTTCTGCAGCTGATGGACAATGTGGACTGTCTGAGTTTCCCCCATAAACCTTGCGGCGTCATGAGGAGTGGCGGACAAATATGAATACGCGGCAGTAAATAACTGCACCAGTTCTGCCGCACAGCGTCTATTCTTTATCTGCAGATCCCCTAATGGGCTCCGTCCTGATTTATATCCATCCTTCCAGCTGCACGCCAACTGGGTCACGTTCTGAATCCCACTAAAAGATGAAACGGTGAAGTTTTTCCATCCCTTGGCAGGCATGACATCATCGTGTTTATGAAGTGAGATTCGCTCTTGGAAAGCAAAAGTGCGTGGGAAAACCGCGTCCTGGCATTTCCTGGGGCTCGTCCTCTCTGCACTTAGTATTCACTTAAAGCTGAAGATTATTCTGCTGATTTCCCCCCGTCATCAGATTGCTAATAAAGTTTTCATGACCTTATTTCAGAGCCAGTGATGTCATCTCAGGTGGTCTGTGCTTCTGTAAAGGTATACTTTGTGGTCTGTAATTCATAAAATGAACATACCTTCACATCTTTATACCATTTTTTGATTTTGAGGAGGGTGCTTTGGAAGCCTGATTCTTCTCCTTTTTTTTTTTTTTTAGCTTGGGCTGAAACGGTAGGCATGCAAACTCCAACTCCAACCAACCTCCATTTTCCAGCACTGCCTGGAATGGAGGTCACCAGAGCTTCACAGGTTGTCACTGGAGTCCTCTTCCCCTCCTCCATGATGACATCACTGAGCTGGTGGATGTTAGAGACCTTGCGCTCCTCCACCTTCCGTTTGAGGATGTCCTACAGATGCTCAATAGGGTTTAGGTCTGGAGACATGCTTGGCCAGTCCATCACCTTTACCCTCAGCTTCTTTAGCAAGGCAGTGATCGTCTTGGAGGTGTGTTTGGGGTGGTTATCATGTTGGAATACTGCCCTGCGGCCCAGTCTCTGAAGGGAGGGGATCATGCTCTGCTTCAGTATGTCACAGTACATGTTGGCATTCATGGTTCCCTCAATGATCTGTAGCTCCCCAGTGCCGGCAGCACTCATGCAGCCCCAGACCATGACACTCCCACCACCATGCTTGACTGTAGGCAAGACACACTTGTCTTTGTCCTCCTCTCCTGGTTGCCCCCACACACGCTTGTCACCATCTGACACCAAATACGTTTATCTTGGTCTCATCAGACCACAGGACGTGGTTCCAGTAATCCATGTCCTTAGCCTGCTTGTCTTCAGTAAACTGTTTGTGAACTTTCTTGTGCATCATCTTTAGAAGAGGCTTCCTTCTGGGACGACAGCCATGTAGACCAATTTGATGCAGTGTGCGGCGTATGGTCTGAGTACCGACAGGCTGACCCCCCACCCCTACAACCTCTGCAGCAATGCTGGCATCACTCATACGTCTATTTCCCAAAGACAACCTCTGGATATGACGCTGAGCACGTGACCTCAACTTCTTCGATCGACCATGGCGAGGCCTGTTCTGAGTGGAACCTGTCCTGTTATAATGCTGTATGGTCTTGGCCACCGTCCTGCAGCTCAGTTTCAGGGTCTTGGCCATCTTCTTATAGCCTAGACCATCTTTATGTAGAGCAACAATACTTTTTTTCAGATCTCAGAGAGTTCTTTGCCATGAGGTGCCATGTTGAACTTCCAGTGACCAGTATGAGAGAGTGAGAGTGATAATACCTAATTTAACACACCTGCTCCCCATTCACACCTGAGACCTTGTAACACTAACGAGTCACATGACACCGGGGGAGGGAAAATGGCTAATTGGGCCCAATTTGGACATTTTCACTTAGGGGTGTGCTGACTTTTGTTGCCAGCGGTTTAGACATTAATGGCTGTGTGTTGAGCTATTTTGAGGGGACAGCAAATTTACACTGTTATACAAGCTGTACACTCACTACTTTACATTGTAGACAAGTGTCATTTCTTCAGTGTTGTCACATGAAAAGATAGAAGAAAAGATTTACAGAAATGTGAGGGGTGTACTCACTTTTGTGAGATAATGTGTGTACGTGTGTGTGAGTATATTTATATATATATATATATATAGATATATATATTTATTAATTTTTTTTATTTTATAATGAGAAAGTATGCATATTAGCCATGATGAAGGGGGAGAAGGTTCCCAAAATGCATTGGCATTCCTGGAACCTTCACTAAACATTTGCTTTTCTTTTTGTTTACAAAACTTAGACCCCTTTCACACGGAGGGCGTATTGCAGGCGATATAGCGTTAGAAATAGCGCCTGCAATCCGCCCTCAAACTGCTGCTTCATTGCCTGCAGTGTGAAAGCCCGAGGACTGCAGCAGTGCGCTGGCAGGGCGTCACAAAAAGTCCTGCCAGCAGCTTCTTTGGCGCGGTGAACTCACCGCTCCTTCAGCGCTGCTCCCCATTGAAATCAATGGGGCAGCGCTGTAATACCGCTGGCAAAACGCTGTCATTGCGGCTTTTTGCCAGGGGTTTTAATCCTTTCTCGGCCGCCAGCGGCAGTAAAAGCACGCCGCTAGCGGCTGAAATGCGCCGCAAATCCGACGGTAAAGCGCCGCTAAAAATAGCGCCATTTTACCACCGACGCTATAGGCGGATCGGTGTGAAAGGGGTCTTATACGACTTGTCCCACGATTTGGGACTGCAAAGTAGCATGACAAGTCGTTCCCCCCATGATTTCCAATGACAGCCATTCATTTTAGTACGACTTTGGTCCGATTTTGATGCCACTTACACGGGCATTCCTTGAAACCGCGGCAAAATCGCGGCAAAAATCGAGGCCTAAAGTGTGAAAGGGGCCTACAGAAAAAACACCCAGGGTTTTATCCTACCTCACGTTCTCCAAAAATGGAATAAAAATGTGAAGGTATACTTTAATTTTTATTTGATTTTTGGATTTTTATTATACATGACAGGCCACCTATTTATTTATTTTCTTGGCAGGAAAGCAGTTAAAGTTTTGGGACCCCCGCCCTGCCAGTAAATGGAGCGATGCGTCTTTAAAAACCCAACTATATCTTCTTTACTTTTATCAAATTCTCTATAAATCTTTCATGACAGTTTATTTAACAAAGTGTCATTGAAACTGTACGGCTGATTGATGTGACCCGTGTTAGATCAACATGAAATGTTTGTAAATGTCAGTCCAATGTGACCAGCGAGGAGCCGGGGAGGATGCTGGGAGCCGGGCCGAGCGAAAAAAACAAACAGCTGAGTGTTTATCTTCCTCTCCGGCTTCTGAGGATGCAATTTCCACATCATAAATAAAATATCACAGCTTGTCTATGGAGCGCCCAATATCCAATATTGACACGGTCTACAGGAACGCCGGGAAGGGCCAACCATCCCGCAACATTTCTAATGCAGGTTAGACATGGGAACAATAATTGGGGGGGGGGGGGGGGGACTTTTATTTTTTTTTGGTGTTTTAAAGTAAATTCGCGTTGTTGCAGTTAAATCCAAGTTAATTGGATATCAACTGCTGATTTGCAGCAGTTGGAGACACAAGTAAACAATGGCAGAGAGAGCATCTCTTTCATGATATAAACCCTTATCTCCTTATTCCAGATCTGCTACATTTGGCCTTTTATTAAGATAGAGAGAAATACAAAGTAACATTGTTTACAAACATTGATCAGAGGAGAGAGTTTCTCCTCGCTTTGTTGATTTTATGGTGTGCCCTCCTATGCCCACATCTTTTTTTTTTCTTTTTTTTTTCTTTTTTTTTCTTCTTTTTTTTTTTCTTCTTTTTTTTCTTCTCCTTTCTTCTCCTTTCTTCTCCTTTCTTCTTTTTTTTCTCCTCTTTTTTTCTCCTCTTTTTTCTCCTCTTTTTTCTCCTTTTTTTTCTTTCTCTTTTTTTCTTTCTCTTTTTTCTCCTCTTTTTTTCTCCTCTTTTTTCTTCTCTTTTTTCTTCTCTTTTTTCCTCTCTTTTTTCTTCTCTTTTCTTCTCTTTTTTCTTCTTCTCTTTTTTTCTTCTCGTTTTTTCTTCTCTTTTTTTCCTCTCTTTTTTCTTTTTTTTCTCTCCTTTCTTTTTTTTCTCTTTTCTTTCTCTCTTATCTTTCTTTTTTTTCTTCTCTTTTTTTTTCTCTCTTTTTTTTCTCTCTTTTTTCTCTCTTTTTTTCTCTTTTTTTTTCTTCTCTTTTTTTTCTTTTTTTTTCTCTGTTTTTTTTCTTTTTTTCTTTCTCTTTTTTTTTTTTTTTCTCTTTTTTTCTCTCTTTTTTTCTTCTCTTTTTTTCTCTCTTTTTTTCTCTTTTTTTTCTTTCTCTTTTTTTTCTCTCTTTTTTTTTCTTTCTTTCTCTTTTTTTCTCTCTTTTTTTTCTTTTTTCCCTTTTTTTCTTCTCTTTTTTTTTTTTTCTTTTTTTTTCTCTCTTTTTTTCTCTCTTTTTTTCTCTCTTTTTTCTTCTCTCTTTTTTTCTCTCTTCTTTCTTCTCTTTTTTCTTCTCTTTTTTTTCTTTTTTTTTTTTCTCTTGACATTGATCAGACAGGAGATAGAGAGATACAAAGTAACATTGTTTATAATCATTGTTTATAATCATTGTTTAGACGGAGAATAGAGATATACAAAGTAAGATTTTTTTTAAATGGGAGATGGAGAGATACAAAGTAACATTGTTTATAAACATTGTTTAGACTGGAGATAGAGAGATACAAATACAATTTTTGAGACAGGAGATGGAGAGATACAAAGTAACATTGTTTATAAACATTGATCAGATGGGAGATAGAGAAATACAAAGTAACATTGTTTGTAAACATTGTTTAGACTGGAAATAGAGAGATACAAATAACATTTTTGAGACAGGAGATGGAGAGATACTTAGTAACATTGTTTATAAACATGGATCAGACGGAAGCTAGAGAGATACAAAGTAACATTGTTTATAAACATTGATCAGATGGGAGATAGAGAAATACAAAGTAACATTGTTTATAAACATGGATCAGACGGGAGTTAGAGAGATACAAAGTAACATTGTTTATAAACATTGTGCAGATGGGAGATAGATACAAAATAACATTGTTTATAATCATTGTTTGGATGGGGGATAGAGAAATTCAAAGTAACATTGTTTATAAACATGGATCAGACGATAGCTAGAGAGATACAAAGTAACATTGTTTATAAACAACGTTCAGCCCAAAGATGGACAAATACAAAGTAACATTGTTTATAAACAATATTCAAACGTTAGATCGGAAACAGACCCATCGCAGAAATGTAAACATTTCTCTGGTCCATAGGGGGATGAGTAGAACTTTTTTTTCTTCCTACTATGAGAAGTAGCTACAACTGTCTGCTCTGTATAGAACTCCTTCCACTTTAAGCCAGACCACCAGGCAACGAAGTCTCGCTCGGCGAAAGCCTTCAATTCATCGACCAGTAATATGTATAAATAAGCAGCAACAGGATAGAGATGGTTATTTAAGGCTGAGCCGTCCCTGTGAACCTCGCGGATGCCAAACTCAATATTAAGCCGTACAAACAACGGCGAGAGATTATCCGTGTAGTGCTCCTCCAGCCGCGGATTGGAGCGCGGAGGATCTCGGGTTTGGCTCCTCGCCACAGTCGGCGCTCGGGGTCGATCGCAGTTGCTTCGTGTTTAAAGAACGACTCTTAAGAGCCGTCGGTGTTTAAAATGGTGACATTGCCCTTTCCTTATCGTTTTGGAGAGAATGGAAAGGATGGTGCCCCTTGGATGCTACCAGTCTAGTTATATGTACGAAAACTGGAGTTTTTCTTATTTTCTGCACTGGGGGGGCAAATCCTATTCTGCGGTTCCATGTGCTGTATTATTATGTCGCTCCCGGTGCCAGAATCTCAGCATAGTCCATATACATGCAGAATGGGAGGTTTTGTTGGTAGAACCCATACAGCAGGGATATGCAATTAGCGGACCTCCAGCTGTTGCAGAACTACAAGTCCCATGAGGCACAGCAAGACTCTGACAGCCACAAGCATGACACCCAGAGGCAGAGGCATGATGGGACTTGTAGTTTTGCAACAGCTGGTGGTCCGCTAATTGCATATCTCTGCCATACAGGATGACCCAGTCCATTCACTGCCCCCCACCCAATCCCAAAAACGAAAGAGCAGACATCAGACAAAAGCAAAAGCGTAAAATAGAATTTGACGGGAAGATATGCAAGTAAATGATCAGATACAAAAAAAAAAGCAAAAGAAAAAACCCTACACAAATACAAAGAATGCCAAGGAGTCTCAACCACTTAATAGAGCTGGGTCGAACAACCCGCGCCAGAACTCTCGGACATCGCAAAAGTTGTGACCCGAACCCCATTAAAGTCTGTGGGACCCGAACTTGAAAATTAAAAAAATCCTCACGTTTGAAGGCTTGTATGCAAGTTATTGGCCATAAAAAGGGCCCGGGCACTGCCCTGGGGGACATGTATCAATGCAAAAAAAAAAAAACTTAAAATAAAAGATAATTTTTAAAGGAGCAGTGATTTTAATGAAGCTTAAAGTGAAAAAATAAAAATGAAAAATTCCTTTATAGTGCCTGGGGGGGTCCCTTTAATCTGCCTGTAAAGTGGTGCATCTGTACTGTGTATAGAACCTGCTGCAGCAAAACATAAAACTGACATATTAGGAAAGAAAAAAGATATTTAAATTGTCAGCAATACCATTGCTGGCAATACAAAAATGTAAAAAAAAAAAAAAAAAGACGTAGGGCCCCCCCCCCCCCCCCCCCGCCCCCATTGATACCAGCCACTTTGGGTCTGGTATGGATTTTAAGGGGAACCCCGTGCCAAAATAAAAAGGAAAAAAGTCAGGACAGGTGTGACCATTGGAGGAGAGCAAGCTGAATTCCCAGCATAGCTAGAGAACTCGCCATGCTCTGTTCTTCTGCTTAGTGTGGTCAGTTTTTAACAGGAAAGCAGAGGGACTGGCAGGAACACCAGGGATCTCACATAAAAGGAAGCAATACAAAGAGGAGGAGACTTCCTCATACAAGTACATGGTACAGCAGCCACAGATCAGGAATATGAAGTGTTGTGGGAACCAAACACTTTAACCACTTACGGACCGCCCGCCGCAGTTTTACGTCGCTACTTTGAAGAGGAATATTGTTGTTATGGCATCTAGCTTCCATAACCCTGATATTCCCTTTTTCAGCGGGCGGTCCGCTACAAAATAAAAGTGGTCACTGGCGGATTCAGCGGCGCCCCCCCCCCCTCCCGCCACGTTCAGGTGCCCTTCACCGCTTACCGTATACGCCGGTAGCGGCGGAGGCGATTGGGTGCGCTCTCCTGCTTGGTAAGGAGATGAGTGAGGGGAAGATGGCCCCCACCCGTCTCCATATCATTGCAGGGCGGAAGCATTTTAGTGTAAATATGAGATGTGAGGTCTTTTTGACCCCCAGATCTCATATTTAAGAGGACCTGTCATGCTTTTTTTCTATTACAAGGGATGTTTACATTCCTTGTAATAGGGATAAAAGTGACACAATTTTATTTTTTTTTTTAAACGAAGAGTGTAAAAATAAATAAAAAAAGGTAAAATAAACAAGAAAAAAAAATGTTTTTTTAAACGCGCCCCGTCCCGCCGAGCTCGCGTGCAGAAGCGAACGCATACGTGAGTAGCTCCCGCATATGAAAACGGTGTTCAAACCACACATGTGAGGTATCGCCGCGATCGGTAGAGCGAGAGCAATAATTCTAGCTCTAGACCTCCTCTGTAACTCAAAACATGCAACCTGTAGAATTTTTTTAAACGTCACCTATGGAGATTTTTAAGGGTAAAATTTTGTCGCCATTCCACGAGCGGGCGCAATTTTAAAGCGTGACATGTCGGGTATCAATTTACTCGTTCGGCGTAACATTATCTTTCACAATATAAAAAAAAAAAAAAATTGGGCTAACTTTACTGTTGTCTTATTTTTTAATTCGAAAAAGTGTATTTTTTCCAAAAAAAGTGCGCTTGTAAGACCGCTGCGCAATTACGGTGTGACAGAAAGTATTGCAACGACCGCCATTTTATTCTCTAGGGTGTTAGAAAAAAAATGTATAATGTTTGTAAGTAATTTTCTAATTTTCCAGAGCAAAAAAAATAAAATAACCTCCCATTAAAGACCTCCCATGGCACAAGACTTCTAAAGGGGGGTAAGGCACGCTCAGGTCCACCTAGCCAAAGGGTCCAGGGGACCCCGCTCCTCCTTATCAGCCAAAGCCAACCAATGAGTACTGGGTGGGGAATCTCCTGAAAAGAAACCTCAATGAAGGGGAGGAATGAGCCTAATGGTCACACACCCTCCTCCTAGACTTCAGGGTACCCTACTGCCCTGAGTGGAAAAACACACATATATATATATATATAAGGGCAGGTGACATGCACGTTGGCAAAAAAAAAAAAAAGTGCGAATGCATGTGCATGCCCGATAACAAAAATTGCCCCACTTTTGGCCTGACAGCCTAGGCCCACAAGGTGTGGTGCAGAAAGAAGCTTTTGGTGCCATGGCCAAAGTTCCATGTCACACAGTGGGCTCCCAAACCCATAGTGCTACTCCAGGCATCCTTGGGCCCTCACATGGCCTTCCCAGCCTCCAGCCAGACCAGGTAGCTCAGTCAGGTCAGGGGGCACTGGGCCCCTCAGATCCCTGCACACCAGGGAAATGTTCCTGACCCCCACTTTACCCAGTGGGCACTTAATAAAGTTCCTTCCCCACGAAGATCCCTCAGGATTCCCATTTTACCAGCAGGGATACTCTACAGCAGTGGTTTCCAAGCTGCTCCCCGAAGGCTGGATGCAGCCTTTTGCTAGCCTTTGTTGGGCCCTTGGGGTTACTATTGATTGATATTGATTTTGATTTTTTTTTGATTTTGAGGCACTATTCCTAACGCTGACTTTTTCAGTGGGGTTCAATTCCCACAACGGACACCAATGATGGGGCACTATTCCTCCCACTGATACCAATGATGTGACACTATTCCTCCCACTGATACCAATAATGAGGCACTATTACTGCAACTGATACCAATGATGGGGCACTATTCCTCCCACTGACATCACTGATGGGGCACTATTCCTCCCACTGATACCAATGATGGGGCACTATTCCTCCCACTGACATCACTGATGGGGCACTATTCCTCCCACTGATACCAATGATGGGACACTATTCCTCCCACTGATACCAATGATGGGACACTATTTCTCCCACTAATACCAATGATGGGACACTATTCCTCCCACTGATCCCAATTCTGGGGCACTATTCCTCCCACTGACACCAATGGTGGGGCACTATTCCTCCCACCGACACCAGTGATGGGGCACTATTCCTCCCACTGACACCAACGATGGTGCACTATTCCTCCCACTGATACCAATTATGGGACACCTTTCCTCCCACTGACACCAATGATGGGACACTATCCCTCCCACTGATACCAATGATGGGGCACTATTCCTCCCACTGACACCAATGATGGGGCACTATTCCTCCCACTGATAACAATGATGGGGCACTATTCCTCCCACTGACATCAATGATGGGACACTATTCCTCCCACTGACACCAATGATGGGACCTGAGGCATTGTTTACTCCCACTGATCCCAGGACATTTTCTACCCCCACTGGCTACAATACGGCCCCCCAAAAATCTAAATGACCATAAACCGGCCCTTTGTTTGGAAAGTTTGGAGACCCCTGCTCTACAACCAGCCATCCTTCTTATAAATGATACATTGTAACCATATACAGAATATTTTATTATGGGATTATTGACTCTAAATCTGAAGTTTCCTCCGAAATCGGTAACTTTTGTATCAATAATAATTTTTGGTAAAATTCCTCCACTCATCTCTATTTGGCTTCCCTTTTGTCGGCCGGTTCTGTACCCCAAATTGGCAGGCCTGTTTGTAGAACGTCGGGCCGTCCCGCTCAGAGCGGAATATTCGCACCGCCACGCACGCCTCAAATACCGCGGCGGCCGTCGTCCTTAACAAGCTCATTTATGAATGGCGTCCTTTGTTAGGAAGAGTACACCTTTTAACGAAAATGACACGGCGTTTTAATTTCCCAGATCCAGGCCAGTGAATTGAAAGGTTACAGGGTGTGTTAAACTTTAATTAAAAGTAGCCCCGTGATTTAATAGCTATTGTGAGACTTCATCTGAGAAACGCATCGGCTGGAAACGCTGGAGGCTGGGAATGGCGTCTGCTTAACATTTCAGCTGCCGCCGTGACGGCTTTAAGGGGGAACTGTGGAGTAGACATGCGCACAACAAAAAAATGTGTTTATTTTCGTTTCGTTTTTTTCGTTTCCGTTGATTCGTAACGATTCGTAAATTCGTAAGTCGTCGGTGTTCGTATTCGTAACGATTCGTATTTTCGTTAGAGTTATTTTTTCGTTGATTCGTTTTTCCGTTAGTTTAATTTTCGTTTATTCGAAATTCGGACGCATTCGTATTTATTCGTACATTTGTAACATTGTTTTCGTAGATTCGTAATCGGAGCATAATTCATAATGTTATGTAATGTGTATGCTATTATTACATTTTAAGAGACACGGAAAATTACGAATCGAAAAAAAAAGTTACGAATGTACGAATTTTTATCGTTCAATCCATTCGAAGCACGTTAAGCAGCGCCATTGTAAGAGACACGGAAAATTACGAATCAAAAAAAAAGTTACGAATGTACGAATTTTTTCGTTCAATCCATTCGAAGCACGTTAAGCAGCGCCATTGTAAGAGACACGGAAAATTCCGAATCAAAAAAAAAAAAAAAGTTACGAATGTACGAATTTTTTCGTTCAATCCATTCGAAGCGCGTTAAGCAGCGCCATTGTAAGGGACACGGAAAATTACCAATTCAACAAAAAAAAAAAAAGTTACGAATTTTTTCGTTCATTTTGATTTTCGTTGTTCCTGTTTTCGTTTTTCGGATTTTATTCTTTCGTAGTTTCGTTGTTTCTAATTTGGTCAATTCAGATTTTCGTTGTTTTTCGGATTTTCGTTAAAATTTTTAGCGAATCGTTCGTTCATTCGTACGATAACGAATGAACGAATATAACGAATTTTACCAAAAAACAAAACGAAAATTACGAATCGAAAAAAAAAGTTACCAATTTACGAATTTTTTGTTCAATCCATTCGAAGCACGTTAAGCTGCGCCATTGTAAGAGACACGGAAAATTACGAATCGAAAAAAAAAAAAAAAAAGTTACCAATGTACGAATTTTTTCGTTCAATCCATTCGAAGCACGTTAAGCAGCGCCATTGTAAGAGACACGGAAAATTACGAATCAAAAAAAAAAAAAAAAGTTACGAATGTACGAATTTTTTCGTTCAATCCATTCGAAGCGCGTTAAGCAGCGCCATTGTAAGAGACACGGAAAATTACGAACCGAAAAAAAAAAAGTTACGAATGTACGAATTTTTTCATTCAATCCATTCGAAGCACGTTAAGCAGCGCCATTGTAAGAGACACGGAAAATTACCAATTCAACAACAAAAAAAAAAGTTACTTATTTTTTCGTTCATTTTGTTTTTAGTTGTTCCTGTTTTCGTTTTTCGGATTTTCTTCTTTCGTAGATTCGTTGTTTCTAATTCGTTTTTTTGCGGATTTTTGTTGTTTTCGGATTCGCTCGATTCGAACGATTCGTTATTCGTTAAAATTTTTAGCGAATCGTTCATTCATTCGTACGTTAACAAATGAACGAAAATAACGAAAAAAAAACGAAACGAATTGCACATGTCTACTGTGGAGTGAGGGACATTTTTTATTTTTTTAAAGTGGAGCAATCATTGGATACAAAGTGTCAATTCCTGAGCGCAGTTTGATGTAACACTTTAGCAGCGTTCTCGTCATCTCTCCACGGATGCGCTGACCCCTCCCACTGGAAGCAGCTTCTGTAATGGATCCGGATTTAATTACAAAACCAGTCAAAGAGGAATAGGTTTGGGACGGTCGGAATTTCCGACGGAAAAAAGTTGGAATATGTTGTCGGAAAATCCGATCATGTGGGGGCTCCATCGGACTTTTTCCGTCGGAACTTCCGACGGAAAAAGTTTGAGCTGGATCTAAAATTTTCCGACAACAAAATCCGATCAGACTTTTTCCATCCGGTGTCGAGAATTCCGACGCACAAAGTGCCACACATGCTGCAGAAAATTTTTGGAGATGAAAGCTATTGGCTACTGGCCTCTACGTAGTCCCGTCGTACGTTTTGTTCGTCACCGAACAAATGATTCCGAATGATCAAATTTTCCGACAACTTTGTGCGACTGTGTGTATGCAAGACAAGTTTCGTCCAGAATCCGTTGGAAAAAATCAGATGGATTTTGTGGTCAGCTGGTGGAGCGCAAACCAGCGATTCCTATACAATACGTGCTGATCCCTGTCTTCTTTGATGTAAGTGCAATATAGTACAATTATCTTTTTTTAAATAAATGATTTGAATTACTGCACCATGAGAGTGCATTGTGTGTAAGTCTGGTGAGTGCATTGTGTGTAAGTCTGGTGAGTGCATTGTGTGTAAGTCTGGTGAGTGCATTGTGTGTAAGTCTGGTGAGTGCATTGTGTGTAAGTCTGGTGAGTGCATTGTGTGTAAGTCTGGTGAGTGCATTGTGTGTAAGTCTGATGAGTGCATTGTGTGTAAGTCTGATGAGTGCATTGTGTGTAAGTCTGGTGAGTGCATTGTGTGTAAGTCTGGTGAGTGCATTGTGTGTAAATCTGGTGAGTGCATTGTGTGTAAGTCTGGTGAGTGCATTGTGTGTAAGTCTGGTGAGTGCATTGTGTGTAAGTCTGATGAGTGCATTGTGTGTAAGTCTGGTGAGTGCATTGTGTCTAAGTCTGGTGACAGGGGGTCCGGTGCGTTCCTGTTCACCGGTTCAGGTGCGAATCGGGTCCAAGTTGTTGCCTGAATTCGCACCTGAACCGGACCCAAACAGGCACAGGACCCCTTTTGATTGCAGACAGCGGCCGCCCCGAACATGTGAGAACCACCTCTATTGAGAGCCGGTCACACTCACATGTCATATATGTGAACCGGGCCTAAGAAAGTGACCAGGGCTTTTTTTCAGCAGGAACCTGGGGAAATCCAGGCAGTGAATGTAATGTAATGGCAAGGGGTGCTGAGGACTTTATTGTTGCTGGAGAGTTCTTATGTTGCTGGGGGATCCATTGTTGCTGAGAGGGATCTACCATTGAGGGAGTTGTCTATTGTTGCTGACTGTTGGAGGGTCTATTGATACTGGCTGCTGGGGGATCTTTTTTTGCTGGTGGGGGTCTTTTGTAGCTGGAAGGTTATTTTGTTGATGTTAGGGGGTCTATTGTTGCTGTAATCCCATTTGTAGTGGTCCTGCTGTCGTAGGAAGGTACGAACTGTCCCGATGCCCTGCTAATGGGAGATGCTTGAGTATAGTGCCTCAACATCCAAAGTCACAAGCAGGGCATCGGGAGGGAAGACCGTTCCCTCAATATGTTTAAGAAGGTCTAGCGTGTCTCCGGTATAGGATTGTAAACCCATTACATGTGGCATAAGAATGGAATCAACCAAATGACTTGCGTTCTCCGTTAATGAGCCAATACCCGACACAATCGGCCTCCCAGGGAGCGATAATGGATTCTTGTGTATTTTTGGTAGCACATAAAATGTAGCCTCCCTAGGAGTCTTGGTATTAAGGTAATTATAGAGATCCTGGCCAATGAGACCCTTTTGATAAGCAGAATTAATGATGGATAAATATTCGGACTTGAATTTTACGGTACGAGTCACAGAGATTCGTATATACCAGTCCTTATTCTGTAGTATATTCCCCCTTTATCGGCTGCCTTGATCTCAAGGTCGGGATGACTACGTAGTCTCTGAATAGCCTGTAGCTGTGGTCGTGTCGAATTGTCTTGTCTAGGGGTGATAGTCTTACGTTTGATGTCGTTGACTGTGCTCAATAAAAAAAGCCCATGCATTGGGGTTGGTCATTAGGTCAGGGATTCTCTGGGATTTGAGTTTAAATTTAGCAATCAATGTCGAGACAGGTGCAGTAGAATCAGGGCTGGTGCAAGGATTTTTGACACCCTAGGCGAAACCTAATTTTGCCGCCCCCCTTGGCTCCACCCCCTGACTCCACCCCCTTTCCCCTGCCCATGTAAACCCCACCTTTTAAACGAAGCGCCCATCAAATGCAGCCTACCAGCCCCCATCAAATGCAGCCTACCAGCGCCCATCAAATGCAGCCTACCAGTGCCCATCAAATGCAGCCTACAAGTTCCCATCAAATGCAGCCCACCAGCGCCCATCAAATGCAGCCCACCAGCGCCCATCAAATGCAGCCTACCAGCGCCCATCAAATGCAGCCTACCAGTGCCCATCAAATGCAGCCCACCAGCGCCCATCAAATGCAGCCTACCAGCGCCCATCAATGCAGCCCACCAGCGCCCATCAAATGCAGCCCACCAGCGCCCATCAAATGCAGCCCACCAGCGCCCATCAAATGCAGCCTACCAGCGCCCATCAAATGAAGCCCACCAGCGCCCATCAATGCAGCCTCACCAGCACCCATCACATGTAGCCTCACCAGGACCCATTAATGCAGCCTACCAGTGCCCATCAATGCAGCCTCGCCAGCGCCCATCAAATGCAGCCTCACCAGCACCCATCAATGAATGTTTGCTTACTTCCATTCATTCAGAAGTCGTGACACAGACACAGTCCTCCACCGCCGTTGCACCTCTGACACTATGTGTAAACGGAGCGGCGGCTGCCTGCTGATGCTGAGAGTTAGTTGCTTGCTGCAGAGAGAAGAGAGTAGGAACACCAGTGGCCGGGCAGTCTAGGCAGCTGGGCGCCCTAGGCGGCTGCCTAGTTTGCCTAGTGGTAGCACCGGCCCTGAGTAGAATTAGGGGGTATCTGGCTGCTAGTATCATCTGACATATAATTTTCATCCAGAAGAAGCATTAGATCGTGGAGGGCTCGAAAGTCCTCCATGGTGTAATGCTTGACTCTATCGGAGATCTGCCTGTCCTGCTTGGATCGGTGGTAGTCCTGATCGAACAGATATTTGTAAGTGAGATTTCTCGTAAATAGATAGACATCTTTTATGGCTTCATATTTATCAATATCCATAGACGGCAAAAACTGAGCCAAAAATTTTAAGACATCCAACGCCTAACTCGTAAAGTGGTAAGGAGTAAGATTGACAACATCTAAACTTGACTCTAGTGGGAAGTGGGTTGCTCACAGGCAACTGAAAATTTGACTGTGGAGTGCGTGGTTGGGTAATATGTGAATCCAATGTGCTCTGTTTGGTAAACATTTGTAATTGTGCTGCAAGTGGTATATTTGAGGATGTATTAAGTGGTAATGATTGCAGGTTATCAGGTTGTGTAACAAGAGAAGAAACAGGTGTACAGCACTCTGCTAGTGGCATACTGTGAGTTGAAAGTGATTGAGATGGGTTATGGGTCTGTGACTGAGTGTCACGGTACTACTTACAGTGAGCCCACAGGCGAGTAGGTGATACGGGATCCCCCAGGGCGTGGAGTCTAAGGGCCAGCCGGTATTCTGCCAGGGACCCCCTCATGAGGGTTTGAGCTTAGCTGCGTGCTGACCCCAGGTCACGACCCCCGGGTTCACCCCGCTCGCTAGGGAAGTACCAGAGGACACTGTCAGACAGGGATGGATGAAGCAAAGGAGAGCCGGACAGCAAGCCAAGGTCAGGGCAGGCTGCAGACAACGTAATCAGAACAAGCCCAGTCGGTACACAAGAGATCAGTTCATGAGAGGTCAGGTTAAGGCAGGTTAAACAAAGGGAGCACAGAAACAAATCAAGCTCAAGCAACCAGAACTGGTCTGAGGGGGATTTAAATAGAGAAGCACATGAGGGGCTGGACAGGAAGTAGCAAGAAGGAATCATATATTAAGCAACAGGTGAGGCCGGCAACACCCATAGCTGCAGAGTGCAGCAGAGCTGAACACAAGATAGTAGAACAACAGGTGCCAGCCGGCCTACAGCAGTAAAGGTGAGACACAGATCAGCTCCGCAGCTGATCTGTGACACTGAGTATTTAGAATGTGTACAGCTTGTAAAGCTGAAGCACCTAGTTATTTAGTGTGTGATTGATACCCAGCATCATTAATCTGAAGATTACCAAGTGATTGGTTCTGATATGTCAAAGTAGTGTCCTGAGTGGGGGGACGTTTCTTTGAATAGGGTGTGACCCACCACCATAGTCCCGCTTACGCGCTCCTTGGTTACTATGAGGGACAGCCCTGATTCCTTTACCAAAGAATGACTGTGAAGAGAAAGTAGAAGAGTCAGATTCAGTATTGTCATCGGTCACAAATTGATCATTTGCTTTAGTACGAAACATTCGGCGGTTATTCTTAGGGCCTCTGCCTTGACTAGGGTTCTGCCACCGCTAGGCAAAGCCTTCCAGAAAGGATAGTATTTGGCTGCCGCCGTCCCTGGACCCCCCCCCCCCCCACGTCTCTGGTTCCTCGTTGTGCGTCGGCGAGGTGATGGTTTGGCTGGAATAAGCAGAAAATCTTCTCGCTAACCTGACAGATTGAGCATTAAAAGTCTTCCCTGTTAGGGAGCCGCTTCCTTACAAGTGCGCTGCGGGCTGTGCGAGCGCGCGGGAGACGGGCCGACATATGGAGGTGCCTCTCTCCAAGGTACCAGCGAGTAGACTTGTGTGTGTGTGTCTCAGGGCGCCCGTTGGCACGGCTGGCAGCTCCACTCCATGGGAAAAGGCATTGCTTTCAAACATGAGTAATTGATGAATTGTATGTAATATGCAAATAGGAATGCATAAATCTCCGCAATGACAGCTTAATTTATGTGAGCCTTTAAGAATGTGGGATTAGATTTTAATTAAATATCTTCAAAGGCACCCTGACTTGTTAAATTTTTTGGCTCCCGTCCTCGGCCTTATGTGTTGGGGGGGGGGGGGGGGGGGTTGGGAGGGGGCATAACACTACTGGAAAACCTTTCCTCATGTCTAAAAACAGTGATACTTCTGGGCTTATTGATAGTGGATGCCGGAGGGATTAAAATAATTATATTGATATAGATATAGATAGATAGATATATATAGATATATATAGATATATCTATATAGATATAGATATAGATATCTCTTTCGCTCTCTCTCTCTATATATATATATATATATATATATATATATATATATATATATATATATATATATATATATATATATATATATATATATATATATATATATATATATATATATATATATATATATATATTTATAGATATATATATATATAGATATCTAGATATATTCATCTATATATATATATATATATATATATATATCTACATATATAGATCTATCTATCTATCTATCTATCTATCTATCTATCTATCTATCTATCTATCTATCTATTTATATATAATCTCTATCTATTCTCTAGATAGATAGGTATCTACAGTAAAACCTTGGATTGCGAGCATAATTCGTTCCAGAGACATGCTTGTAATCCAAAGCACTTGTATATCAAAGCAAATTTCCCCCATAAGAAATAATGGAAACTCAAATGATTTGTTCCACAACCATTTATTCATAAATCCTTCAGTTTATAGTCCATATAAAAAGATTATAGCAATGTGACCAGGTTGTGTAACCAGAAAATGTCCATCCACAAATGGAAGCCTCCACAAGGGGATTAGAAGCAAAATCCAGCAGGAGCTCCAGAGTATAAAAGAGAAGAGAGGCGCCTCTAAGTGTAGCAATATGTTGCTAAATGTTGTGCCTTCATTAAATACAGTGATGTAAGTAACTCAGTTAAAATAAACAGAGTTACTTAACGCAGTTACTTTAGAGGGTAGCGAGTAATCTAACTGATTACTTTTCCCCTCATGGTAACTCAGTTCCCATTACTTTGGCTTAGTTACCACAATTACATCTACCGCCACTAGATGGCAGTAGTGTAATTCCGGTGTCCTGCCGAAAAAGTTCCCCCGCCGGATAAGGACCCGCTGTACTGCGCAGGCGCAGCGTTCGCGCAGTACGAAGGACTATGGAGCTTCCGAAAATTCCCGAACCTAAACTGCTGTTAGTGAACTATACACAGCGCAGGCGCAGTTAACATGTAATTGTACAAGGCGATGCCGCACGCTCCCGATGCTCGTGCTACTCTGAAAGGGGCGTCTATCGTGTAAGTAAGGGGCGGGTCTAGTATTACTGTAACCAAGGGGCGCATTTATTATTATTGTTATATATCGAGCTCTGCCCATTAATTTAACATTCGCCCTCTTCTGTAGCCATCCGCCCCTCACACGATATAATAATAATAGACCCGCCCCTTACACGATATAATAATAATAGACCCGCCCCTTACACGATATAATAATAATAGACCCGCCCCTTGCTTACATACTATAACAGATCTGCCCCTTGGATAGAGTGATAATAGAGCAGCCCCTTGGTTACACGATATATAACAATAATAATAAATGCGCCCCTTGCTTACACTAATACTAGACCCGCCCCTTAGTTACACGTATAGAATATTTAAAAAAAAAGTCAGTTAATTTGCTGCGTAACTAATTACTTTTCCAATGTAGTAACTGAGTTACTAACGCAATTACTTTTTGGGAGAAGTAATTTGTAACTTAACTAATTACTTTTTTAAAGTAAGATGAATGAATGAATGAATAACTTGTATAGCGCTACAATGCGAACTGAATCGCCTCAAGGCGCTGTATTGGCGATTGGTTATCAAGCTTCTAGATGACCAACACTGGTTAAATGTACCCACATTGCTACACTTAGAGGCGTCTCTCTTCTCTTTTATACTCAGTTGTGAAATGACACTACTTGTATATCAAGTCAACATTTATTTAAAAAATGTGCTTGTCTTGCAAAACGCTCTCAAACCAAGGTTTTAGTGTGTGTGTGTATCTCTCTCTCTCTCTCTCTCTCTCTCTCTCTCTCTATATATATATATATATATATATATATATATATATATATATATATATATCTCTCTCTCTCTCTCTCTCTCTCTCTCTCTCTCTCTCTCTCTCTCTCTCTCTCTCTCTCTCTCTCTCTCTCTCTCTCTCTCTCTCTCTCTCTCTCTCTATATATATATATATATATATATATATATATATATATATATATATATATATATATATATATATATAATATGAATGTTTTTTACTCATTTATAGTTAAAGTCTTTATTATTAAAAAATCGCAACATATATTTCATATTTCCTTAAAATAGCTGCAACTTCTGTTTTCGACCCAAGTGGAAAATAAAGGCATGGGAAAGGGCGGGGAGCAATGCTGCAATACTCACCTCCTCTCCAGTGCTGTAATAAGCTTTTGGGCTTAATGATGTTTGCTGCCAGAGAGATTAAAAAAAAAAAGTGTAGCAAAAATAAATAATAAAATTATCCGTTTCTTTTTTTTTTTTTATAATTTATAATATATTCTTATTTTAATAAGGCCTCATGCACACTGGATGTTTTTGGATGTTTTTACAGCTGCTGTTTTTGGCTTCAGATGTTTTTTTTTTTTTTTTACAGTCAATAAACTCTCCAGCATGTTATCCTACCTGTCCATGCACACATAGGCTGTTATCAACTGTTTTTGGCTGGGATGTTTTTTTGGCTGTGAACCCCCCCCCCCCCCCCCCCCGCTCCACCCCCCCCCCCCCCCCCAAAACGTGGGTTCTTAGAGTTTTTTAGCTGTAAAAACCCTCTAATGTCGAAAAATGGCAATCAACGCTTAATGGTTCACCAGTGTTTTTTAACATTTTTGATCCCATTGAAAAAAAAAAAACAAAAAAAAAAACCTTATTGCAAAAACATTGAAAAAAACTGTAAAAAACTCACGGCAAAGTTCCTAGCGTTTTTATAACGTTATTATAACGTCCAGTGTGTATGAGGCCTAATAATAAAAAATGGCAACATATAGTTTGTATACCTTTGCTGCAACTTCTTTTTTGGTACTAAAGTGGAAAATAATGGCATGTTGAGGGGGTGGGGAGCTTTGCCCACCTTATCCCCAATGCTGTAATACGCTTCTTGGCTTATTGATGCCAGAGGGATTAAAGAAAACGTGTAACAAAAATATTTACAGTTTATTCCTTTTTTTAATAATAATTATATTATTATTACTGTTATTAATAAAAATGGCAACATATATTTTGTATACCTTAAAATTGCTGCAACTTCGTTTTGGTACTAAAGTGGAAAATAATGGCATGTTGGGGGTAAGAGGAGCAGCTTTGGCTGCAATGCTCACCTTATAATGCTTAGTGCCAGAGGGATCATGAAAATAGGATGAAAATGGGAAATATTTAATAATAATTTATAGTTAAATTATGTATTGTTATGAAACGTGGCAACATTATTATTATTATTATAATTATTATACAGGATTTATTTGGCAATATAAAAAAGTGTGTGTATATATAGATATATACAGTGCCTTGAAAAAGTTTTCATACCCCTTGAAATTTTCCACATCTTGTCATGTTACAACCAAAAACTTAAATTTATTTTATTGGGATTTTATGTGATAGACCAACACAAAGTGGCACATAATTGTGAAGTGGAAGGAAAATGATAAATGGTTTTCAATTTTTTTTACAAATAAATATGTGAAAAGTGTGGTGGGGGGGGGCATTTGTATTCAGCCCCCTTTACTCTGATACCCCTAACTAAAATCTAGTGGAACCAATTGCCTTCAGAAGTCACCTTTTCTTTTCAATTAGTAAATAGAGGCCACCTGTGTGTAATTTAATCTCAGTATAAATACAGCTGTTCTGTGAAGCCCTCAGGGGTTTGTTAGAGAACCTTAGTGAACAAACAGCATCATGAAGGCCAAGGAACACACCCGACAGGTCAGGGATAAAGTTGTGGAGAAGTATAAAGCAGGGTTAGGTTATAAAAAAATATCCCAAGCTTTGAACATCTCACGGAGATCTGTTCAATCCATCATCGGAAAATGGAAAGAGTATGGCACAACTGCAAACCTACCAAGACATGGCCGTCCACCTAAACTGACCGGGCCGGGCAAGGAGAGCATTCATCAGAGAAGCAGCCAAGAGGTCCATGGTAACTCTGGAGGAGCTGCAGAGATCCACAGCTCAGGGGGGAGAATCTGTCCACAGGACAACTATTAGTCGTGTTTTCCACAAATCTGCCCTTTATGGAAGAGTGACAAGAAGAAAGACATTGGAGAAAGAAAGTCATAAGAAGTCCTGTTTGCAGTTTGTGAGAAGCCATGTGGGGGACACAGCAAACATGTGGTAGAAGGTGATCTGGTCAGATGAGACCAAAATTGAACTTTTTGGCCTAAAAGCAAAACGCTATGTGTGGGGAAAACGAACATTGCACATCACCCTGAACACACCATCCCCACTGTGAAACATGGTGGTGGCAGCATCATGTTGTGGGGATGCTTTTCTTCAGCAGGGACATGGAAGCTGGTCAGAGTTGTTGGGAAGATGGATGGAGATAAATACAGGACAATCTTAGAAGAAAACCTGTTGGAGTCTGCAAAAGACTTGAGACTGGGGGGGAGGTTCACCTTCCAGCAGGACAATGACCCGAAACATACAGCCAGAGCTACAATGGAATGGTTTCGATCAAAGCATATTCATGTGTTAGAATGGCCCAGTCACAGTCCAGACCTAAATCACATGGAGAATCTGTGGCAAGACTTGAAAATTGCTGTTCACAGACGCTCTCCATCCAATCTGACAGAGCTTGAGATATTTTGCAAAGAAGAATGGGCAAAAATGTCCTCTCTAGATGTGCAAAGCTGGTAGAGACATCCCCAAAAAGACTTGCAGCTGTAATTGCAGTGAAAGGAGGTTCTACAAAGTATTGACTCCGGGGGGCGCCATACAAATGTACCCACCACACTTTTCACATATTTATTTGTAAAAAATGTGAAAACCATTTATCATTTTCCTTCCACTTCACAATTATGTGCCACTTTGTGTTGGTCTTACCGTGTAACAACATCGATATTTGCCAGCACACCAGGGATCGGCACAAAGTGGCGTCCAAAGGGTTCAGTTTATTGCATGATCACAACACAAAAAGGTGCAACGTTTCAGAGTCACGCAGGACCCCTTCGTCAGGCATGTGATAGATGTATACAGCACCACCTAGTGGTTTCCTCCCCATCCTGACTGTCCCTGGCCCCGCCCCTTTCCTTTATTGGAATTTCTTTCTTTTATCATAAAGGGTCAGCAAGAAGTTCAGCAGGACAAATAGGCCAAATCTCCCCAGTGGGGGCACAGATAAAAAAATGAAATAAAAACCTACAGAGGTTCTAACCCTTCCCCGCTCCATCTAAATCTTTTAAACACTACAATATTTTGGCTTTCCCACTGATGTATATTGAGTCATTCCTGGGCAGAATCTGCTGTTATTCTTTATATTATGGGCTGTGTAGCACATCATAAATCTGTAATATTCAGTGAACTTATTACAGCGTGCCAAGCTCTAGGAAACCTCTAATCTCGCCATTACAGGACCCCCTGGTGGGAGGGGCCGCTCAGATCCGCCGCATTAACAGTCGGTGTCCAAAGTCGGGATCCCCCCCCCCCCTTCACTGTCCAATATCGACTTATATCACAGCGGCAATTACTTCGTTCACATCAGAGGGGTGGACCGGTGGAAAGGCTGCGAGTCGTCGTTTTTTTTTTTTTTTTTTTAGGATGCAGATCCATACCTTGCGATCGCTGACCCGGAACACATCATTTCCTGACTTTTCATCTGCCTGAGAAGTTGACTTCAGTCGGCTGTAATTGATTAATAACACGGCTGTGAACAATGGGAATCGGGTTCAGGTTCTGTCTGGGCGCTTCTAGAGGCGCTCAATGGAAAGATCATTTAAAAATGGCCGCGACAGCCAGATTTATCAATGACTCTGCGGGTGGATTTAACAGAGATGTGAACCCAGCCGAACCTCTCCGAGAGGCTTTATCATGTGCATGTCGCTTTAAAATGTATTTACAATACTTAATCTGCAGCTTTCATTAAAATAATCTCTGGTGATCCTGCCATGGAGGTCCTTGTTTAGGCACTTCCTGTTATAGAGTGACAACGCTCTGTCCCTGTGTCCTAGCGGCACTTTCTTTCCTCTTTCTTCCTTTTTATTCTCTTCCTCTGTCTTCGTTTTCCCTGACTTTCTTTTCTTTTTCCTTTTTTTCCCCCCTTTCCTTTCCTTCTCCTTTCCTTTCCTTCTCTTTTTCTTTTCCTTTTTCTTCTGTTTTCCTTCTCCTTCTCCTTTCTATCTCCTTCACTTTTTCTTTCCTTTCCTTTAACTTTTTTTCACCTTTTTTTCTTATCCTTTTTTTTTTTTCCCTTTTTCTTTTCCCTTCTCTTTTCCTTTTATTTTCCTTTCCCTTCTCCTTTCTATCTCCTTCTTTTTCTTTCCTTTCCTTTCTTTCTTCCCTTTTATTTTTACTTTTTTTGTCTTTTCTTTTTCTTTTCCTTTCCTTCCCTTGTCTTTTCCCTCTTGTTCTCCTTTCCTTCTCATTCTACTGTCTCCTTCTCCTATTCCTTTCCTTCTCTTTCGTTTGCTAATCTTTTCCTTTCCTTCTCCTTTTTTTTTGCCCTTCTTCTTCCCTTCAAATTTCCTTTCCTTCTCCTTTCTTTCCTTTTCTTTCTTTTTTCTTTTTCCTCCTCCTTCTGCTTTTTATCTCCTTCTCTTTTTCTTTCCTTTACTTTCTTTCCTTTACTTTTTACTTTCTTTCGCCTTTTTCTTTTCTTTTCCTCTCCTTCCCTTCTATTTTACCTCTCCTTCTCCTTTTCTTCTCATTCTACTTTCCTTCTCCTATTCATTTCCTTCTCTTTCTTTTGCTTCTCTTTTCCTTTCCTTCTTTTTTTTCCCTTCACCTTTCCTTTTCCTTTATTTCTCATTTGCTTCTCTTTTCCCTTCAATTCCCTTCCCTTTCATTTTATTTTTATTTTCCCGTCATTTCCTTCTCTTTTCTTTTCTTTTCACTTCCTTTATCTGTTCCCCTCTTTTCTTTTACTATCATGATCTTCTCATTTATTTTCCTTTTCTTATCTTGTCTTTTCCTTCTGTTGTCCTCTTCCTTTCCTCTCGCTTTCTCTTTACCTCCTTTTTTCTTTTTCGTTCCTTCTCTTCTCATTTATTTTCTATTTCTCTCCCTCCCTCTCCCCCCCTCTCTCTCGCTCTCCCCCTCTCTCTCTCCCCCCTCTCTCTCTCTTTCTCTTCTCTCCCCCTCTCTCCTCTCTTCTCTCTCTCTCCCCCTCCCCATTCTCCCCCCCCCCCACCCCCCTCTCTCTCTCCCCTCCCCCCCCCCCCCCCCCCCCCCTCTCTCTCTCTCTCCCGACTCTCTCTCTCTCTCTCTCTCTACCCCCTCTCTCTCCTCTCTCTTCTCTCTCTCCCTCCCCCCACTCTCTTCCCCTCTCTCTTCTCTCTCTCCCTCTCTCTCTCTCTCTCCCTCTCTCTCTCCCTCCCCCCTCTCTCTCTCTCCCCCTCTCTCTCTCCTCCCCCTCTCTCTCTCTCCCTCTCTCTCTCTCCTCCCCCCTCTCTCTCTCCCCCCCCCTCTCTCCTTTTTCGATCCTTTCTATCCTTCCCTCTTCTCTTTTCCATTCTCTCTCTCATACTCTCTATCTCTGCCCCCATCTCCCCTTTTCTCTATCTCTCCTGATCCTGCCCCCTCTATTTATCTTTTTTCTTTCTCCCTCTTTTCTTTTCCTTTTTCTCTTTGTTTCCTTTCACATGGTTGCAGTTGTAGCTCAACCCTATTTACTTGAATGGGTCTCATGCGGTGGACGGTAGTTCTCATCATATGTGACAAGAGGTTTAACCCTTGGTCTTTGCAGCTAAAGGTAAAGCAGTTATGTGGGGCGGTAAAAACGCTGCTCAGCCTTGTTTCGATCATTCCTATCTGCAAGAGTAAACAAGCCCTTATTCAGTCTCTATCTACTTTTTTTTGTCCCCCTTAATCTCTCTCTACCACACGCTTTCCTTTACGTTCTTTTCCCCTCCGTTCTTTCTTGGTACTGGTGTTGTAGTAGAAGTAACGATAGTTTTCAGTTTTAGGGGTGGCCAGACATGACGGTTGGGTCACAGTTCCATTTTCAGGCGTGATGAATGTTTTTGCTCCATGATGTTGGTGCCCACATCTTCTATGCCAGTTTCCTATCAATGAGGACGATGGCTCCGCTCTGCCTGTCTATTTATCCGGAGAGTTTTCTGCGGCGTCGTGTCATTTGCAGTCCACAGGTTTTCGCAGGAACTCCCAGAAGACGTCGTTGGTGACTCGGGTGGCCGGCGGCCGTCTCTCTCCTCTGCCCCTCCAGCCCTGTGCCCTTAGGCAGGAATAACAATCCAGCACCGGGTGTATATATAACCTCACACCTCTAGGGCACCACTGAAACATTCATATGTTGGCTGAGATCGAAGAATAATTGTTGGGATAATTCAGCCGCCATTAAAACGGGATCTGATCTGCTATGGCACTCGGCTTATAGAACTGCGATAATCTCATCCTTAAACGGATTTAATTAGACTTAATTACATTGTACTGGAGGAGGGGCAAAGTTCCTCTGATCGGGAGAAGGAATAGAAGTGTTTGTGTCGTTTCTCGCAGTGTCCGGAGCCGGAGGGATGACACAAATTCTAGGCAATTTCTCACCCATCACAGCCGAGTTCCTACAGAATAAATGAGGAGATAAATCCACTGGAACAGGGGTCAGCAAACGTTTCTGTACAAGGCCTGCTTTGTGTATTTTACAAATAATCGAGGATCAAAATAATCCCAATCAGGGCCCCCTTATATCCGGATCCCCACCTGAGCCCCCCTTATATCCAGGTCCCCACCTGAGCCCCCCTTTTTTTGGGGTCTCCATCTGAGTCCCCCTTATTTCAGGGTCTCCATCTGAGTCCCCCTTATATCAGGTTCCCCTTATATTGGGGTCTCCATCTTAGTCCCCCCTTATTTTGGGGTCTCCTTCTTAGTCCCCCCTTATTTTGGGGTCACCATCTGAGCCCCCTTTTTTTAGGGGTCCCTATTTGAGTCCCCCTTATTTTGGGGGTCCCCATCTGAGTCCTTCCTTATATTGGGGTCCCCACCTGAGCCCCCCTTATATTAGGGTCCCCACCTGAGCCCCCTCTTATATCGGGGTTCCCACCTAAGTCCCCCCTCATTTCAGGGTCCCCACCTGAGCCCCCCTTACATTGGGGTCCCCACCTGAGTCCCCCCTTATAGCAGGGTCCCCACCTGAGTCCCCCCTTATAGCAGGGTCCCCACCTGAGTCCCCCCTTATATCAGGGTCCCTACCTGAGTCCCCCCTTATATCAGGGTCCCTACCTGAGTCCCCCCTTATATCAGGGTCCCTACCTGAGTCCCCCCTTATATCAGGGTCCCCATCTGAGTCCCCCTTTTATTTCGGGGTCCCCACCTAGTCCCTCTTATATTGAGGTCCCCATCTGAGTCCCCCCTAATTTCAGAGTCTCCATATGAGTCCCCCCTTATATCTGGGTCCCCATCTGGGTCCCCATCTGAGTCCCCCCTTATATCTGGGTCCCCATCTGAGTCCCCCTTATATCTGGGTCCCCATCTGAGTCCCCCCTTATATCTGGGTCCCCATCTGAGTCCCCCCTTATATCTGGGTCCCCATCTGAGTCCCCCCTTATATCTGGGTCCCCATCTGAGTCCCCCCTTATTTTGGGGTCTCCATCTGAGTCCCCCCTTATTTCAGGGTCCCCATCTGAGCCCCCCCTTATATGGGGGTCTCATCTGGTTCCCCCACTTATATTGGGGTCCCATCTGAGTCCCCCTTATATCAGAGTCCCCCTCTGGATACCCCCTTACATCGGGGACCCCACCTGGGTCCCCACTTACATCAATCTGCCTTAGAACTTCCCCTTAGATCAGGATCCCTATTATGGCCCCCCTTACATCTAGAGCCTCATCAAAGTCCCCCTTTACATCAGTGTTACCATTGGAGTCCTCCCGTTTATCAAGATCCCCATCGGAGCCCTCTCTAAGATCAGGGTCACCATTGTAGTCCCCCCCTTTACAGTAGTGTCCCCATCAGAGCCCCCTTACATCAGTCTGCCTCGCAAGTTTCCCCTTACATCAGGATCCCCATATAAGTCCACCCCTACATCAGGGTCCCCCTTAGGTCAGGGTCCCCATCAGAGCCCTCCTTTTACATTAGTATCCCCATTACAGCCCTCCCTTACATCAGAGTCTTACACCTGGCTTAGGAGCCCCCTTAGATTAGGGTCCCCATCAGAGCCCCCCCTTTTACATTAGTATCCTTATTACAGCCCCTGTATGTCTTAGGAGTCCCCCTTTACATCATAGTCCCCCACCCTCAGATCTCATAGCAGGCTGGATGTGGCCCTCGGGCCTGAGTTTGGAGAACCCGCCGACACTAAAGGATAAAACATCCAGGAATTTGGATACATTTTTTTGTAACTTTTGTTTTCAGTTCAGTAAAGTCCTACCGAAGGGAATACTCCGAATGTAATGAATTATGTTGTATCGCTTTTGCTGCATTTTTTGTGTATAAAATTCTTCTCTGGATATTCAGCGCGCCGGTTTTTCGCTCCCTGAAGTGCCGTTAGCCGCCGAATGGCGATAATTGTGAGGAGAGACGGCGATGGCGGCCGTTCCAGGTGGAGACAAAATGACAACGTAGGTAAATAAAAGCCTTTAGAAGCTAAAAGACCATCTCCTGGGGAAGATTAGGATTTCACATCAATGCAACATTTTTGTTGGAATTGAATGTTTCGGTGAGAAAATGATCCTGAGACAACGTAGCAAACGGTTAAAAATAACTTAGTTGGCTTTAGTAATAATGATTAAAAGGAAGAAAATGGCCAAATTGTATGCTGCCTAGAAAAATGTGTTTTACTTCTCGTGCTCGCTGTATTTGAGGAGGAGTGGTGTTGTCACCCAAGGTGTGTTAGCAGGGCTCAAGTCCTGCAGGAACGCATGGGAACAGAGTTCCTGTACTTTTTCCACAACAGGAACTCAGTTCCCGTTAGCAGCCGTGTCCTGCAAGACTTTGAAGTATGCGAGCTGTGTGGAAGGTGCTACACCAGCAGCTGCCGACACAGCTCGCAATAGTAAGTGCCGCACACCTGACCATTCAAGCATTGCCAGTAGGGGGCCCCATGACAGCTTCCGCTTCGATCTACCTGTCAATCACAGCTAGCTGACAGGTAGATCAGGTCCCTGCTGCTAAGAGATTGTATTTAGTCAGACCTCTCGTGATGCGCTCCCCCGCCGGCCCCTCCTGATTTTCTGTCTCCTCATCCCCCCCCCCCCAGTCTCCTGCATACTTTCTCTGTGTGTCCCGGTGAATCCCCCCCCCCCCCCCCTCCTCTATCTTCAGTGCCATATGATGAGAGAACCCAGGGGAGGAGCACAGCTGTTCTGCTCACAGGACATGCAGGGAGAGAGGTGAGCTGAGGGAGGAACATCAGTTTGGGGGGGGTAAGCTGAGCACAATACCTGGCAACGTTTAATGCCAGCAGGGAAGTTTATGTGGAAATATGTGAAGGGTTGGAATAGCAGCGAGTGTGTGTTGGAGCCCTGCAGAGTTTGCAGCCCCCCCCCAAGCCAACATACATCTCCTAAGCAGGAACACATCACTATCTCCCCAAGCATTCTGTCCAGATAATGTGCAGTTCATTTATGACCTTTCCGTTTAACCCTGTGTTATCCAAACCCTGTTCAATGAAAAGTGTAAACTCACCACATAAACTCTCTATATACAAAACAACATTCCCCAATAAAGATCAGAACATGATGTTCACATTACATGGAAGCACAATTGAATGAATGCTGATTATTCAGAGAATTACCGTATTTATGTTTATTGAGGATTGTTTTTTTTTATGTACTAACAGTTAAGCTTCATAAACACAATACGAAAATTAGATGAAAAATACCACTTTTGAAGCGTTCGTGCATATGAGCGTATCATTTTTTTTATTTGGTGGGCGAGTGGATCTTGGGTGGGAGTTCCCTCACTTTTTTCCCCAGGACTTGACCCCTGTGTGTTAGGACTACGAAACGCCTCCCCCTCTTATCGCCATATCTTGGGCAGGGGAGGGGGGGGGGGTTTATAGTCCTTAGACATGGGAACAATGTAACTGCATAGGTGCCAACTGTCCTGTGTTTGCTGTGACAGTCTGCCATGCCAATGCTATGTCCTTGGCTCTGTCCCGGGACCACAACATCAGGTTTATTTGAGTTACCACACGGGCATTACTTGGGGTACTTGGGGTAGCAAGTGGGCAGTCCCTGCATCTTTAGATGTGGGTTCTGGGTGGGATCAACTCATAAAGTGATTGTAATGGGTGATTCCCAAATTTTTAGAGGCAAGCGATCCTTGTATATTTAGAGGTGAGGCTTGGTGGTGACCAGTCCAAAATGGGGGTGTGATGGGCAGTCCCCACATATTTATTTTTTTATTTTTGAGGTAGGTGGTCCCTGATTATTTAGAGTCTGGGTGGGATCAGCCCATAAAGTAGGTGTGAGGGGCAGTGTCTGCATAATTGGAGGTGGGGTCTGGATGGGACCAACCAATAATGGGAGGTGTGATGGGCAGTCTCCACATTTTTTTTTATTCTTTTTTTTTTTTATATAAGCAGGTGGTCCGTTCCGTGCATATTTGGAGGTGGGGTCTGGGTGGGACCAGCCCATAAAGTAGGTGTGAGGGGCAGTCTCTGCATAATTGGAGGTGGGGTCTGGAAGGGACCAACCAATAATGGGAGGTGTGATGGGCAGTCTCCACATTTTTTTTATTCTTTTTTTTTTATATATAAGCAGGTGGTCCGTTCCGTGCATATTTAGACGTGGGGTCTGAATGAGACCAACCCATTAAAAAGGTGTGATGGGTGCCCTCCTACATAACAAATGTTGTTCTCCGATGACGGTCACCATGGGACAAGTCCTGTGCTGGACCTGAGATGTTGGGTAGAGGAGATCTGATTTTCTCTAAAGGTCAAACTTCAGTAAAATGCTCCTCCGCGGTATTTCCTCCAATGGGTTGGCTCTCTCCCAGCTTCCTGTTCCAGCTGCATGGAATTGTTACACTCAGAAATTTGATAACTCGATGAAGCGAGTCCATGGAAAGAGGAAATCGAATGTAAAAATGATGTAACGTTAGGTCTGACTCATACGTCTGAAGGAGAAACGGCCACCATGATGGCCAATGAGCTTCTATGTTTTTAGTGAAGGCGATAGAAGAGGAGGATCTGATTGGCTAGTTTAGGTTCATGGACTATTGTAGACAGTGGAGTGACCGTTTCCTAAAAGATATACCGATATGGTGGGTGATAGAAGTGATACGTAGGGGCAGGGGGGACTGACCATTAGGCCACGCGGGCACTGCCCGAGGGCCCCGGGCCACAAGGGGGCCCCATCAGGGTTGCCAGCCTCAGTAAAACCAGGGATAGTATGTAAAAATCAGTGTTTTTTTTTTACATCTGTCTCTGAAATGTCCCTTACCGACATCCTTTTGGTCTAAAAATCCCGAGATTATAGCTGCCCCACCTCTCCAGTACCTTCTCAGCCAATAGAAACAGGTCTGTGTATACTGTGTGTACATGTATGTGTATAGAATGTAGTGGGGTATTCCTGCGCTACCGTGGAAGGGGGAGGGTAAGGGCGGGTGCTGGGGACTGACTGTGGGGGGACTGCTGCAGGCACCTGGTGTAGGTCAAACCGTACCTACCAAACTAGATATATAAAAGTGGGGGTGGTGCTGCGCTGTTCCCCAGGGAGGTGGCCAAATCCACCACAAGGTGGCAGTAATGGGATAAAGACGTAAACCCTTTAAGTGTAGCAATCATATGAGACAATAATAGTTGATGATGCGACTATTAAGTCGAAGTAAGGCGAGTTGAGATAGATAATTCCCTTACTATACAAGATAAGGGGTATGGTGTGACCAATACAGGTTAATAAAAATTGCTATTGGTGAACCCAGGTAAAAATATATATAATAGAATTAGTATACAATACTGTGTGATTGTATACTGTGTGTGTGTGTACTGTGTGGCCCCATAATCTCAGATTGCCTGGGGGCCCCATAATCTCCTATTGCCCAGGGGCCCCATGAGTTGTCAGTCCACCCCTGCGTAGGGGAACACTTTCAAGAGACCCAGTCAGGTCTCCAAAGCTTAAATTTAATCTGTTTATATTTTGCTCCCCCGGTTCCTTCTTTCCATCCTCATAAACATGCTAACAAAAGGATTTAAAGAGGTGTGCCAACAAAAAAAAAAAAAAATTAAAAGTCAGCAGCTACAAATACTGCAGCTGCTGACTTTTAATAATCGGACACTTACCTGTCCCAGGGTCCAGCGATGCGGGGGAACGAGACCCCCCCCCCCCCTCGTTCCCCGCTCCGCTCGCGGCGCCGGCATTCTTAATGTGGGAACCCGGCTGTGGCTTCACAGCCGGGCACCCACTGCGCATGCGCGAGCGGCGCCGTGCGCCGTGATTCGACGCTCACTCATCTGGGACACATGACAGGTCGCGCCTACAGGAAGTGTGGCGCCTACAGGAAGTGACGTTTAGCCCGGGCAATGAAGGTGGCAGACTACGAGGGATCACCTAGCAACAGGCATTTAGAGGTGAGTAAAAAAAATTTTTTTTTCCAATTTTTTTAAATTTTTTTTATGATTTTTAAGCCACTTTTTTTTTTTTTGCCCGCAACCCCACTTTAAGGAAACCTTTCTGTTTTCAATACACACGTTTGTTTTATTTCCTTTGGGATGGTGAGGGTAACGAAGGGTCTCACTCGGAGATGTAACCTCCATACAATGCAGATTGTGTCTACAAGCGGGTGAACCTGCCCTTCGATGTCTAAAACCATCCATCACCCCAACCTCCCTGCAGTGACTTCAAGCCTCTGGAACTTCTGCCGGGGTCTCGCATTGCTTTGATGGAGTCCAGTTGGCTCCTCCATGCTGATTCTTCTTTTTTAGGTCTTTTGTCAGGATGAGAGTCGGGGCACCTGTAGTGGAAGATGTGAAGCTGAGGGCCTGGCCTACACCAGGAGCCCTTCAGGAGACCTCTATGACATGACTGATGGAGCCGGAGATTGGGGGGTCCTGACGATTTGGAGCGTTGAAATTCCCAGCTGCCGATTCCCATCGGTGGTTGTTTGGGAGAAGTCGAGGCCGCGAGATCCATTTAGTGAGCCCGGAATGGAGATTTTGTGTTTTTTATTTATTTTTATTTTTTTCATATCAAATATAATTTCTGACATTCTGCTGTCATGAGGTTGGTCCGAGCAATTTCTCTTTTCATTTTCACCTCAATTTAACAATGGTGATACAGTACGTCTGTCTTGTAGCTGGGCTGCTTCAAAGTGTAATGACTTTATTATTTGTTGTATATTAGATTATTTTCCAAGTTCCAAGCTATTTTTTATAAAAAAAAAAAAAATTTCACTTTCTTTCTTCATCTTAAAGTTTGTATTGTAGGCCTGAATGGATAGGCTGCATTCTCAGTGACGTCATCATTCTCTAATGAATGGATAGGCTGCATCCTCTTGATGTCATTGGTCTAGTGAATGGATAGGCTGCATTCTCAGTGATATCACCGCTCTCTAGTGAATGGATAGGCTGTATTTTCTATGATGTCATTGGTCTAATGAATGGATAGGCTGTATTCTCAGTGATGTCACCACTTTCTAGTGAATGGATAGGCTGTATTCTCAGTGATGTCACCGCTCTCTAGTTAATGGATAGGCTGCATTCTCAGTGATGTCACCGCTCTCTAGTGAATGGATAGGCTACATTCTCAGTGACGTCATCATTCTCTAATGAATGGACAGGCTGCATTCTCAGTGATGTCGTCATTCTCTAATGAATGGATAGGCTGCATTCTCAGTGATGTCATCATTCTCTAATGAATGGATAGGCTGCATTCTCCATGTTGTCATTGGTCTAGTGAATGGAAAGGCTGCATTCTCAGTGATGTCATCATTCTCTAATGAATGGATAGGCTGCATTCTCCATGATGTCATTGGTCTAGTGAATGGAAAGGCTGCATTCTCAGTGATGTCATCATTCTCTAATGAATGGACAGGCTGCATTCTCAGTGATGTCATTTATTTCTAGTGAATGGATAGGCTGCATTCTCCACAATGTCATTGGTCTAATGAATGGATAGGCTGCATTCTCAGTGATGTCATCATTCTCTAATGAATGGATAGGCTGCATTCATAGTGATGTCATTTCTAGTAAATAGATTGATGGCATTCTGAGTGATGTCACACTCTTTAGTGAATGGATAGGCTGCATTCCCATTGATGACACTTATCTCTAGTGAATTGATAGGTTATATTCTCAGTGATGTCACCGCTCTCTAGTGAATGGATAGGCTGTATTTTCTATGATGTCATTGGTCTAATGAATGGATAGGCTGTATTCTCAGTGATGTCACCACTTTCTAGTGAATGGATAGGCTGTATTCTCAATGATATCACCACTCTCTAGTGAATGGATAGGCTGCATTCTCAGTGATGTCACCGCTCTCTAGTGAATGGATAGGCTGCTTTCTCAGTGATGTCACCGCTCTTTAGTGAATGGATAGGCTGTATTCTCAATGATATCACCGCTCTTTAGTGAATGGATAGGTTGCAATGAATTAGAACTGCCCCTTTAGTTTACCTTAACAGGTAACATCTTTAATTTTACACGATGAACCATGTGAGGATAGCCCGTCGCTCAGCTCTGTTTGATGGCGGTTTCTGTATCGCAGGGGGTTTCCTTGCAGCCACTGATGCATCGGCGCGCAGGAAGGGACACGAAGAGTTACACCATTCATTACACTGATCTGTCGCCGCCAGAATAGCGCAAAGTGGATTTGCTGCTAAATGATCCGCTCCGACACTCCAACATTAAACACTGGAGATGATATCGCGGCGCCGCTGAAGAGAGCGCGGCGAGGATACATCTCCGCTCCTTGTTACCGGCGTGTAAAGACAACGTTATCTTCAAAAACTTTCGCAGGATGCGGTGTAATTATGAAGTGGTCTTGTCGCAGAGGCCGGGGGGTCAGTCTCTGATGTAAAGAGTAGTCGGCCCGCTTGGAAATAATTGCTCAAATCCTTTTTTTTTTTTATTTGTCAAGAAACTGCCCTCTCTAAGGCTGCGTCAAATCACCGATGACAGAAGGCGAGAGCGTAAAAAGAAAACGTCTTCAAAGAAAAATATTACTTATGGATTTGTGAGCATTCTCAGGATTTATTCTTTTTTTTTTACTGCAAGGGATGAAAGCACTCGGGCTTTCACATAGGGATTGCAGTTGCGGCTTCTTTCAGACGCTTTACAGGCGCTTTTTTTAACGCTAAAGCGCCTGAAAAACACCTGAAAAAAACGTGTGAAAGGGGTCACATGACACCCAGAGGCAGGGGCATGGTGGGACCACTAATTTGCATATCCCTGCCCTATGAGATAGCATAAGCAGGTGACAGGTCTCCTGATATCAATGATAGGCACTATTCCTCCCACTGATACCAATGATGGGGCACTATTCCTCCCACTGATACAAATGACGGGGCACTGTTCCTCCCACTGATACCAATGATGGGGCACTATTCCTCCCACTGATATCAATGATGGGGCACTATTCCACCTACTGACACCAATAATGGGACATTTATTCCTCCCACTGATGCCAATGATGGGGCACTATTCTTCCCACTGACACCAATGATGGGGCACTATTCCTCCCACTGATATCAATGATGAGGCACTATTCCTCCCACTGATGCCAACGATGGGGCATGATTCCTACTACTGACACCAATGATGGGACATTATTCCTCCCACTGATGCCAACGATGGGGCACTATTCCTCCCACTGACACCAACGATGGGGCACTATTACTACTCCCAGTAAAACCAATGATGGGGCACTATTACTCCTACTGACACCAACAATGGAGCACTATTACTCCCCCTAATACCAATCATGGCGCATTGTTTAATCCCACTGATGCCAGGACATTTTCTTCTCCCACTGACCACAGCCCAGCCCCCCCCCTAAAGTTTTAAGAATAGTAAATTGGCCCCTTGTTTAGAAAGCTTGGAGACCCCTGCGCTAGATGATACTGGATGTCCTCCAGCCAGGAAATGAGGCGGACTTTCTATCTGACTTGCTGCAGCTGCTAATGCACATGGTGAGAAGCTCACAGTGTGCGGTGAAATCAGAGGAAGCCGTTTCTGTCCAGGAGAGGAGCCGCTACAACCGTGCAAGACTGGAAGGGTGGGGGAGGGGGTGAGAGATTTGTTAGTCTGGTTGAACAATCTGCTCATAATTGATCCAATGTGCCCAGATACATTGAGTAGATCCGGCCGGCCCTCACACTGTGTAGTAGTTGGCAAATCCCAAGGAGATCGTAGAGAGATGCGGATTGTAACATGTTGTAATCTACAAATGTATCTAAACCAAGAATAAAATGTAACATATTACACCTTCCTGGTCCTTCGATGTGTTGGATGTATTGGTTCTTTTTCCTTTTTATATACCTCTGTGATCCTGCCGGTCGGCGTCCATCTACTGATCCTCGTGTCCCAGTTGGAGTTCTCCTTTAAATCGGAGAAGGTTTTGTAGAACGGAGTCCAAGTGACTTCTGCCGGGATCGCGTCTCATTAGCAGAGCGGAAGGCGGTAGGAAGCACCTGTGCGCAGTAAGGGAAGAGCGATCTTCAGATGAGACAATACTCCGACACGGCTCTCATTGTGTCCTATAATGAACGCCGGGCAGGAGGGGAAATGCTCTCATTTTATTGGATGCGGCCAACGCGTTCAAGGACTCCGATTCTGGAAGAAATTGTCTTGTGGGGGGAAGGGGGCTCCATTGTCGTTCCTTTCTGGGGGGAATTGGAGACGTTTCTCTGGATTACACAGGAAAAAAAAAAAGCCCATAAAACAAAAACTGAAATAAGTTCTGACTGTTCTGTACTCCGTGCAGTGCTGAGAAAAATGTATTGACTGACCCCCCCGACCCCGAGCCAACCATCCCAACTGAGCTGACCCCACAGGTCTGGACTTGGCTTTTTATACACCAAAAGTAATAGGTTGTCCTAGGCTCCGATCTGCACAGAAAGTTCCTAATCCTCTATATATCCATCTTGTATCTATTTATTTATCTATATCTATCTTTCTATCTATCTCCATTAATCTATCTATCTCTATCTATCTATCTATCTAGGAGGAGTGTGTATTGCACAAGGTGCTGGGCTCAGGAGTGTGTACTGCACGGGGTGCTGGGCTCAGGAGTGTGTATTGCACGGGGTGCTGGGCTCAGGAGTGTGTATTGCACGGGGTGCTGGGCTCAGGAGTGTGTATTGCACGGGGTGCTGGGCTCAGGAGTGTGTATTGCACGGGGTGCTGGGCTCAGGAGTGTGTATTGCACGGGGTGCTGGGCTCAGGAGTGTGTATTGCACGGGGTGCTGGGCTCAAGAGTGTGTATCATGCAAGGGGAAAGGCTCAGGAGTGTGTATCCTGCAGGGTTCAGGATTTGTTCATTGCGCTGGACTCAGGAGTGTGTATTGCACAGGGTGCTAGGCTCAGAAGTGTGTATTGCACAGGAGTGTGTATTGTACAGGGCGCAGAGCTCAGGAGTGTGTATTGCACAGGGTGCTGGGCTCAGAAGTGTGTATTGCACAGGAGTGTGTATTGTACAGGGCGCAGAGCTCAGGAGTGTGTATTGCACAGGGTGCTGGGCTCAGAAGTGTGTATTGCACAGGAGTGTGTATTGTACAGGGCGCAGAGCTCAGGAGTGTGTATTGCACGAGGTGCTGGGCTCAGGAGTGTGTATTGCACAGGGTGCTGGGCTCAGGAGTGTGTATTGCATGGGGTGCTGGGCTCAAGAGTGTGTATCATGCAGGGGGAAAGGCTCAGGAGTGTGTATCCTGCAGGGTTTAGGATTTGTTCATTGCGCTGGGCTCAGAAGTGTGTATTGCACAGGAGTGTGTATTGCATGGGGTGCTGGTCTCAGGAGTGTGTACTGCATGGGGTGCTTGGCTCAGGAGTGTGTATTGCACGGGGTGCTGGTCTCAGGAGTGTGTATTGCACGGGGTGCTGGTCAACATCACCCCTTGAAAACTGTAGAGGTGTGAATGTGGCTTCCATACTGTATGTCATGTTTAGGGGTCAGGTGCGGAGACCAGTAGCTATTGCAGTAGAAGCTCCCACCAACCAGCAGGGTAGGTACACAAGGGTTTAGGATTTGTTCATTGCGCTGGGCTCAGGAGTGTGTATTGCACAGGGTGCTGGGCTCAGAAGTGTGTATTGCACAGGAGTGTGTATTGTACAGGGCGCAGAGCTCAGGAGTGTGTGGGCGTGCTGCATGGGGTGCTGGGCTCAGGAGTATGTATTGTACGGGGTGCTGGGCTCAGGAGTGTGTATTGCACAGGGTGCTGGGCTCAGGAGTGTGGATCATGCAGGGGTCAGGATTGTTCATTGTGCTGGACTCGTGAGTGTGTATTGCATGGGGTGATCTATCTGTTGGTCTATCATAAATCTCTGCTGCTTCTTTGCTTTGAATGGTAATATCTAAATAAGCAAAAAGTTCAAGGGTCAAGAGAAACAAGATACAGGGCAGGGTTGTCTAAGGAATCGGGCCGGTTGCTCTCCAGGATTTCAGGTTTCGTTATACAGATCACCGTGGACGGACCTAAGCCATCAAATCCCAAGCTTAGGATTACTTTAATGACATATTCACTTTGGTTGGTGATCTGCTCCCTATCCAACCAAAGTTCTCTTTTCGGTAGAAGGTTCCATTTTTAATAATGGTAAATCATTTTTATCAGACAATGTGTGATACGTGCCAAGGCGGCACATCAGGAGAAGGATCACTTTCCGGAACAGTAAAGTTTCTCGGATAGAATTTAGTCCCCCCAACTACTCCAAGTCTCTCGCTCTTCGAGTGTCGCACCTCTACATTGTTGACATGTTTGCCAAGAAACAAATTATATTGTTTTTGTTATTCCCAATTCAGCCGAAGCGTTCGTCAAACCGGGAGCGCGAGGAGAGAGAAGGTGCCATCATTCTCGCTTTTTCTATTCTCTTTTTATTTTAACTTTTTTTGTTTATTAAGTGCTTGTAATTATCCCCTTTTCATGGGAAGATACAAAGGTTTTTTTTTCTTTTCTTTTAATTCTTTATCTGGAAATCGAGGGTGAGAACACCGTGCGCTTAATTTGTAAATTATAATGTGCGCGGTTGTATTGAGAGACGCGCGGAGTGCGCAGGGGCTAATGGGCCTTGTCAGGCGCCGCACAGCGCTACGGCTGCGACATTCAGCGAGCGGCACCTCAAACTACGGCGAGTGAGCAGTAAATGAATAGCTTGGGTTAAACACAGTTGTTTAATACACGACAGAATGATAATGGAACAATAGACGCCAATCTCGCTGCGGAGCGAAGAGTGGGCGCTTCTTTTTTTTTTGTTCCTTTTTGCATTTAAACAAAGTGACTGAATTAAAAGAACGAGAAAACATCTCAAACTAAACCGAGGAAGAAAGTTTGTCTTCGAGAAAGGTTAGCGTCATTTCAAAGGCCGGGTGAGATGAACGTGCCCATGAAAGACGTATAGGAAATCAAATTACTTGGGAGTTTCAGAATCTCTGAAATCTATTAACACCAGTCATCGGAGTCAAACCTGGAATATGATTTGTTGAAAATTGTTATGTTTGGAGAAAGCAATGCATGTGGCTCTCAGGATTTGATAGGTTGTGCTAGAGGAAATTTTCTCTAAAGCCCCATACACACGGTCGGAAAATCCGACCACCAAATCCATCGGATTTGGTCCGACGGATTTAGTCCGACACTGGTGTTGCATACACACGGTCGGACAAAGTTGTCGGAAAATCCGATCATTCTGAACGTGGTGACGTTTGTTGCCTACGACGGGACTACGTAGAGGCTAGTAGCCAATAGCTTTGGTCTTGTAATCTGATCTGAGCATGCGTGGCACTTTGTCCGTCGGAAATTCGATACACACGATCGGAATTGGTGTGATCGGACTTTGTTGTCGGAAAATTTATCCAGCAGGAGATAGAACTTTGTTCGTTGGACAATCCGATGGAAACTGTCCGATGGTGCCTACACACGGTCGGAATTTCCGACAACATTGTCCGATAGGACAGAATCTATCGGAAAATCCGACCGTGTGTATGGGGCATTAGTCTGTTCATACGGGCTCTGGATGCAAAGATCCATGTTGATATGACCAAATGTAGGTACACCCCTCTCTAAATGATTGAGTTCTGGGGTTTCCCAGTAAAGGGGTTGTTAGTACTATAGCATTTAGACAATTGTGCTCTCCCAACCTTGGGACAGTTTCGGGAAGTCCCTTTCCTGTTCAAGCATGACTATTACTCTATGTACAAAGCCAACTCCAGAAAGACATGGTGTGACCAGTTTGGACCAGCTCCATAAAGACATGGTTTGACCAGTTTGCACCTGCTTCGTAAAGACATGGTTTGGCCAGTTTGGGCAAGTTCCATAAAGACATGGTTTGACCAATTTGGACCAGCTCCATAAAGACATGGGTTGACCAGTTTGGACCAGCTCCATAAAGACATGGGGTGACCAGTTTGGACCAGCTCCATAAAGACATGGGGTGACCAGTTTGGACCAGCTCCATAAAGACATGGGTTGACCAGTTTGGACCAGATTCATGAAGACGTAGTTTGGTTAGTTTGGAGCAGCTATATAAAGACATGGTGTGACCAGTTTGGACCAGCTCCATAAAGACACTGGTTGACCAGTTTGGACCAGCTCCATAAAGACATGGTTTGACCAGTTTGGACCAGATTCATGAAAATGTAGTTTGGTTAGTTTGGAGCAGCTATATAAAGACATGGTGTGACCAGTTTGGACCAGCTCCATTAAGACATGGGTTGACCAGTTTGGACCAGCTCCATAAAGACACTGGTTGACCAGTTTGGACCAGCTCCATAAAGACATGGGTTTACCAGTGTGGACCTGCTCCATTACGACATGGGTTGACCAGTTTGGACCAGCTCCACAAAGACATGGGTTGACCAGTTTGGACCAGCTCCATAAAGACATGGGTTGACCAGTTTGGACCACCTCCATACAGACATGGGTTGACCAGTTTGGACCGCCTCCATACAGACATGGGTTTACCTATTTTGACCAGCTCCATTAAGACATGGTTTGAAAACAAAGACATGTTCTACAGCAAAGGAAACGGCTCACCTTCTCCATATGCCTCTTCCACCCCCCAGACAGCACATGGAACACTCCTTTCAAGGTGACTAAAATGCGTCCTCTTAGAAACTTCCATGACTCTTATGGCTCCTTGAAAATCTTTCATATTGCATATTGAACATGCACTAAAACACTTAGGTTAGCAGGTTACGTTTAGGTTTTTAGCGCATATAAAGGAAACGTTTGGAGGAGCCATATGAGTGCTGGAAGTTTTTAATTTGATCCAAGACAAGGTTTAACCAGTTTGATGTGAAGAAACAAGAGTTTCCTTCTTAGAACCCTGACATTGACCCTACTGAAACCATTTAGGAAGAATTAGAATACCAATTGTGAGCCAGGTCTTCTCGTCCATCATCAGTACCTGACCTTGAAATGAGCACCTATTCCACAGATACCACTCTAAAATCCTGTGAAAAGCCGTCCCAGAAAAGTTTAGTCTGTTATAGAGGGGTAATTTCATATGAATGGTAATGGCTTTGGAATGGGATTTCCATCAAACTCATATACAGTATCTCACAAAAGTCAGTACACCCCTCACATTTTTGTAAATATTTTTTCATGTGACAACACTGAAGAAATGACACTTGTCTACAATGTAAAGTAGTGAGTGTACAGCTTGTATAACAGTGTAAATTTGCTGTCCCCTCAAAATAACTCAACGCACAGCCATTAATGTCTACACCGCTGGCAACAAAAGTGAGTACACCCCTAAGTGAAAATGTCCAAATTGTGCCCAAATTATCAATATTTTGTGTGGCCACCATTATTTTCCAGCACTGCCTTAACCCTCTTGGGCATGGAGGTCACCAGAGCTTCACAGGTTGCCACTGGAGTCCTCTTCCCCTCCTCCATGACGACATCACGGAGCTGGTGGATGTTAGAGACCTTGCGCTCCTCCACCTTCCGTTTGAGGATGCCCCACAGATGATCAATAGGGTTTAGGTCTGGAGACATGCTTTAGACATTCAGTTCGGTTTCTTTCTGCCTACTGTGATTTTTTTATACTTTCTTTTTTTTTATGGTGAATGAGTAGGGGTACTATTCACATGGGGATGGGGGCCCCCTTGTTAAACAGAGTCTTACGGATTCTAATAAGCCCCCAGCCCGCAGACTCCCAGAACCAACGGCTGGGGTTTTGGGCAAGAGACCCTTGTCCCCCTTTAGTTGGGTGGGTGGGGCAAGTGGCCTGGTATGGTGCAGAACACACTTTTCTGAGCCCCACACTTTTTTAAGTTTTTTATTTTTATTTTATTTGTTTTTATATTCAGCTCTCAGTGGGAAACCCCGCTGACAGATGTTGACTCCTCTGATGTTAAAGCGGAGTTCCACCCAAAGGCAGAACTTCCACTTAATTGCTTCCTCCCCCCCTCCGGTGTCACATTTGGCACCTTTCAGGGTGGGGGGGGGGGGCTATTTTTGACAGATCTCCTTTCCACTTCTGGGAGACTGGGCCGATCTCCCGGAAGTTCGGCCCCCCTCCTCCTCCCTCCGCCGCCAGGCCAATCAGAAAGCACAGCGCGCATGCGCAGTTGGAAACCGGGTGTGAAAAGGCTTCACTGCCGGGTTCCCTTTTCCTGGAATGGCAGCGGCTGCACCCGACAGTCAATCCGAAGATCGGCTGGGGTGCAGACTCACAGGCTCCCTGGACAGGTAAGTGTCCATATAGTAAAAGTCAGCAGCTACAGTATTTGTAGCTGCTGATTTTTAATTTATTTTCCCCAAGGCGTAACTCCGCTTTAAGGACACGGCGGCCATACACAGTTTGTTGAGGGGGGAAAAAAAAAAAACGCAAAACACATGAAAAATGCATCAAAACGCCATGTTCAAAAATGCAAAACGCGTCAGCGCTGCATCAACTGCAACCACATAGATGTGAACCTAGGGGTAAATCTATCTGTCATGTGCATTCTTCCTTGAATCTCAGTGATCTTTGTGTATTTCTCCCAGATCTGTGTAGTAATTCAGTGTGAGTCTTCCTGTAATAAAGACCGCTCACTGCTGCTCTCCCTCCTTGTGCAGGGTGACTGGTCTTATCTCCGTCCTCTCCTGTAGTATTCTGCAGGCAGCCTGTAGTGGGTGGAGCATGATTGGCCCCTCCCACAGCTCTGCTCTCTCTCCTTGTGTATGGTGACTGGTCGTCTCGTCTCCGCCCCCCTCCTGTAGTATTCTGCAGGCAGCCTGTAGTGGGTGGAGCCAGCTTGGCCCCTCCCATAGCTCTGCTCTCTCTCCTTGTGCAGGGTAACTTGTCTTGTCTCCGCCCCCTCCTGTAGTTTTTTTCAAGCTGCCTATAGTGGATGGAGCCTGCTTGGCCCCTCCCATAGCTCTGCTCTCTCTCCTTGTGTATGGTGACTGGTTGTCTCGTCTCTGCCCCCCTCCTGTAGGTTTCTACAGGCAGCTTGTAGTGGGTGGAGCCTGCTTGGCCCCTCCCACAGCTCTGCTCTCTCTCTCCTTGTGCAGGGTGACTGGTCTTGTCTCCGCCCCTCTCCTGCAGTTTTCTGCAGGCAGCCTGTATTGGGTGGAGCCTGCTTGGCCCCTCCCTCAGCTCTGCTCTCTCTCCTTGTGCAGGGTGACTAGTCGTCTTGTCTCCACCCCCTCCTGTAGTTTTCTTCAAGCTGCCTATAGTGGGTGGAGTCTGCTGGGCCCCTCCCTCAGCTCTGCTCTCTCTCCTTGTGCAGGGTGACTAGTCGTCTTGTCTCCACCCCCTCCTGTAGTTTTCTGCTGGCAGCCTGTTGTGGGTGGAGTCTGCTTGGCCCCTCCCACAGCTCTGCTCTCTCTCCTTGTGCAGGGTGACTAGTCGTCTTGTCTCCACCCCCTCCTGTAGTTTTCTTCAAGCTGCCTATAGTGGGTGGAGTCTGCTGGGCCCCTCCCACAGCTCTGCTCTCTCTCCTTGTGCAGGGGGACTGGTCTTGTCTCCGCCCCTCTCCTGCAGTTTTCTGCAGGCAGCCTGTAGTGGATGGAGCCTGCTTGACCCCTCCCACAGCTCTTCTCTCTGCGTAGACTTCTATTTGATGCACAGAAAATAGATTTATATCCTTTGTGCCCCGAGTTTATCTGTTTAGAATCCAAAGTTTGTTTCAAGTCTTCAGCGTTCTTCAACTTGTAAACCAGCTACTTCTTCTTTTTTTTTTTGTTGTTTCAAATTTCTGCATTAATGATACTTCGCCGCCTCTGTAGCCGCTCTGCTTTGATTCATACCAATCAGAATTCAGTTGCGCTGCTTGAAATCCGCTGACCCCCCCCCCCCCAGTCTGCTCGCCGGTCACGTTACACCAACTGGTGGGGGGGGGGGGGGAGAAAGCGATCATCAACTTTCGGCTGACGCTCCAAAGAAGAAGGCAGGAAGAGGTAGGAGCTGTCAGGCTGCGCAGCGTGACGGCCTTTGTATCGGACGCCATCAGAGGACGCAGAACAAAAGCTGCGCCGAGTGGGAATAAATTCTTACAACCCGACGACAATTCCCCCCGTCGGTGTCACATCACAGCCGTACTTTCATTTTCAATTCCGTGTGTATTACCGAGCCGCGAGAGCGAGATTTAACAATTACTCGCTTTAGACAGGAGTTGGGGCTCGGGGAGCAGAACGCGCGCTGATCACGCGGGGGATTCACATCCACATTTTATTCAGATATCTGAGGGGTGGAAATTAAAGCGACAGGTCAGTGTGGACACCATGAGACTCTCCGTCCTTTCATCAGGAGGAATTGTCAGGGACGTGGTGACAAGTTTCCTCCGGCCTCTCCGGTAAAAATAGATGTCATTAGACTTTGGCTGGAGGTTTGTGATCGGGGCGGCTGATGGGACGGTCCTTGCAAGTGGTGCCATGGTTGTTCACCTGTGAGATAAACAGAATGGGGTTCCATAGCATGGAGTCTGGACTGTACATGGAGTATGTCAGACTGCAGACATTCTACAGGAGATGGTCAGAGACTGCAGACATATTACAGGAGATGGTCAGAGACTGCAGACATATTACAGGAGATGGTCAGAGACTGCAGACATAGTACAGGAGAGGGTCAGAGACTGCAGACATTCTACAGGAGAGGGTCAGAGACTGCAGACATACTACAGGAGATAGTCATAGACTGCAGACATGGTACAGGAGATGGTCAGAGACTGCAGACATACTACAGGAGATGGTCAGAGACTGCAGACATACTACAGGAGATGGTCAGAGACTGCAGACATATTACAGGAGATGGTCAGAGACTGCAGACATACTACAGGAGATGGTCAGAGACTACAGACATATTACAGGAGATGGACAGAGACTGCAAACATACTACAGGAGAGGGTCAGAGACTGCAGACATAGTACAGGAGAGGGTCAGAGACTGCAGACATAGTACAGGAGATGGTCAGAGACTGCAGACATAGTACAGGAGAGGGTCAGAGACTGCAGACATTCTACAGGAGATGGTCAGAGACTGCAGACACAGTACAGGCGATGGTCAGAGACTGCAGACATAGTACAGGAGATGGTCAGAGACTGCAGACATAGTACAGGAGATGGTCAGAGACTGCAGACATAGTACAGGAGAGGGTCAGTGACTGCAGACATTCTACAGGAGATAGTCATAGACTGCAGACATTGTACAGGAGATGGTCAGAGACTGTAGACATAGTACAGAAGAGGATCAGTGATTGCAGACATTCTACAGGAGATGGTTATAGACTGCAGACATATTACAGGAGATGGACAGAGACTGCAGACATATTACAGGAGATGGTCAGAGACTACAGACATAGTACAGGAGAGGGTCAGAGACTGCAGACATTCTACAGGAGATGGTCAGAGACTGCAGACATTCTACAGGAGATGGTCAGAGACTGCAGACATTCTACAGGAGATGGTCAGAGACTGCAGACATTCTACAGGAGATGGTCAGAGACTGCAGACATTCTACAGGAGATGGTCAGAGACTGCAGACATTCTACAGGAGATGGTCAGAGACTGCAGACATTCTACAGGAGATGGTCAGAGACTGCAGACATTCTACAGGAGATGGTCAGAGACTGCAGACATTCTATAGGAGATGGTCAGAGACTGCAGGCTTAGTAGAGGAGATGGTCAGAGACTGCAGACATACTATAGTAGAGGGTCAGATCAGCTCTCGGGTGCTCCCCCCCCCCCTCGATTCATGGTAAGGGAATCCGGCAGTTATCGAAGCTTCCACTTTTGGGTGGAACCCCGCTTTAAGTTTTTTACTTTTGATTATTAACAAGTAGCTAGGGCCAACTATAAGGGTTTTGTTAATGAATTCCCAGAAGTTTAACAACATCTTTTCTTATTTCTTTCTCTCCCTTGGAATGTCATAACACTGGAACTTAGATCTGTGGGTTTTTAAATTGTATTGCACAATGTAATAAATAAATGAGATGCACTTTTACCAATGAGGTCTACAAAGGGCCGCTTTGCAAGTATCAAAGGGCTGCATGTAGTTCTTGAGCTGTAGCTTGGGAGGGATGTCATCTCACTTCCTGTTTGGCTATGGGACAGGAAGTGAAGGGAAATCTTCACATGGAAAAAACTACAGGGGTTATAACCCTCCCTCACTCCATCCAAAAAAGCAAAGTTCCGAACCTTCCCTATATTTTCTAGAATAAAAATACGTTTTGGCTGGAGTTCCTCTTTACATTTAGGGTGAACACTGGCCCATCCTTGCCGTTTTTCCCCCTTTCCTTACCCGGTGTAAGCTGCGTGCGTGCGCGCGCGTGGGGTCAGTGGGAGTTTAACAGCACTTGGCACGCTGAAGAGCTCCATAATAAATGCCAAATGAAAGAGATTTTAATTTGACCATAATGCAATTCTAAAACAAGATCGTTCTAAAAATAAACCACATTTATTATTTCTATTAGAAAAGTTTCTAAAAGAAAAGGGTAAAAAATAATAATAATAAACTGCCAAGCTTTCATCCCGCGGCCTCGCAGCTCCGGCTTTGTCCTAAATAGGCAGCAAGTTGGGTGACTCCAGGCTAGATAAGTCATCTCATGAGTTCCTTCAAAGTAGATATAAACCCCGTCACTAAAACCTCAGAAGATTTAACAGGTTCGTGCCATTTCAAAAGTTTAAAATCTGCAGCTTTTTCATTGAATTAATCTCTTGGGATCCTGCCATCGAGGTCCTGGTACAGGCACTTCTGGTGACAACCGATGAGAGGGAATCCTCTCCATTGGAAGGTTTCCCTTCTATTTCTGTTCTGCTGTTAACCCAAAATTGTGGATTTTCTTTCATTTTCACTCTCGGTGATAACAGTGAAGGACACATAAAGAGGGTGAATCTCCCTAACCGGGGCACAGGCAGCAATACAAACCTGACAGGGGTTCTAATCCCTCTCCACTCTATGCAAAACCCCCAAAAATAAAGTTTTGCTTTTATTTATATTTTAAAGATGGCCTTACAAGTTGCAAATAGATACAGTGATTAAACCATCCTTCGTTCTCACTCTACCATTTTCCCTTGCATCCTTACTTCTCTCCCTCTCTCCTTTCCATTTCACCCTTCCTTCTCTTTTTCCCTTCAATGCTTCCTTCTCTTCCTCCAGTCTTTCCTTTCCATCTTTCCTTCTCTCCCCCCATCTTTCCTTTCCATCCTTCCTTCTCTCCCTCCTGTCTCAACCTCCCATCCTTTCTTCTCTCCCTCCCATCCTTCCTTCTCTCCCACCCATATTTCTCTTCCATCCTTCCTTCTCTCGCTCCCATCTTTCCATTTCATCCTTCCTTCTCTCCCACTAGTCTTTCCCTTCCATGCTTCCTTCTCTTCCGCCAGTCTTTCCCTTCCATCCTTCCTTCTCTCCCCCCATTTTTCCTTTCCATCCTTCCTTCTCTCCCTCTCATCTTTCCTGTCTGTCTTTCCCTTCCATTCTCCCATCTCTCACTCCAGTCTTTTTCTCCCATTCTTCCTTCTCTCCATCCCGTCTTTCCTTTCCATCCTTCCTTCTCTCCCTCCTGTCTTTCCCTTCCATCTTTCCCTCTCTCTATCCCATCTTTCCTTTCCATCTTTCCTTCTTTCCCTCCAGTCTTTTCCTTCGACCCTTCCTTCTCTCCCTCTCATCTTTCCCGTCCGTTTTTCCCTTTCATCCTTCCTTCTCTCCCTCCAGTCTTTTCCTCTCATACTTCCTTCTCTCCCTCAAGTCTTTCCCTCCCATCCATCCTTCTATCCCTCTTGTCTTTCTCTTCTATCTTTCCCTCTCTTTCTCTTCCATTCTTCCTTCCTTCTCTCCTTCCTGTCTTTCCTTTCCATCCTTGGTTCTGTCCTTCCCTTCCATCCGTACTTGTCTACCTTTCTTTCCCTACCATGCTTCCCTCTATTCTTTCTCTTCCATCCGTCTGTCCAACTTTCCCTTTCATACTTCAATCCTTCCTTTTTCTTCATCCCATTTTTTTCCTTCAATCCTTCCTTCTCTCCCTCCCATCTTTCCTTTCTATCCTTATTTCTCTCCTTTCCATCTTTCCCTTCCATTCTTCCTTCTTTCTCTCCCATCTTTCCTTTCCATCCATTCTCATCTAACTTTCCCTTTCCTTTCTTCCCTCCCGTTCTCTGGTCTTTCCCTTCCTAACTTCCATCCTTCCTTCTCTCCCTCCCATCTTTCCCTTCCATTCTTCCTTCTACTCCAATCTTTTCCTTTCCATCCATTTTCATATTTTTTCCCTTTCTTTTCTTCCCTCCCGTTCTCTGGTCTTTCCCTTCCAAACTTCCATCCTTCTTTTTCTCCTTTCCATCTTTCCCTTACATTCTTCCTTCTTTCTCTCTCATCTTTCCTTTCCATCCATTCTCATCTAACTTTCCCTTTCCTTTCTTCCCTCCCGTTCTCTGGTCTTTCCCTTCCTAACTTCCATCCTTCCTTCTCTCCCTCCCATCCTTCCCTTCCATTCTTCCTTCTACTCCAATCTTTTCCTTTCCATCCATTTTCATATTTTTTCCCTTTCTTTTCTTCCCTCCCGTTCTCTGGTTTTTCCCTTCCAAACTTCCATCCTTCCTTCTCTCCTTCCCATCTTTTCCTTCCATTTTTCTGTCTTTTAACTTTTTGGCGGCAACCTAAGAATGAAGGAAGGTCTGGGGTGAAAATGTCCGCCTCGTACTCCTGCCCAGACCTATGTGTATGTACCAATCTCCAGGCAGGTGAATCCAATTCCTCCTATTTTCAGCGGCGTTTTTTCCATGGCCGATGGGTACAGCTCATTCATTTATCCAACAGAAACGAGACGTTAACAGCTGTACTCGGGGTGAAAAAAGAAAAGCAAATCAAAATAGCAAATGATGGATTGAAGCTGAAGCAGAAAACCCGCCCGGCTCCACCAAGAATCAGTATTCTTGTCTCTATTAACAAGATTAAATGCCGGGCTCTGTTGTTTTTCTGTCTAGTCAACAGCGTTCATTTATGGATTTGACATAATTTATCACGAGAAAAAGCCTCCGCTCTTCCAGAAGAATCCTCTCCCCTGAATTATGTTTTTTTGCTGTTTATTTCTTTTTCTGTTTTTCTTTTTTTTTTTTTCTTTTCATTGTTATATTTATAGTTACCTCACCGACACCGGAGAATGAAGGCTAAATGTCAAATAAATGATTATAAAATGTAGTGGGTCCCCTAGGAGGGAATGGAATGATGTTGCTGCAGCTGCACAGATCCTTCCATTAATCTTATTAGATGATTCCTTTGGTTAGGCGATACTTCCTCGGATCAGGCGGCTTTTCTGCCTTCTTTTCATAAGGCGCGGTATTAGGAGGTTTGATGGCCTTGTTTTAGGGGGCACATGTCATTTTTTTGGTGATTTTTTTTTTCTTTTCTGCCAATGAACCAGCTGCAGCGAGTAGAAGGTTAACGGAAGGCATGGCAGCGATGGTTAATTTCTGTTTTAATTGCAACTTTATTAGGTCCACCTTGCTAGTACCGGGTTTGACCCCCTCTTTTGCCTTCATCCTTCAGGGGCATAGATCCAACCAGGTGTTGGAAACATTCCTCAGTCCATAGTGACATGATAGCATCACGCGGTTGCTGCAGATTTGTCGGCTGCACATCCATGATGCCAATCTCCAGTTACCACCACGTTCCCAAAGGTGCTCTATTGAAGGGGTCTCCAATGGGCACGTGAGCATCAGAACTGGAGCAATGGAAGAAGGTGGCCCGGTCTGATGAGTCACGTTTTATTTAACATCATATCAATGGCCGGGTGGGTGTGCGTCGCTTACCTGGGGAAGAGATGGCACCAGGGTGCAGTGTGGGAAGAAGGCAAGCCGGCAGAGGCAGTGTGATGCTTTGGGTAATGTTCTGCTAGGAAATCTTGAATCCTGCCATTTATGTGGATGTTACTTTGACATGTAACACCTACTTAAACATTGTTTGTGACCAAGTACACCCCTTCATGGAAACCATATTCCCTGATGGTAGTGGCCTCTTTTAGCAGGATTATGCACCCTGCCACATTGCAAAAATGGTTCAAGAATGGTTTGAGGAACACAACAAAGAGTTTAAGATGTTGACTTGGCCACAATTCAATCGAGCATCTGTGGGATGTGCTGGAAAAACAAGTCTGATCCATGGAGGCCTCAACTCGAAACTTATGCCGCGTACACACGGTGGGAATTTCCGATGGAAACAGTCCGATGGGAGCTTTTCATCGGATTTTCCGACCGTGTGTACGCCCATCGGTCTTTTTCCGACGGACTTTGGATTGAGAACCTGTTCTTAATTTTTCCGACGGAAAACCTTTCTATCGGATTTTCCGATCGTTTGTATGCAATTCCGACACGCAAAATTCCGACGCATGCTCGGAGACAATTCGACGCATGCTCAGAAGCATTAAACTTCCCTTTTATAGTGCAGTCGAGCGTTTTTGAAGGCGTGGTGTTATTGACCGTCGGAATTTGGTGTGACCGTGTGTAGGCAAGACAGTTTGAGCGATATTCCGCCGGAATTCCGACGGGAAAACCATCAGAGCTTTTTCCGAGAATTCCGACCGCGTGTAAGCGGCATTACATGCCCATGCTGACCCGTGTACAGTTAAAAGCCTCTACAATGGGCATGTGAGCATAAGAACTGGACCACCGAGCAATGAGAGAAGGTGGCCTGGTCTGATGAATTGAAGAATGGTTTGAAGAACGCAACAGTGAGTTTCAGGTGTTGACTTGGCATCCAAATTCTCCAGATCTCAATCCAATCGAGCATCTATGGGATGTGCTGGAAAAACAAGTCTGAACCATGGAGGCCCCCACCCACCTTCCAACCTAAAGGATCTGCTACTGACGGCTTGGTGGCAGATACCACAGCATTACCTTCAGAGGTCTAGTGGTGCCCATGCCGGGGTCAGGGCTGTTATGGCGGCAAAAGTGGGACCTACTCAATATTGCGTAGGCGGTCATAAAGTTGAGGCTGATTGGTGTATATCGTCTGCAGGACTCTCGACCAACCAAATGCTTGCAGGCCTTTGATATATAATGGGGATGTTTAAGGAGGCTCCGGGCCAAAAGGTATGTTGTTCTTGCCTAGATGAGAAAGGAGGAAATACGACAGTGGAAGAGCTTGAAAAACGAAAATGCTAAAAAAAATGGTTAAAATATGTATGTGGGGGGAGGGGATGCTACAAGCTAAAATGATTACAATAGTTAAGTTCCACTTTACATCCCTGGCTCCTTCCATACACGGGGGGAGTGATGACCTGAGAATCATCTTCTGGTTCCCAAAGGAGATATTGAACTTACTGAACAATTTTGGCGGACGTTTTTCGGTTCCCGTTGGCCTTCACCTTCTCCTTTTTTTTTTTTTTTTAATTCATTTCACATCCCCGCCAGCTCCAGCCCGCTAACTGTTCTTCAATGTTGCTTAAACTTTAATGAAACTCTTAATTTAAACCGAGAGGAAACAACAAAAGCTCGTACACACAATTAACAAGGGCTTAAAACCATCAACAAACAATCAGCATGCAATTAAACAATAATAGCGTGCTTATCGGTGTCCTGGAGAGGAACGTACCGCGGCGATCCCGTTAGTCAATCGCCGTTTCTGTGGTGATGAGAAGATGGAAGCGCGGACTTCTTTGATTAAATTGCTCCTTAGGAAATGTGTTTTTTTGACTTGGCTGGTTGTTGACGTAGGAAACGGCATCTGGTTTGCCGCGAAGGCCAACTTTGTTGTTACACGAAATCTGCTTTTTATGGCTGGTCTTGAAGAACAGGCAATGGGTACCATTCCGATGTCCCAGTGGACTCTTGGCCTTGTGCCCTCACTTTATATTATGACCAGTGGCCATACCGATGTCCAAGTGGTATCTTGGCCCTGTGCCATTACTTTATATTATGATCAATGGCCATACCAATGTCCCAGTGGACTCTTGGCCCTGTGTTATCACTTTATATTATGACCAATGGCCATGCCGATGTCCCAGTGGACTCTTGGCCCTGTGCCCTCACTTTATATTATGACCAATGGCCATGCTCATGTCCCAGTGGACTCTTGGCCCTGTGCCCTCACTTTATATTATGACCAATGGCCATACTCATGTCCCAGTGGACTCTTGGCCTTGTGCCCTCACTTTATATTATGACCAATGGCCATGCTCATGTCCCAGTTGACTCTTGGCCCTGTGCCCTCACTTTTTATTATGACCAATGGCCATGCTCATGTCCCAGTGGACTCTTGGCCCTGTGCCCTCACTTTATATTATGACCAATGGCCATACCAATGTCCCAGTGGACTCTTGGCCCTGTGTTATCACTTTATATTATGACCAATGGCCATGCAGATGTCCCAGTGGACTCTTGGCCCTGTGCCCTCACTTTATATTATGACCAATGGCCATGCCGATGTGCCCAGTGGACTCTTGGCCTTGTGCCCTCACTTTATCTTGTGACCAATGCCCATTGAGTGGATGAAGCACAAGTATGGCGGAGGAACCATTGCATTCACGGCTGATTGATCGTGGGCATTTTTCAGCAAGCCAGAAAATCTTTCTGTGTGCCGATTTGCCATTTTGCCGCGCATGCGCGCAGGAAAGCGGCGATACTGGCGAGACTGGTTTCTGTTTCTTCCCTGACTGCAAGGTTGTGAGATGGCGAAATAGTGCTTGTTCCATAGATGCGGGGTCTCCAAACTTTTGAGTACGAGTGCCACATGATATATTTTACAAATATACCTGGGTTGAAAAAAAAATAATAGTTTGATAAATGAATTAATACAATTTAGGTAAAGGAACAAGCATACATCAGAAGTGCCCCCCTCACTTCAGAAGTCCCCCTTTTTAGATTAGAAGCCCACCCATCACATCAGTGCCCCACCTAACGCATCGGATTCCCAATCAGAGTCCCCCCTTACGTCAGGATCCCCATCAGAGCTCCTATTATTACATCAGGGTCCTGATTGGGGTTCCCCCCCTCTTAATTCAGGGTCCCCATCAGAGTCCCCCCTCACATCAGGGTCCCCATCGAATCCTCCCTTAACATCAGGGTCTCTCCATCAGAGATCTTGCATCAGGCTTCCTGTCGGGGTCCACCCCTTAGGTCAGGGTTGTTTTTATGGCCAGTCTTAAAGGAAGTCCTGCTTGGGCTTCATGATTATCATTTATAGTAAGCTCAATTTGTCTCCACAAAGGATTGTTGTTTTTACCTAGACCCCTTTATTGCGTAATACATTTAAACACAAAGGTAAACTCGCCCTTAAAAAAATAAAAAAATAAATAAGAAAAGTTCTCGTTAAAGCTTTGAAACGCAATGCCCCCAACCAGCCAGCCCATGTAATCACCATAAGCCCCCGTACACACGGTCGGACATTCCGACCACAAAATCCGTCTGATTTTTTCCGACGGATTTTGTCCGACACTGGTGTTGCATACACACGGTCGGACAAAGTTGTCGGAAAATCCGATCATTCTGAACGTGGTGACGTTCGTTGCGTACGACGGAACTACGTAGAGGCTAGTAGCCAATAGCTTTGGTCTTGTAATGTGATCGGAAAAAGTCCGATGGAGCCCACACACGGTCGGAATTTCCGACAACATTGTCCGATAGGACATTTTACGTTGGAAAATCCGACCGTGTGTATAGGGCATTACCGTATACACTCCAATGCATTTGCTGGATAGTAAAATTACGCCGTGTCCTGAATTTCATTGAAAACTCCCAATTTTGCTCACCCTTCAGCCCCGTACACACGATTGGACTTTCCGATGGGAATGGTGTGATGACAGGCTGTTGGCGGAAAATCCGACCGTGTGAACGCTCCATCGGACAATTGTTGTCGGATTTTCCGTGGAACAAATGTTGGCTGGCAGGTTTTCAAATTTTTACGTTGACAAATTTTCCCGAGCGTGTGTACACAAGTCCGTCGGACAAAAGTCCAAAGTGCAAACACGCATTGCTCGGAAGCAAAGACGAGCCAGAAGCGGTCGGTCTTGTAAACGCGCGTTCGTAATGGAGAATTAACATTCGTGACGCGGCAAATTATGAAATGTGGAAATGCAGCGCACAATTCTCTTCTTCTTTAATGGGATAATAATGAAGCTGCTTTGCTGGTGATTCTGATGGAGTTATTGCAAACTAATTTTCAAAGGCTTTTTTTTCCTAGTGATATCAAGAATAGAAATATTTTTACTTTTTTGGGAAAGTTGCCACAACACCATTATCCCGTAGTATATAAGATCAAAGATACAACTATGTTGGTGTCTCTTGTTAATTTTACATTGTATTTTTTTAAATGTAACTGCCGACTCCCAAACTGTCATTTGAAGTAAAACACAAAACCAAGTATTATTCTACACAATTTTTTCATTGTGCATTAACCGCTTCCCGACCGCCTCACGCCGATATACGTCGGCAGAATGGCACAGCTAGGCAAAACCACGTATAGGTACGTGGTCCTTTAAGAGCCCAGCCGTGGGTCGCGCGCGCGCCGCTGGCTGCGTGACCACGGCCACGGTACCAGCGGACCCGATCGCCGCTGGTGTCCCGCGATCGGGTCACAGAGCTGAAGAACGGAGAGAGGTCTGTAAACAAACCTCTCCCCGCGCTTCCTACTCTACCTGTCATTGATCGGCTGTTCCCTGTCATCGGGAAAGCCGATCAGTGACGTCAGACGTCAGCCACGCCCCCTAATGTAAAAAAAAAAAAACACACGTCACACTAACTCCTCCCCGCCCCCTAGTGGTTAACTCTTTCACTGCCAGTGTCATTTATACAGGAATCAATGCATTTAAATAGCATTGATTGCTGTATAAATGACAATGGTCCCAAAAATGTGTCAAAAATGTCCGATTTGTCCGCCATAATGTCGCAGTCACAATAAAAATCGCCGCCATTACTAGTAAAAAAAAAAAAAATTATAAAAATGCTATAAAACTATCCCCTATTTTGTAAACGCTATAACTTTTGCGCAAACCAATCAATAATAGCTAATTGCGATTTTTTTTTTTAACCAAAAATATGTAGAAGAATACGTATCGGCCTAAACTGAGGGAAAAAAATTTTTTTATATATTTTTTGGGGATATTTATTATAGCAAAAAGTAAAAAATAATGCATTTTTTTCAAAATTGTCGCTCTATTTTTGTTTATAGTTTAAAAATAAAAACCGCAGGGGCGATCAAATACCACCAAAAAAAAGCTCTATTTGTGGGGAAAAAAGGACGCCAATTTTGTTCAGGAGCCAAGTCGCACGACCGCGCAATTGTCAGTTAAAGCGACGCAGTGCCGAATCGCAAAAAGGGGCCTGGTCCTTTGGCTGCAAATTGGTCCGGGGCTGAAGTGGTTAAAAAAAGAAAACAAATAAAATTAGACATGATATCTGCCAATAGAACTTAACCAAAAAGTGCATTCTATGCATCCAAAAATATAAAAAATATACCAAATCAAATCATTATTATTCAACCCAATAAATAATGTCAAAGCAATAACTCCAAGGCCAATACTAAATAACACGTTATCTCCTCCGATTCCGCCGCATGGCTGGTTGACGGACGGCCGTTCAGAAATTGACTGAAAAGCGTGAAATGAAAAGCGCGAATCAACACTCGCCAAACTTCTACTAACATGAAATTAGCAGAAGGAGCCCAAAGGGTGGCGGTAAACAGCTGAAAAAACACCTGGTACGTCACTACGTTCGTGATTGTTGGCCAACAATTGTGTGCCGTTTGTATGCAAGACAAGTTTGGGCCGACGCCCTTCGGACAAAAGTCCACGGTTTTGTTGGCCAACAATCCGATCGTGTGTACAAGGCTTTAGTCACAATCAATTTGATTGTGTTGGTGTTTTTTCTCTTGATTTTTGACCGTTTGCAGACCTATAATGCCAGCTAAGTATAAAGGATGAGATTTCACCTGAAAACTAAATAATCTAGAAAGAGAAAAAAAAAAAAAAAAACTTGTTACAAAGTTGTTAAATTAAAGCCATTAATTTTCAGATTTCGTTATCATGGATTCAGTAACTATTATTCCAAGTGATTATTTGTGTGTATAAATATATCACTCGTTGTGTCTGTAGATATATATGGTATATAGATATGGTGATATTTTTTGGGGATGTATTTCCTAGTCCATATCTCAGAATTGACATGGTACAGACAGAGCCAATTTCAGCCGCGGGAAAATAATTGGTGGGTGAAATATATATTGTGATTTTCCCATTATATTACTCCGGCTGATATATTCCGCGCTGGAAGTAGATTTACAGATAAGATATTGCATTGCACGGCCTTCTATGGAAATAGGACTGGCACAAATCAGGTTACGGGGAGGAGGGGACACTGTATAGAAATATATAGCTTTTTGTTGCATTCTTTTACGCCGCAGATTTGAAATTGAGCCTGAGCGCCTAATATGAGGCTGCGGGGCCTGCGAGGAGATGGCAGCCATGATAGGGGAGGTTAACCCTATTATCTGTGCCCCGGTGTACACCGCAATCCATCTTCCCGCATGAGGGGGCAATAAACCGTGTGACACAGAGCGGGGCCCATCCTCATCCTCCTTCCCGACACTTCCCTGCCTGAGTGAGGCCCATTATCATGTCTTATTAACTGCTTCTGACACCTAGCTCACGTCAGCCCATCCTATATATCCTTCTTTCTTTTCTTTTCTTTTTCTCCTTTTCTTCCATATTTTTTTCTTTTTCTCTCTTGTTATCTCTTTCTTTCTCATTCTCTCTCTCTCTCTTATTCTTTCTTCCTCTTTCTTTCTTACTCTTTCTTTTTGTTTATTACTTTTGCTCTTTCTTTTTCTTTATTTATTTCTCTTTATTACTTTCTCTCTCTCTCTCTCTCTCTCTCTCTCTTTAGTCTCTCTCTCTCTCTCTCTCTCTCTCTCTCTCTCTCTCCCGCTCGCTTCCTTCCTCTTTTTTCCCTCTTTTTCTTTCTTTCTTTCTTCTCTTTCTCTCTTTTTCTCTTCCTCTTTCTCTTTCTTTCCCTCTCCCTCCTTTCTCTTTCTCTCTCTTTTTCCCCTCTTCCACTCCCTCTTCCTCTTTCTTTCTCCCTCTTTCCCTCTTCCTCTTTCTATTTCCTTCTCTCTTCCTTTCTTTCTTTCTTCCTTTTCTCTCTCTTCCTCTCTTCCTTTGCATTTCTCTCTTCCTCTTTCTCTCTCTCTTTCCCTCCTCTTTCTCTCCTCTTTCCCTCCTCTTTCTCTCTTCCTCTTTCTCTCTCTCTTTCCCTCCTCTTTCTCTCTTCCTCTTCTCTCTCTCTCTCTCTCTTTCCCTCTTTCTCTCTTCCTCTTTCTCTCTCTCTTTCCCTCCTCTTTCTCTCTTCCTTTCTATCTTCCTCTTTCTCTTTTTCTCTTTCTCTCTCCTGTGTGCTCTCCCACACGCTCCTGTCTCTCACTCTCTCTCACTTGCTCTCTCTCTCTCTTGTGCTCTCTCTCTCCCACGCTCTCACCTTTATCACTCTTTTTACCTCCCTCTCTTTTTTCCTTTTTTTTTTTTTTCCTTTTTCTCTTTCTCTCTTTTTTTCTCTAAAGCCTAATACAGATGAGATTATCAGACAAATGATTATAATTTTTTTTATTATGCATGCCGGCCTCCAAATCAAAAACGAATAGGTTACTAAAGTACGAAAATTCTCGTACGACAGAATACAATTTTTGCAAGTGATGTAATGTATTTGAAGTTTTGGATGAAAACTGAACTTTAAAGTTACTGATTAAAGGAAAAGTTTTTTGTGTTTGTCCCTTCGGAAAATTTCATACGAAAGCTGTGTACTAACGATCAGATTATCGTACGATTGCGGCAAAAACAATTTTTTTGTACGGTATTCTGATCATATGTATAGTGCTTAACTCTCCCTCTCCTTTCTGTTCCTCCTCTTTGTTCCCATCCTTTTCTCTCATACCCCCTCTCTGTTATTCTCTCTCTGTCTTATGAGGTTTCTCTCTCTCTCTCATCCTCTCTTTTTCTCGCTCTATCACCCCCCTTTCTCTCACCCCCTCTCTTTCTCTCTCTCTCTCCGCCTCCTCTCTCTCTCTCGCCCTTTCTCTCTCTCACTCTTTCTCTCTCTCGCCCTCCCTTTCGCCCTTTCTCTCTCTCTCGCCCTTTCTCTCACCCTTTCTCTCTCTCGTCCGCTCTCTCGCCCTCTCTATCGCCCTCTCTCTCTCTCCCCCCTCTCTCTCTCCGCCCTCTCTCACCCCCTCTTTTTCTCTCGTCCCTCTCTCTTTCACCTCTCTCTCCCCCTCTCTCTCTCTTTCGCCTCTCTCGCCCTCTCTCTCACCCTCTCTCTCTCTCTCTCGCCCTCTCTCTCGCCCGCCCTCTCTCGCCCCTCTCTCTCTCACCCTCTCTCCCGCCCCCTCTCTCTCTCCGTCGCCCCCTCTCTCTCCCCCCCCCCTCTCTCTCCCCCCTCTCTCCCCCCTCTCTCTCTCCCGTCCCCCCTCTCTCTCTCCCCCTGTCTCTCTCTTGCCCTCTCTCTCACCCCTCTCTCTCTCTCTCTGTCGTATTTCCTTTCTCTCTCCTCCCATCCCCCTCTATTGTACTATCTCTCTCTCTGTTCTCCTATTAGTTGATCTCATTGGGAAGGTTGTTGAATGTAAACTCTGTATTTAGTGAGTTCGGCCTTTTTCCTCGCCGCGCTCTGATGTATTCTTTATATCTGATTCTGAATCCTTCTATTCCTCTGCAGCTCTCGGCCCGGGAGGCCCCCGAAGCGCTCGCTGGGAGTCGCCATCCAGGAGAACGCACGTCTTCTGCCGCACGGAGTGCCGGGTCTCTTATCTCCAGGACTGATCTCCCCCACAGGTAACGAGAGTCATTATCCGATCAGCCTTTTCCTCCTCATCCACGGGAAGTAAACCAATATTGATTTAAGTGGCGCAGTCTGCTGGGAGCGCCGCAGTGGCTGCTGTCTTCAGCACGATGCCCTCCGCTCGGTGCGGGGAGGAAAAAAAAAAACCTCCTGGAACTTGTGTCATCATCAGTAATTAATTACGTACGTGTGCGCCAGTTCATTCTAATTAAGGGGGAACTCCGCTCAGCATAGTGCGCATGACTGCTGGCCAAGTTATAGCACCAATATAATAATTCCAATAAATGCAAAAAGATTCCATAGCTAAAAATTCTATACAATAATAATCTTTTACATTGCGAAATACCTGTGAGCTTCTGCACACGTGCCCCAAAAGGGGCCAAAACGCGCATCACACTTGCAGTGAGATTATTTCATATCCACTTGCTGACCGCCCTATAGCAGTTTTACTGCTATAGGGCGGCAGTTCTGTGCAGGATCACGTGTTTATATATATATATATATATATGTGATCCTGCACTTCTGCCAGCAGGGGGCGCACTTCTGCCAGCAGGGGGTGCACTTCTGCCAACAGGGGGAGCACTTCTGCCAACGGGGGGCGCACTTCTGCCAACAGGGGGCGCACTTCTGCCAGCAGGGGGCACACTTCTGCCAACAGGGGGCGCACTTCTGCCAGCAGGGGGTGCACTTCTGCCACGTGATTATTCATAGCAGAAGCTGATCTGCGGGTGCCGAGGGGTCCTCTGGCACCCACCGATCGTCTGTAAAACACACAGACTGGGGAGTAGACATGCGCAATTCGTTTCGTTTTTTTTCGTTTTCCGTTAAAATTCATTATATACGTTCATTCGTTATGGTACGAATGAACAAACGATTCGCAAAAAATTTTAACGAATGTTCGAATAGAACGAATACGAAAAACAACGAAAATCCGAAATAACCAAATTAGAAACAACGAAAGAAAGAAAATCCGAAAAACGAAAACAGGAACAACGAAAATCAAAAAGGAACGAAAAAATTTGTACATTTGTAACTTTTTTTTTTTGTTGAATTGGTAATTTTCCGTGTCTCTTACAATGGCGCTGCTTAACGTGCTTCGAATGGATTGAACGAAAAAATTCGTACATTCGTAACTTTTTTTTTCGATTCGTAATTTTCCGTGTCTCTTACAATGTAATAATAGCATACACATTACATAACATTATGAATTATGCTCCGATTACGAATCTACGAAAACAATGTTACGAAAGTACGAATAAATCAATCTTACGAAAGTACGAATGTAACTAAATCTACGAAAATACGAATGCGTCCGAAATTTCGAATAAACGAAAATGAAACTAACGGAAAAACGAATCAACGAAAAAATAACTCTTACGAAAATACGAATCGTTACGAATACGAACACCGACGACTTACGAAATTACGAATCGTTACGAATCAACGGAAACGAAAGAACCGAAACGGAAATAAACAAATTTTTTCTATTGTGCACATGTCTACTGGGGATCTGTCTTTGTAAATGAGGCAGATCTCTATTCCTATAGGAAGGAATTAATTCTGTGTTACTGCAAAACAGGGACTAGAATCCATCTCTTCCCCTAATAAAAGCAGTGCACAGTACACAAAAACACTGGCTAGGCACACAGTTAACCCTTTGATCACCCTAGATGTTAACCCCTTCCCAGCCAGTGTCATTTAGTACAGTGACAGTGCATATATTTAGCACTGATTACTGTATTGTGTCACTGGTCCCCAAACCATGTCAGTTAGTGTCAGATTGTCCGCTGCAATATCACAGTCCCACTATAAGTTGCTGATCGCCGCCATTACTACCATAAAAAAAAAAAAAATAAATCCATAAATACATCCCATAGTTTATAGACACTATAACGTTTGTGTAAACCAGGGGTGGGCACGTTCTGTGTCACTCTTTATGTGTGTGCACTTTTTTTGGCAGCGGGTGGAGTTTTTGGGTGCGTTTTACAAGCCACAGGCTTTAAAAAAAAAAAAAAAAGGGGGTGGGCAACCTCGACCCTCCAGCTCTGGTGAGATTACAAGTCCCATGAGACATTGCAAGACCCTGACCATCTCAGTCATGACTCCTGGAGGCAGAGGCATGATGGGATTTGTAGTTCCACCACAGCTAAAGTGCAGAGGTTGCCTACCGCTGGTGTAAACCAATCAATATACGCTTATTGGGATTTTTTATTTTTTTTTACCAAAAATATGTATCAGAATACATATTGGCCTAAATTGATGATGAAATTAGATTTTTTCATTTTTTTTTATTGGATATGTTTTATAGCAGAAAGTAAAAAATGCCTTTTTTGTTTTTCAATATTTTCAGTATTTTTTCATTTGTAGCGCAAAAAATAAGAAACCGCAGAGGTGATCAAATACCACCAAAAGAAAGCTCTATTTGTGGGGAGAAAATGACATAAATTTTGCTTGGGTACAGCGTCGCACGACCGCGCAATTGTCATTTAAAAGAACACAGTGCCAAAAAAGCAAAAAGAGGCCTGGTCATGAAGGGGAGGGGGGGGGGGGGGGGGGGTAAATCTTCCAGAGGTGAAGTGGTTAATGACACCCCCAAACATGGCTAGTAGATGAACATTTTGTCATGTGACAAAATGCGCAGTACAGAAATGCATGTGGCTCAATGCCCAAAAAAAGGTGCAAAGTTAGTTTGTGTAAAGCCGCCCATTCAAGTAAATAGGCTGCCCGACAATTGCGCAAAATATGGAAGAACGTAAATACCGCGCTTATATCAAAGACAAACGAAAGCAGCTGCTAGAGGTATGATACATACAGTGAAAAATAGAAAAAAAGTTGTAGCAGCGCTAAAAAACTACTAGACATGTGCAATTCGTTTCGTTAAAATTCGTTATATTCGTTCATTCGTTATCGTACCAATGAACGAACGATTCGCTAAAAATTTTAACGAATGTTCGAATCGAACGAATACGAAAAACAACGAAAATCCGAAATAACCAAATTAGAAACAACGAAACTACGAAAGAAGAAAATCCGAAAAACGAAAACAGGAACAACGAAAATCAAAATGAACGAAAAAATTCGTACATTCGTAACTTTTTTTTTTTGTTGAATTGGTAATTTTCCGTGTCCCTTACAATGGCGCTGCTTAACGTGTTTCGAATGGATTGAACAAAAAATTCGTACATTCGTAACTTTTTTTTTTTTTTTGCGATTCGTAATTTTCCGTGTCTCTTACAATGGCGCTGCTTAACGTGCTTCGAATGGATCGAACGAAAAAAAAATCGTACATTTGTAACTATTTTTTTTGCGATTCGTAATTTTCCGTGTCTCTTACAATGACGCTTCTTAACGTGCTTCGAATGGATTAAACGAAAAAAAATTCGTACATTCGTAACTTTTATTTTCGATTCGTAATTTTCCGTGTCTCTTAAAATGTAATAATAGCATACACATTACATAAAATTATGAATTATGGTCCGATTACGAATCTACGAAAACAATGTTACGGAAGTATGAATAAATCAATCTAACGAAAGTACGAATGTAACTAAATCTCCGAAAATACGAATGCGTCCGAATTTCGAATATTAAACTAACGGAAAAACGAATCAACGAAAAAATAACTCTTACGAAAATACGAATCGTTACGAATACGAACACCGACGACTTACGAAATTACGAATCGTTACGAATCAACGGAAACGAAAAAAAAACAAAACGAAAATAAACAAATTTTTCTATTGTGCACATGTCTAAAAACTACCATGATATTAATAGTCAGTGTAACCCAATATTGCAAAGGTATGTGTAGAAACACAAGTGATATTAAATGATAAAGAGATCAAAAAAAAAAGAATTGATCAAAACAAAAGTAAAATCAATGAGTCAAACTTATACAATATACATAACAAACATATGGTGAAAAATATATGAAAAAAAGAAAAATTATTGAAAAATAAGATTACACAAAATAGCATGAAAAAAAAAAAACGGGTATAAGTGCGTTGCCCAGGTGTGAATGGGGCTTGAGAAAATTACCTTTTATAAATGAGCGAACGGTTTTAGAGTTTATCAATAAGACCCAGAACCGCTTCACACATGGCGGAATCAAAAAGTCTCTTTAAAGCTGTAACTCATGGGGGGGGCATTAGGCGTCAGCCCCTCGGTCATGGTACAATGTTAGTCACTAGGCCAGAGCACTGCATTATGGGAGGCGATCACATGCTCCCAGTCCCTGCAAGAAGCACATAGTTATACCCAGGAGTTCCATGTGCACAACAGAAAAATTTGTTTATTTTCGTTTCGTTTCCGTTGATTCGTAACGATTCGTAAATTCGTAAGTCGTCGGTGTTCGTATTCGTAACGATTCGTATTTTTGTAAGAGTTATTTTTTCGTTGATTCGCTTTTCCGTTTAGTTTCAGTTTAATTTTCGTTTATTCGAAAATTTGCACGCATTCGTATTTATACGTACTTTCGTAACATTCGTAACATTCGTAGATTCTTAATCGGAGCATAATTCATAATTTTATGTAATGTGTATGCTATTATTACATTTTAAGAGACACGGAAAATTACGAATCGAAAAAAAAAGTTACGAATGTACAAATTTTTTCGTTCAATCCATTCGAAGCACGTTAAGCAGCGCCATGTAAGAGACACGGAAAATTAGGAATCGAAAAAAAAAAAAGTTACGAATGTACGAATTTTTTCGTTCAATCCATTCGAAGCACGTTAAGCAGCGCCATTGTAAGAGACACGGAAAATTACCAATTCAACACACACAAAAAAAAGTTACGAATGTACGAATTTTTTCGTTCATTTTGATTTTCGTTGTTCCTGTTTTTCGTTTTTTCGGATTTTCTTCTTTCGTAGATTCGTTGTTTCTAATTAGTTTTTTTTCGGATTTTCGTTGTTTTTCGGATTCGTTTGATTCGAACGATTCGTTATTCGTTAAAATTTTTAGCGAATCGTTCGTTCATTCGTACGATAACGAATAAACGAATATATAACGAAAAAAAAACGAAAAAGGAAAAAAAACGAAACAAATTGCACATGTCTATTCTTTAGTGGCTGAAGGAGGGAAAGATGACAAAAGGGAGGTTAACTGAGTTGTGGGGGGGGGGGGGGGGGTGCTTTAACTCCTTTAAGGTCCTTTAAGAAGTTGGTAACATTGGGAGACAGGTTTTTCAATTGTGTGATCACTGTGATTGGCTGGTGCTTCAGATATAAATATAACGGTGTATGGCTCCAACAACGCCTACTGACGCGTTTCGCCTCGCCCACCAGGGCTGGTGTCACGTACCTGATCAGAGTCTGAATTGACAAGATCAGCCTCTTTTTGTATCTCCAGCCCGGGTCCAGCTGAGAGTGGGAACAGAGGGAGCCGAGGGACAGGAGGAACACGAGTGCCTGCAGATGTAGGCCCGGAAACTTGTAGCAGAGGATGCAACTCTTGGAAGGCAGGAAGTCGCAGCTGGTCGCAGGAACGTAGTCGCAGACACTCCACTGGTAGTGTTGAGCCAAGCAGGAAACCGAAGCGAGGTCACTAGGATAGCCGGGTTCAGTAGCAGGCGGGCAGCAGGGTACCAAGGCATTAGGCAGTAGACATGTGCACAATAGAAAAATTTGTTTATTTTCGTTTCGTTTCTGTTCGTTTCCGTTGATTCGTAACGATTCGTAAATTCGTAAGTCGTCGCTGTTCGTATTCATAACGATTCGTATTTTCATAAGAGTTATTTTTTCATTGATTCGTTTTTCCGTTAGTTTAATTTTCGTTTATTCGAAATTCGGACGCATTCGTATTTTCTTAGATTTAGTTACATTCGTACTTTCGTTAGATTGATTTATTCGTACTTTCGTAACATTGTTTTCGTAGATTCGTAAATTCATAATTTTATGTAATGTGTATGCTATTACATTTTAAGAGACATGGAAAATTACGAATCAAAAAAGTTACGAATGTACGAATTTTTCCGTTCAATCCATTCGAAGCACGTTAAGCAGCGCCATTGTAAGAGATACGGAAAATTACGAATCGGAAAAAAAAAAAAAAAGTTATGAATGTACGAATTTTTTCGTTCAATCCATTCGAAGCACGTTAAGCAGCGCCATTGTAAGGGACACGGAAAATTACCAATTCAACAAAAAAAAAAAAGTTACGAATGTACGAATTTTTTCATTCATTTTGATTTTCGTTGTTCCTGTTTTCGTTTTTCGGATTTTCTTCTTTTGTAGTTTCGTTGTTTCTAATTTGGTTGTTTCAGATATTCGTTGTTTTTCGTATTCGTTCGATTCGATAATTCGTTATTCGTTAAATATTTTTGCGAATCGTTCGTTCATTCGTACGATAACGAATGAACGAATATAACGAATTTTAACGGAAAACAAGAAAAAACAAAACGAATTGCACATGTCTATTAGGCAGGAGAAAGGTCAAACGGGAAGCCGGGATCAGGAACCAGTAATCAGGAGTACAGGAGAGTACAGAAGCAGGGTCAAGGAAAGCCAAGTTCAGCAACGGGTAACAAGCAGGGTACTAGCGGGATTCAGGGTATCGGGGAACAGCTGAAGATCAGTCAGCATTGAGCAGGGGTCAGTGCGCCCATTAAATAGCCCGTCTGGTGCCAAAGGGAACTGTGGACACGCTCCCGCGAGCGCACACATCCCTTTGCGCATTCTGGATCCGCCAAGTTCCGTATGCGTGCGCGAGCGCGCCCGATGCGCTACAACAGTTCTCTTACAGCTGGGTGACAGAGGTTGCTTTAAGCGGCGTCTCATCTTGAATAGGCCTACACTCCTGAATTAGTGTGCTGATGCCTGATCCCACATTCTGGACACTGGCAGGGGTATATACGTGACCACTGTGATTGGCTGATCATGTGATCAGAAGCCCCGTACCGGGAGCCATGGGTGATGGCTTGGTCATTGTGCTGGGAGCGCCGAGGGAGTGCTGCATATTCCTGTGACGCTGGCGTGAAGATGTTACGATGCGCCATTGGGCTTTCTAATTATATGATCGTTGTGATTGGCTGTAATGGAGATCACGTGACCTGGTGCCCATCCTGCCAACCACTGATACCCATCTGTGATGGTATGGTCACTGTGCTGGGAACGCTCAGGGAATCTGAGAAAATACAATTTTTCTTGGAGCTGCATATATATGTGACGCTGGCGTAAACTTGTGCCGGATGCAATTTATGGGCTTTCTAATTATACGATCACTGCGATTGGTTATCATAACGATCACTTGATCAGGAGCCCATCCTGCCAACTACTGGTAGCCATCTGGTCACTGTGCTGGAAGCACTCGGGGCTTCAGAGGAAAGCCCATTTCCATGGAGCTGCGCATATGTATGATGCTGGCGTAAACGTGTTTAGGATTTGCCAGTGGCATTTCATGGACATTACAATTACCGTATATACTCGAGTATAGGCCGACCCGAATATAAGCCGAGGCACCTAATTTTACCACAAACAACTGGGAAAACTTATTGACTCGAGTATAAGCCTAGGGTGAGAAATGCGCAGCTACTGTAAGTGGAAAAGAGGGTCAACGATGCCCATTTGCAGCCTCACTGTGCCCATGCAGATGGACACAGTTGACCGATTTGGGGCCCTGTATCTCAGGGTCACTTAGTGCTAGGAACCCCATCTTTAGATATGTTGTAGTGCTAATTCCACTGGGTTGGAATACAACATTTGGGACTCCTAGACCCAAGTGGCCCCGAGATACGGGGCCCCAAAGTCGGGTCGGAAATATTTTTTTTTTTGCTGCAGAAAAGTGCTTGACTCAAGTATAAGCCGAGGGGGGCACTTTCAGCACAAAAAATGTGCTGAAAAACTCGGCTTATACTCGAGTATATACGGTATATGATCGCTGTTGTTGGCAGTCACAATGATCAGAAGCCCAGAAGCCCATCCTACCCGCCACTGGTAGCCATTGGTGATGGCGTGGTCACTGTGCTGGGAGTCCTCAGGGCCTCAGAGTAAAGCCCATCTCCATGGAGCTCCATATGTGTGAAGCCGGCATAAACACGTCTCACGGGAAGGCTGAACGGGGAGATGCGGAAATACACAGCATCTCCCCGTTGTGCCTAGCAACTAGTGACGCTGATCTCTGCTCCCTGTGTTTGGAGCAGAGATCAGCATTCACTAGCTGACAGCCACGCCCCCCCCCCCCCCCCCCCACCCACAGTAAGAAACACACCTCTAGGCATACTTAACCCTACACTGCCCCCTTGTGGTTAACCCCTTCACTGCCAGTGTCATTTATACAGGAATCAATGCATTTAAATAGCATTGATTGCTGTATAAATGACAATGGTCCCAAAAATGTGTCAAAAATGTCCGATGTGTCCGCCATAATGTCGCAGTCACAATAAAAAATCGCTGATCGCCGCCATTACTAATAAAAAAAAAATTATTAATAAAAATTCTATAAAAACTATCCCCTATCTTGTAAACGCTAAAACTTCTGCGCAAACCAATCAATAATCGCTTATTCCGATTTTTTTTTTTACCAAAAATGTAGAATACGTATCGGCCTAAACTGAGGAAAAAAAAAATTTTTTTATATATTTTTGGGGGATATTTATTATAGCAAAAAATAAAAAAAGAATGCGTTTTTTTTTTCAAAATTGTCGCTCTTTTTTGTTTATAGCGCAAAAAATAAAAACCGCAGGGGCGATCAAATACCACCAAAAGAAAGCTCTATTTGTGGGAAAAAAAGGACGTAGATTTTGTTTGGGAGCCACGCTGCACGACCGCGCAATTGTCAGTTAAAGCGACGCAGTGCCAAATCGCAAAAAGGGGCCTGGTCCTTTGGCTGCCAATTGGTCCGGGGCTGAAAGTGGTTAAAGAATAGATTGGCGTGAGGGCAGCCATGTTGTGCAGACTGTGGCGTTACCCTTCTTGCTGCCTTCTTGCATTAACATGATTATTGAGCGAATTTCGAGCTGTACTCAGCGGCAGAGTAATTAGCTCTTCCATGCGATCCTCCCGGGAACTCGGGACAATGCCGCGGCCGCCCGTGATAAAATGAACTATCAGGAAAAGAATTCCCATTGTTGTTGTTTTCCTGCCCAGTTATATCTTTTGTCAATGTAAACATCTCTCTAGCATCCGGCATTTTCCTAGATAACCTTGGAGTCACTTTGATACATCGAAACCCTCGGCTTCTCTTCTGAACAACGTTTACAATGTATCTAAACCCAAAAATAAGAATGTAACATATTGAAGCATACTCATTCTAATGCCCAGCACACACGGTCGGAAATTCCGACCACAAAATCCATCTGATTTTTTCCGACGGATTTTGTCCGACACTGGTGTTGCATACACACGGTCTGACAAAGTTGTCGGAAAATCCGATCATCCTGAACGTGGTGACGTTCGTCGAGGCTAGTAGCCAATAGCTTTGGTCTCATAATTTGATCTGAGCATGCGTGGCACTTTGTCTGTCGGAATTCTCTACACACGATCAGAAAAAGTCTGATCGGATTTTGTTTTCGGAAAATTTGAGAGCAAGATCTCAAATTTTTGCCGTCGGAAATTCCGACGGAAAAAGTCAGTCGGAATGGGCGGATTTTCCGACAACATGGTCCGATCGGACATTTTCCGTTGGAAATTCCGACCGCGTGTACGGGGCATAAGATGCGGTGGCTGAATCCCCCCCCATTTTATTTTCACCTGATGATCCTGCCAGTAAGTCTGTTGTTTTTCAGATTACTTTTAGGCCTCATTCACACAAGATGTACTATACAGTACTCCTGTGCTGGGCCTGGCCGGGCCTGGGATGCACAGGTGTTTTGTCCATCCTATGCTCTTGGTTGAGCTGGTGATGGTGCTGAACTGGTTTAAATGGTTACTAGTAGTTACTAGGAGGTTTTGCGGGTAGGTGGTGGTTCTGAATTCAGGGGCGGACTGACCATTCGGTCACTCGGGCACTACCCGAGGGCCAAAAGGCCCCTAGGGGGCCCCATAAGGGTTGCCAGCCTCAGTAAAACCAGGGACAGTATGTAAAAATCTGTGTTTTTTTTTTTTTTTACATCCGTCTCTGAAATGTCCCTTACCGACATCCTTTTGGTCTAAAAATCCCGAGATTATAGCTGCCCCACCTCTCCAGTACCTTCTCAGCCAATAGAAACATGTCTGTGTACATGTATGTGTATACTGTGTGATTGTATACTGTGTGTGTATATACTGTGTGGCCCCATCATCTCTGATTGCCTGGGGGCCCCATAAACTCCTATTGCCCGGGGGCCCAATGAGTTGTCAGTCCGCCTCTGGTTCTGATCCCCCTTTTTTGGGGGGGGGGGGCAGCAGGGAGTAAATATTGTTCTAGGAGGGCAAATTTGGGGGAGGTGGGCTATAAGTGGTGATTTTGGGGGATTTGTGTTGGGAGGGGGGGGGAAGGGGAAAAGGAACTGTGGTAGGAGGGAGTATTTGGGGGTTTTTTGCTATAAATGTAATATGGTAGAGGGGAAATTGTTTTTTTTATGGGGTGATGTGTACTAGTAGGGATGATAGGGGGGGGGGGGTTGTATTTGTACTAGTAGGGGAAACTTGTGGGGGATTTTTGCTAGGATGGGGAATTTGTCCTGAAAGGGGGAAGTTTGGAGGGGGGTGGGATTTGTGCTTGGAGGGCAAATCTGAGAGGCAGAGAATTTGTGCTAGGAGGGGGACTTTTTTTTGGGGGGGGGGGGGGGGGGTCTGTGATTATGGGGAGAGAGAGGATTTGAGCTGAGGAGGGGGGCAAAGATTTGTACTGGGAGAGGGAGTCTCAGCGGGAGGGTGGATTTGTACTGGAAGGAGAGGGAATTAATGCTTCGATTTATTTGGTGTGGGAGAGGATTTATTTTCACTGACACATAATGCTCACACATTTGGAGGGGGGGTTGCAATCTGACATGGTCGCCCTGGGCTTTAGTTGACCTTGTCCCAGCACTGCACCACGCCCTCATGAGCTCATCACTTATTTACACCTGACCGGAAAACTCCTTGTCTAGAACTTTGGCCACACCAATGCAGATGCGAAGGTGCGTGCGTGTGTGTGTGTGTGAGCATGTGTAATATCAAGAATGGACAGAAATACCACCTATAGATATGAAACGCACATTTTTTTCAAGTCTTATTTATTTTTTTGGGCGCGATTTTCACGTGTCATGCTTGGGGCAGCATATTGATTTCAATGGGTGCCAAAGTAGCTCATGGGGCTTTCGGCCACGTGATGGTTTGCAGGTTTTTGTTATTTTTACTGCGTGCATTGTGCGTTTTTTCATGCGACAAAATGGGCATCTTATTCCTGCATTTGGGGTGCTGTTAACCATTAATGGCTCTGCAAGCATGACCCGTTGGCAGGCCAGCCCATTGAAATTAAAATGTTGCTCTTAACACAGTCAGGGCCGGTTCTACTACTAGGCAAACTAGGCGCCGCCTAGGGCGCCCTGCTGCCTAGGGCGCACGGCCACTGATTTTACTACTCTCTGCAGCAAGCAACTAAGTCTCAGCATCAGTGTCAGAGGCGCAGCAGTGGTGGAGGACTGTGTCTGTGTCCTGACTCCCGCAGCAAGTAAACATTCATTGATGGACACTGGTAGCCTGCATTTGATGGGTGCTGGTGAGACTACATTTGATGGGCGCTGGTGAGGCTGCAATTGATGGGCGCTGGTGAGGCTAAATTTGATGGGCACTGGTGAGGCTACAATTGATAAGCGCTGGTGAGGCTACAATTGATGGGTGCTGGTGAGGCTGCATTTGAAGGGCGCTGGTGAGGCTGCATTTGATGGGCGCTGGTGAGGCTGCATTTGATGGGCGCTGGTGAGGCTGCAGTTGATGGGCGCTGGTGAGGCTGCAGTTGATGGGCGCTGGTGAGGCTACATTTGATGGGCGCTGGTGAGGCTGCATTGATGGGCGTGGTGAGGCTACATTTGATGGGCACTGGTGAGGCTGCATTGATGGGCGCTGGTGAGGCTGCATTGATGGGCACTGGTGAGGCTGCATTGATGGGCGCTGGTGAGGCTGCATTTGATGGGCGCTGGTGAGGCTGCATTTGATGGGCGCTGGTGAGGCTGCAATGGTGAGGCTGCAGTTGATGGGCGCTGGTAGGCTGCAATTGATGGGCGCTGGTGGTGGTGAGGCTACAATTGATGGGCGCTGGTGATGCTACAATTGATGGGTGCTGGTGAGGCTGCATTTGATGGGCGCTGGTGAGGCTGCATTTGATGGGCGCTGGTGAGGCTGCATTTGATGGGCGCTGGTGAGGCTGCAATTGATGGGCGCTGGTGAGCCTGCATTTGATGGGCGCTGGTGAGGCTGCATTTGATGGGCGCTTCTGAGGCTGCATTTGATGGGCGCTGGTGAGGCTGCATTTGATGGGCGCTGGTGAGGCTGCATTTGATGGGCGGTGGTGAGGCTGCATTTGATGGGCGCTGGTGAGGCTGCATTTGATGGGCGCTGGTGAGGCTGCATTTGATTTGGGGCGCTGGTGAGGCTACATTTGATGGGCGCTTTATTAAAAAGGTGGGATTTACATGGGCAGGGAAAAGGGGGCAGTCAGCCAGGGGGGGGGGGGGGCAAAATGAGGTTTCGCCTAGGGTGTCAAAAATCCTTACACCAGCACTGAACACAGTACACAAATTTTCAACAAAATACACACGCACTGTTGCATCTGCGGAGGTGTGGCCTAAGTCCTAGACTAGAAGTTCGCCCCCATGTGTAAATAAGTGATGCGCTCATAGGAACACGGTGGTTCCGTGACTGGGCTGTATTCTTTAACCGAAATAGTGAACGGTGAGGTCACTGCGGGTGTAGCGGCGTATCTGGATCAGTAAATCGTCGACGTATCTCACTTGTGTATTCCACTTTAGATCATCATGTCTTACGTCCGCCTTGTTCCTGTTTTGCCGTGAGGCTTGTTATACAACCGCGGAAACAATATTCTACCCCCCCCCCCACCCCCTACCTGAATCCATGTCCTCTATCGCCGCAGTTTCATATGTGCAGCTGTTTTTCTAGGAATGCGAATTGTAAGCACCGTTCGCGCGCCCTTCTGGGAGCTGCTGGCACGGAAACTGTTGCTTGTGACAATTCAGTGGTGGATTAACTTTGATGCACACAACTAATAAATTAATATGATTAAATTAATGAGCAGTGCGGCCGCTGCCAAACTTCAGCGGTCCAGCGTCAGTTTTTGCTGGGGGATGGGCTCGGGATCTGGCGGTTCCCCTGTGGTGAGCGGTTCACGGGTAAGCTACACATTGTCACAGTGATAAATGACATATCCCAGGGTGCATTGCTTTCCATCTGCTCCAACACAGAAAAATATCGAGTGCACACTGCGCCGTAGCTTATGTCCAAATCCTCGTCCGCTCCCACGTCTGAGCTGTGCGTATTTCACCTTCCAGTTAAAACTTCAGTTTTATGTATATTTCTTGAAATCTCTGTCATGTAAGTTCCCGGGGGTCCCTTTGTTGAATGATGCGTTTTTGTCTCGTGATTTAATTGCGGTGGATTTGGGGCGCATATACAGTAGCTCACAAAAGTGAGTACACCCCTCACATTTTTGTAAATCTTTTCTTCTATCTTTTCATGTGACAAATTACACTTGTCTACAATGTAAAGTAGTGAGTGTACAGCTTGTATAACAGTGTAAATTTTCTGTCCCCTGAAAATAACTCAACACACAGCCATTAATGTCTAAACCGCTGGCAACAAAAGTGAGTACACCCCTAAGTGAAAATGTCCACATTGAGTCCAATTAGCCATTTTCCCTCCCCCGGTGTCATGTGACTCAATAGTTTTACAAGATTTCAGGTGTGAATGGGGAGCAGGTGTGTTGAATTTGGTGTTATCAGTAAATTTACACTGTTATACAAGCTGTACACTCACTACTTTACATTGTAGACAAAGTGTCATTTCTTCAGTGTTGTCACATGTAAAGATAGAAGAAAATATTTACAAAAATGTGAGGGGTGTACTTACTTTTGTGAGATAATGTACTTAGGTGAGTAATGGATTGAGTACCAAAAAATTAAAGCAACACCAAGAACATACGGTAATTTATGGCAATTGAAAAATAAACCCAAACTCTAAATCTCTTGAAGTTTGATGTTTCATTAAAATAATTCCTGGTGATCCTGCCATGAAGATCCTTGTTCAGGCACTTCCTGTTTTAGAGGGCCTGCGCTTTGCAATTTCTTTCCTCTTTCTCTTTAATTTGCTTTCTTTTCCTCTCTTTTCCTTGAATTTCTTTTCATCTATTTTCCTCATCTTTGCTTTCCTTATTTTTCCCTTCTTTTTCCTTTCCCTTTTCTTCCTTTTTTTTTAATTTTTTTTTTAATATTTTTACCTTTCCCCTACCACTGTCTCTCTCTCTCTCTCCTCTCTTCCCCCCTCTCCCTCTTCCCCCCTCTCTCTCTCTCTTCCCCCTCTCTCTCTCTCCCCCCCATTTCTCTCTCTCTCTTGCATGTTCTCTCTCTCTCTTGCATGTTCTCTCTCTCTCTTGCGTGTTCTCTCTCTTGCGTGTTCTCTCTCTCTTGTGTGTTCTCTCTCACCCCCCTTTCTCTCGCTCCTCTCTCTCGCTCATGCGTGTTCTCTCTCTCTCTCTCTTTGGGAAACCCACTTGAAATCACTCGGGTGTGAATGGGCATCTTTAAATATTATGGGAATCTTAATGTTGGTCAATGAAGCGCTTAAGGAAAACATGCCTAAAATCGCTCAGGTTTGAATGGCACCATTAAATATAATGGGAATCTTGATGTTAACAAGTGAAGGGTTTCGGGAAACCTGCTGCAAATGACCAAGTGTGAATGGGTAACATTGAATATAATGGGAATCTTGATGTTCACCTGGAAGTGCTCTGGGAAACCCTTCAAATTGCTCAGGTGTGAATCTTGATGTTGACCATTGAAGTGCTTTGGGAAACCTACTTCAAATCGCTCAGGTTTAAATGAGCAGTATTGAAATTAATGGGAATCTTGATGTTGACCGGCGAAGGGTTTCAGGAAGCTTGCTGAAAATGACCTAAGTGTGAATGGGCACCATTGAATATAATGGGAATCTTAAAGTTGAACGGTGAAGCTCTTTGGGAAACTCTCCTAAAATCGCTCAGGTGTGAATGGCACCATTAAATATATTGGGAATCTTGAGGTTATTAGTGAAGGTTTTTTCGGAAACCCACTGCTAATGACCCAAGTGTGAACAGGCAACATTGAATATAATGGGAATCTTGATGTAGACTGGTGAAGAGCTTTGGGAAACCCACTTGAAATCCCTCAAGTGTGAATGGGTATCTTTAAATATAATGGGAATCTTAATGTTAACAAGTGAAGTTTATCGGGAAACCTGCTGCAAATGACCAAGTGTGAATGGGCAAGATTGAATATAATGGGAATCTTGATGTTCACCGGGAAATGCTCTGGGAAACCCTTCAAATTGCTCAGGTGTGAATCTTGATGTTGACCGTTGAAGGGCTTTGGGAAACTCACTTCAAATGGCTCAGATGTGAATGGACACCATTAAATATAATGGGAATCTTGATGTTAACTAATGAAAGGTTTTGGGGAAACCTGCTGCAAATGACCAAAGTGTTGATAGGCACCATTAAATATAAAGGAAATCTTGAGGTTGACCATTGAAATGCATTGGGAAACCCACTTCAAATGGCTCAGGTGTGGATGGGGTTTTAGAGTGGAGTTTTGGTAGAATTTAGAATGAGAAAACAGTAGGCAGTCAAAATCTTTCTACGAATTAGTTATTTGAAATTCATTTTTACCTTTTTCACAACAAAACAGAAGTTTTTCGTAAATAATGTACATGGGAGCTTATTTATTTATTTTTTAATAAGCCCCATAATCTCTGAAAAACAATATTTTTTCACAATTGAAATACTGATCAGAGGAACTTTGTTAATTAAAAATAAGCAACCTATCCGTTTATCTTCTCATCTGTTTACTTTACTATCCCATTACAGCGGCGTACTTCATGTATAGAGTAAGTGGATTAAGATCTTTGCCGACGTAGGTTTGAATAAATCACAGAAGTGGCTTTTCCTCTGATTGCCTTTCAGAGAAAACTCTTTAACTCAAATCCGTACACTATTTGGCCTTTTCAGATCATCACAATTAAGTCTACCCGGAATGGGCTCATTTGCATTTTGATGCCTAGACTCAATCAATTTTGGAGGTATCTGAACCGGCTTTCCGAATCCCAACCATTAGTCACATCCCTCGAAAACCATTGGACGGAAAGTGCGCCGGCACCAGGCGTGGAGTTGTGGGCGCAGTGCGTTTTGGTGGTCGCCTTCAATCATTGTTAGTGGCACATTTGTACATTTTGAAAAGAGAAGGAGATAATTGATAAGACTATCGGCTGCCAGTTTTATGGGATTGGCTTTGTCTTAAAGAAGATGGGAAATGGGATTTTTTTGAAAGGAAACACGATTTTATTGAAGTGGAGGAAAAAAAAAAAAGCACAAAAAATATAAAACCAACAAAAATTAAAATTTGTTAAAAGTGCTCATGTTTAATTTTCTTTTTAGGAGCATAGAGTGCTAAATACCCTATAAAAATAGATTTCAGTAGCTTTGCATGATCAGTTTCCGCTGATTAAAACGCTTAAACTGAAGGTATAATAATCTGTCTGATGTATGAATGACTAAGATTCATTCCTTGTAATGGCGGTGTTATGATTAATTTTTATATAAACCCTGATGTATGGAAGTTTTAATAGAAACCCAATCTCTTCAATTTCTGTGTATAGCGATATAAAATCAGTTAAAATCTTGAGGTTTTCATTTTTTTTTTTTCTTTAAAGAGGAAGTTCCAAATTAAATCTTAGTTTCCTAGTAGCTATTCCTCTTGGGAGAAAAAAAAAATGAATACAGTACTTACTAGTCTTCGAAAACCACTGTTGTCTCCCTTGCATCCAAAGTTCTCTCCTTCCATGCCGCCATCTTGAAAGGAGATCCCATGCACGTGCAGACACATCGCATGTCTCTGTCAGGTCCCATAGACCTTATGGGTGGGTATAGAAAAGTGCCTGGTACAAAAGTTCATATCACTCGAGAGTCTATTTGAATTGTTTGATGAAGAAAGCTGATAAAGCCAATGAGTTTCGGGGCAAGAGTCTTCTACCGAGTGTCCTCTTTGATGCTGTCACAGAGGTTGCATCCCAAGACCATAACAGGGTCCTTTTACATCGTACCTTCATTGGCTATCAGCCTCTGGAATGAGGACTTAGTCCATAATGTATGCACAGTGACCAGTACCAAGCCTTGTTTAGATTGGTCCAGCGCTATAACGCACATAGACTAGAACAGTGATGGCGAACCTTTTTGAGCCCGAGTGCCCAAACTGCAACATAAAACCAACCTATTTATTTCAAAGTGCCAACATCCATCGCCATGCAGCACATCGCACATCTCATCACACTGTAAACTTCTAGCACATTATGTATTGGCCTTCAGCTCACACGTCTCTGTTGTCCAGCCACATCAGTGAGCTACAGTCACATTATACATTACCATGTAACTTATAGCACACCTCCTCACCATGTATCACACCCCTCCATGCAGCTCATGGCACGCTCCATCACACATCTGTTCCCCCCTCTGCAACTCACCACTCCCTCCCCCTCTGCTGTGGTACGGCAGTGGCGCAGTGACACTCATGTAGCCAGTCTTACTCCCTCTGCCCATACACACCTCTCCTGCTATCACCATAGCACAGAACATGCGCACGTGGCGCAGCTCATCACCGGCCGCTCCGGCCTCATCTTTGGGCTTTCTCACCAATGGAACGAAGCAGGACAGTGTGGGGACACTGGGCACTTTGTCCTCCTAGTGAAGTGTGAGGAGCCTGTGTTTGCCCGGAGCTTCTGAGTGCCCACAGAGAGGGCTCTGCGTGCCAGCTGTGGCAGGCGTGCCATAGGTTCGCCATCTGGACTAGAACCTATAGACCTGCCAGAGACCTGTGACCTGTGGCTTGTGTGTTCATGCCTGGAGAACGTGGCACCATTGAATATAATGGTGAATCTCGATATTGACTGCTGACATGATTTGGGAAAACCTCTTCATCTGAATGACTAATGCCGCGTACACACGGCCGGAATTTCCGATGGAAACAGTCCGATGGGAGCTTTTCATCGGATTTTCCGACCGTGTGTATGCCCATCGGTCTTTTTCTGTCGGAATTTCCGATGGACTTTGGATTGAGAGCCTGTTCTTATTTTTTAACCTTTCTATCGGATTTTCCGATCGTGTGTAGGCAATTTCCGACACGCAAAATTCTGACGCATGCTCGGAAACTATTTGACGCATGCTCGGAAGCATTAAACTTCCCTTTTATAGTGCCGTTGAACGTGTTGTATGCCGCGGTGTTATTGACCGTCGGAATTTGGTGTGACCGTGTGTAGGCAAGACAGTTTGAGCGAAATTCCGTTGGAATTCCGACGGGAAAACCATCAGAGCTTTTTCCGACGAGAATTCCGATCGTGTGTACGCGGCATAAGAGTCATTCCTTGCAAATGGCAGCATTAGGATACCGTATATACTCGAGTATAAGCTGATTGCACTTTGATATGTGAGCTTTCAAGTCGACTAACACCGTTGAAACGTGCTCGGCAGGTGCATCTGCCAGGAGACCTGCATATTATTTAATGTGTCAAAGGGGGTCAGTGTCCAAGATAAGAACAGCTAATGCCAAAATGTGTACAAACGGCATCGGCGAGGAGAAACGGGGATTTGAGAGCCGAATGGCGCGGATAGACGGACAATTAATAGAACGATTGTTAAATGTCACAAAAGTACAGACTGCGGATTGGTTATAGGATTCAGTCGGCGCCTCTTTCATCCATTCTCCACAAGAACGGTACATTGTAAACTTCAAAGGAAGCCCCTACTCTGGGCCCCGGGGGGGTCAGCGCATTGTTAGGCGTCTCGGCTGTTTTGTCCCCTTTCTGTAATGGCTTCTTTGACTCAAAAACTTTTTGAATAACAGAATAAAAGTGATCATCTTTGTGATTTTGTATTTCTTTTGCCAACCAATGTACAGTATTTGTGAAATCTGAGGTCTTTTGATACTTTGCCTGCTGAACAGTAACTCCAGCTTGTGCTAATGAGACCCAACAGGCTGAAGCAGTTCTGTCCATGGCTCAGTGTTCTGGTCTCATAAAGCCCAGTAAGTGTCTTACACCCAACTGTGTGAGTAATGCCTCGTACACACGATCGGACTTTCCGGCGGGATTGTCCGCCGCACTAGAGTACGCCGGACAGTCCGACCGTGTGTGTGGCTCCGACTGACTTTTTTTCCCAAAAGTCCGGCGGACTAAGTTTTAAGTTTTTTTGTAAAATTGTCCGCTGGACTCGGCAGTCCGGTGGACAATACGGCCGTCTGTATAATGGTCCGGCGGACCAAAAAGGAAGCATGCTCAGTAGCAAGTATGTCACGGAATCGCTCGGTCTGGTAAAACTAGCGTTCGTATTGAAGCTAACACATTCGTCACGCTGCTGAATCTTTGATCTTTTAATACAGCGCAATTTTTTTTTTTTATCGTGCTTGAAGAATGAGGTTGCCTTGCTGCTTATATTCACGCAGAGTCATCACGAACGTTTTTCTTCATCATTAATTTGTGAAATTATATATATATATAAGCACAAACTGAACCGCAGAAAACAAGCAAATTAAGCTGAAGTCTGAAAAGCGCGAATCGTCTCTAACCAAACGTCTACTAACACAAGATAAACACGAGATTAGCAGACGGAGCCCAAAGGGTGTCGTTTTGGATCTTGAGCTTCCTTTTTCTAGTCCCGTCGTACGTGCTGTACGTCATCGCGTGAACCGCCGGACTTTTAGAGTGATCGTGTGTGGTCAAGTCCGTTCGCTTTAAAGTCCGGCGAAGCCCCGCTGGAAGGTCCGGCGGTTATTCCACACGGAAAAGTACGATCGTGTGTACGAGGCATAAGACATTGACTATCAGGTCCACCAATAGAAATCATGGGGCCCCATAAAGCCTACCAGACAGGGCCCCCCTGTTCCTCTCCTTTGAAGCATCCAATCATATGCTTCATAGTATGTACCTCCCCTCCTCCTCCTTCTCCACTGCCAATCGGTTGCAGAGGCAGCAGAGGTATGTTTAGAGGTTGGGGAGCTGGGAATGTCCAGCCCTTGCCGAGCCCGATACCACCTGCTTACCCAGTGGGGCCTAGACGTGGCATGGGGTGCTGCCTATACTCGCCTACTGGTGGCTCTGCTTGCCATGAATAACATGGTGCTGCCTGGAAGTCCTTTCTCTTTGTGGAGATTTAAAGTGGAAGTCCAACCTAACGCAAAAATCTCTACATCTACAGACATCCACCATCCAAGACTAACCTATCTAGCCCTGTAAAGCAGAAATAAGTATACATACCTTTTTTGAAGCCGCTCCGGTCTCCAGCGGCGGAAGCTCTGCAGAGCACACAGCCGACAACGGCTGGAAAATTTATGGGGAATGACCACCCATAGACTTACTATGGGGCTTCCGTTGACGGCTGCCTCCTCAGCACCCACCTCCAGAGCGAAGCCGTGGCTACTGATTTCTTATTTACAGGGCTAGATAGGTTGGTGTTAGATTGTGGATGTCTATAGATGTAGCGATTTTAGTGTTATGCCCCGTACACACTGTCGGATTTTCCAACGGAAAATGTCCTATCGGACTATGTTGTCGGAAATTCCGACCGTGTGTGGGCTCCATCGGACTTTTTCCGTCGGAATTTTCACGCATGCTCAGTGCCATGCCTCAGATCACAGTGCCACGCATGCTCAGATCACATTACAAGACCAAAGCTATTGGCTACTAGCCTCTACAGTCCCGTCGTACGCAATGAACGTCACCACGTTCAGGATGATCGGATTTTCCGACAACTTTGTCCGACCGTGTGTATGCAACACCAGTGTCGGTCAAAATCCGTCGGCAAAAATCTGACGGATTTTGTTGTCGGAATTTCCGACCGTGTGTACGGGGCATTAGGGTAGACTTGTCCTTTAAGTGAAAGAATGCCAAAATGGACCACAAACGGGTCGTGACTGGGAGAAAACACTGTCCTTAGTCCCCTCTTTCCCAGTGATCAGACTACTTCTTTCTCCTGCTTGCAGCAAAATTATGACAGCATTTTAAGCAGGGGCAGACTGGACCAGGGGGCAATTGCTCTGATGCCCTGTAAAAAGGCCACACTCCTACCGCCGTAGACATGCCTAAAGGTTTCCTGGTGAAGAGGCGTAAAAAGTCCCCACCGGTGTCCTTCGCACTCGAAGTGAGGACAGAGTTCAGCCCCTCCCCGGAAATGATGGTGTAGGCCATGTCCGAGCAGAGGCTGGTTCTGTGCCCCACTGGAGGCTTTCCTCCCCGGCCAGCCCTGACTGAGCTGCCCAGCTCCCCATGCAGCCCCAGGTTCTCCCTGTAGCCCCGGCTGCCTCCTGCCGGCCAGTTTAGGAACCCGGAATCGGTGCAGCAGGAGCTGTTCAGCCTGCCCTGACCATTAGGGAGGAGCAGAGAATACCTGGAGCAAAGCTTCAGCCTGGGATGGCAGTTGGAAAAAGGCAAGGAAGAGGAGGGTCGGGGCGAGTCGCTGAACCATGGGCCTCTCAGTTGTACTTGCCCCCTGAGCCAAAAGTTGCCAGTCAGCCCCTGATCGCAAGCTGGGCAAAGTCACAGGCTGGAGCTCAAGGTTGGCTTTTTCAAACTATGGACATTAAGCCCTGATTCCCACTGAAGCGTTTTGACATGCGATTTGACATGTCAAATCGCATGTCAAATCGGCAGCAATTGCTGTTAATGGCATAGTCATTATCGGTGCGACGCCGGGACTGACATGCAGGAGTAAAACCGTGCAAGCTTCATTCCCGCAGCTCAGTGTGAACATGGGCTAAAGTATTTGCATATTCTTAATAGTAAAAGTAGTTAAATGGGCAACCATCCAGGATTTTCTGAAGCTGCTTGTACCGTGGAGTGATTCATTCTTAAAGATCTTGTAATTTCTAACATATTCTGTTGTTCCAATCCTCCTGTGTGCTCATATTAGAGGACTGGCAAGCTGCCCAGATTCCTGCTGCAATGCAAAGTAATGGGAAAAGAGCTCAAATTTCAGTGCCACTGTTGTGATCTTTGAAGTTGAATTTCCCCATATTGCCTATAGCTACAGAGGTCAGTTTGGGCTTGTTTCAGGGCTCATGTCGAGGGATATGAACATGTTCAGGTTTATTTTCATTGTGGTTTTAGCGTAACTTACATAGGTTTTAAATAAATACCCTCTATTTTTTTTATAGCCAATTGGTGTAAGAGATATTCTTTGGGTCAGTAGTGCAAATTAAGGTTACTGTTCTTTTCATATTTTAAACCTAGTCGAGGTTGTCCCCACGACAAATTTAATATCACATAAAATATGTAAAGTTTTGTTGCTGGTCCATTATATTTAACACTTCCCCTATGATTGGTCAACCAAACAATTTTTTGTTTCAACTTTTGAAGATGAATTTCTCCACAATGCCTTTGGCTACAGAGGTCATTGAGGGCTTCTTTCAGGGGTCATGTCAGCTGTGATTTACTATTTGAATGCAGTTGCCTCAATAGGATGTGTTGTATCCAAAAACGCAGGCCGAAAAGCTTTTGAACTGCCTTCTGTAAGGTTCAATTAAAGTCAATAGGATTTTGCTGACCTGTATTTTATGTGCCTCCCAAATGCACATCAAACACAGGATAACGGTGCAGGTTGAGGAAAGCCCTGAGAAAACCTTTTACTGCATGTTCAGAATATGTAACTTGTGCATAATCTGGGCACACGTTGACTTTGGGTGTAGAACTTTTCCAGAGCCATGGCCTCCTAATCGCCATATGGCGACTTGTTTTATGGATTGTGGTCGCACAGACACCCTCCCCCCCCTCCTCGTTGCAATAAATGCTCATTTGTAGTAGCTGAAATTGTTGACTTGTAGCTGTTTTGCTCTTGTTCTGCTCTGCATATTCGCAGGCTTATTAGGATTTTGGATTGCCGAGCAGCGTCTAGAGTCCATGCCAGGTATGACGCATGGATCACTGGCAGAAAACAAGTCTTCAGAACCGAAGTGAAACGCCGTGAAGTCGCGCACCTGCTCGCTGCGGGCCATGGATTAGCGGCTGTGGAGTCGCAGCTGAGCATCGCTGAGCCAGAAGAAATTTCCCCAGTGCTTAGAGATTGTCACAGATAGAACTTCTGGTAATTATCACTCTGATGGTAAATAATCGCTCCCTGATGTGCTAAAACACTAAGAAGTTTTCAAAAGTGACTTCAAGAAAAAACAAAGTTCATCAGACCACAAACAAAAGATCAGACAGATATTTGTTTGAAAGACAAAACCTCAAACAGAGTGGAGGACAACTGCTGCCCCTCCCACAATTGTAACAATTGTAAGATCCCCCCCAAGTACTTTGTGTCTCTGCCCCTCCCACAATGGGGAGATTTTCCAGCAGTAGTTTGTGTCTCTGCCCCTCCCACAATGGGGACATTTTCCCCAGTCATTTGTGTCTCTGCCCCTCGCACAATGGTGATATTTCTTCCAGTAGTTTGTGTCTCTGCCCCTCCGACATTGGTGAGATTTCCCTGAAAAACTTTGTGTCTCTGCCCCTCCCACAATGGTGAGGTTTCCTGCAGTAGTTTATGTCTCTGCCCCTCCCATAATAGGGAGATTTCCCTGAAAAAGTTTGTGTGTCTGCCCCTCCCACAATGGTGAGATTTCCTCCAGTAGTTTATGTCTCTGCCCCTCCCATAATAGGGAGATTTCCCTGAAAAAGTTTGTGTCTCTGCCCCTTCCACAAGGGTGAGGTTTCCTCCAGTAGTTTGTGTCTCTGCCCCTCCCACATTGGTGAGATTTCCTTGAAAAGTTTGTGTCTCTGCCCCTACCACAATGGTGAGATTTCCCCGCAGTAGTTTGTGTCTCTGCCACTCCCACAGTGGTGAGATTTCCCCGCAGTAGTTTGTGTCTCTGCCCCTCCCACAATGGTGATATTTCCTCCAGCAGTTTATGTCTCTGCCCCTCCCACAATGGTGAGATTTCCCCGCAGTAGTTTGTGTCTCTGCCCCTCCCACAATGGTGAGATTTCCTCCAGTAGTTTGTGTCTCTGCCCCTCCCACAATGGTGATATTTCTTCCAGTAGTTTGTGTCTCTGCCCCTCCCACAATGGTGATATTTCCTCCAGTAGTTTGTGTCTCTGCCCCTCCCACAATGGTGAGATTTCCCGCAGTAGTTTGTGTCTCTGCCCCTCCCACAATGGTGAGATTTCCTCCAGTAGTTTGTGTCTCTGCCCCTCCCACAATGGTGATATTTCCCCAGTAGTTTGTGTCTCTGCCCCTACCACAATAGTGAGATTTTCTCCAGTAGTTTGTGTCTCTGCCCCTCCCACAATGGTGAGATTTCCTCCAGTAGTTTGTGTCTCTGCCCCTCCCACAATGGTGATATTTCTTCCAGTAGTTTGTGTCTCTGCCCCTCCCACAATGGTGATATTTCCTCCAGTAGTTTGTGTCTCTGCCCCTCCCACAATGGTGAGATTTCCCGCAGTAGTTTGTGTCTCTGCCCCTCCCACAATGGTGAGATTTTCTCCAGTAGTTTGTGTCTCTGCCCCTCCCACAATGGTGATATTTCCCCCCAGTAGTTTGTGTCTCTGCCCCTACCACAATAGTGAGATTTTCTCCAGTAGTTTGTGTCTCTGCCCCTCCCACAATGGTGAGATTTCCCCGCAGTAGTTTGTGTCTCTGCCCCTCCCACAATGGTGATATTTCCTCCAGTAGTTTGTGTCTCTGCCCCTCCCACAAGGGTGATATTTCTTCCAGTAGTTTGTGTCTCTGCCCCTCCCACAATGGTGAGATTTCCTCCAGTAGTTTGTGTCTCGGAATGGGGTTTGGGGGTTCTACTTGGAAACGATAACAAAATACAAAAATTTCAGTATATTCCTGGAGTTCCCCTTCAAGAATTTTTATTTTTTTTTTTTTAATTATTCCAAAAAATTAAGAATTGGATTACTTTTCTTCTTAAAGGGGAACACAATCCTCTGATTTTCATTGTTTGCCCTCCTCCCCCCCATTCTTCTCAGCCGGTGTCACTTCCTCACTTCTGTCTTTGAAAATAACAAGTTTTGTAAAAAAAAAATAATATTTTTTTGATATTTTTTTTTTATTATGTGCCTGTTGCTCCTCCGGGAGCCTCTCCACATGTAAAGAGCCTAAACTGCACTCTTTTCCGCGCTTTTAAATATCATACAGTATTAAACAAATGCAAAAATCAAAGACACCGTGTCATGTTAGCGCGGCGGTGAACACGGCACGCGGTCTCTCGACGCCCCCCCCCCCCTTCTCCGCGCGCAGATTAAAGCGTTTTGCTTTTTTATATTTTTCTGCCTTTGTTGGAATTCGCAGTCGTCATGCATGATTTAGTAATTGCTTTTCTCGCCGTCCCCTGCGAAATATCAAACAGCGCTAAGTATTTCCTTAGGTAACTCAAATGCGAAACTGCATGTTAACTGCGCTGTCAAGTCTCTTCCAGTTCACCGGATCCTCAAAGGCGCAAAAACCAAATTAAACCGAGGAGAGGGGGGGGGGGGGGGAGAAAAAAAAATGTTCGCCTCGTGGCGTCTGTCCAGCAAAATGGATTCTTCGTGTTACTTTTTTTTTCCCGGGACGTGTGTTAGGACGCCGCACCTGGATTGACGTTCGATTCTTCAATGCAAACAACCTTCACGAGCTGTTTAAGAAGCGAAAAAAAAAGCAAAAAAAAAAAACGCAAAGAGGGAAAAATACATCACTTGGAGGAATATTTAAGAGAACATCAGGAGGCGGAAAGCTCATTGGTTTAATGGAACGCTGTCAGGACGGATCAGCGTCACAAAACGACACGGAGGACAGAATTGATACTTCTGCGGTGACATGTAAAAAGAAAATCCTATGCATTATTAAGGGAGGCTCGGATCTGTCGGCGGACGGATTGCCGACTTTGCACAAGCCGGGAGACGCTTCTGTAGTTGGGAGAGAGCGTCGGGCCGGCACAGATCCATATTGTAACCTCTTATGTTCTACAGCCACCATCAGCAGATATCTTCATAAATTCCTTCCCACTCCTGTCTACACTTCTCACAGATGCAGTGTCAGAGAAACGTGTATATATATATATATACACACACACACACATATATATATATATATATATATATATATATATATACATACTTATGCCCAGTACACGCGGTCGAAAATTCAGACTAAAAATGTCCGATCGGACCATGCTGTCGGAAAATCCGACCATGTGTGGGCTCCATCGGACTTTTTCCGTCGGAATTTCAGACGGAAATAATTTGAGATCCTGCTCCCCAATTTTCCGACAACAAAATCCGATCAGACTTTTTTCCGACCGTGTGTAGGGAATTCCGACGGACAAAGTGCCACGCATGCTCAGATCAAATTACGAGACCAAAGCTATTGGCTACTAGCCTCTACGTAGTTCCGTCGTACGCAACGAACGTCACCGCGTTCAGAACGATCGGATTTTCTGACAACTTTGTCCGACCGTGTGTATGCGACACCAGTGCCGGACAAAGTCCGTCGGAAAAAATCAGACGGATTTCGTGGTCGGAATTTCCGACCGCGTGTACGGGGCAATACACACACACATATATATATGTGGGTGAGGCAGAGGCTCTTGAATGTGATCCCATCCTTTACTGTTAGCCAAACTCATCAAAGCTAAGACAAAATAATGAACAGTTTAATATATGAGCTACACTATGTTACTGAAAGTATTGGGACGCCTGCCTTTACACGCACATGAACTTTAATGGCATCCCAGTCTTAGTCTGTAAGGGTTGAATATGGTGTTGGCCCGCCCTTTGCAGCTTTAACCAGTGGCGTTGCTAGGGCGTGGCTTTTGGGGCTATAGCCCCGAATCTGGGGGAGGAGGCTCTCTGGGGACCCTGATGTAAGGGGAGGCTCTCTGGGGACCCTGATGTAAGGGGAGGCTCTCTGGGGACCCTGATGTAAGTGGGGGGCTCTCTGGGAACCCTGATGTAAGGGGGGCTCTCTGGGGACCCTGAGGTAAGTGGGGGGCTCTCTGGGGACCCTGATGTAAGGGGGGCTCTCTGGGGACCCTGAGGTAAGTGGGGGGCTCTCTGCGGGATATCTACACACACACATGTGTATATTACTGTATATACATGTGTATGCCCACCCAAGCGTGTGAATTTCTTTACTACACTGCTAAGTGCACTAGCCCCAGTTCTTTTGTAGACCTAGCAACGCCCCTGGCTATAACAGCTTCGACTCTTCTGGAAAGGCCATCCACAAGGTTTCGGAAGCACATTTGTGAGGTCAGGCACTGATGTTGGACAAGAAGGCCTGGCTCGCAGTCTTCGCTCTAATTCATCCCAAAGGTGTTTTGTAGGGTTGAGGTCAGAACTCTGTGCAGGCCAGTCAAGTTTATCCACCCCCAAACTCTCTCATCCATGTCTTTATGGTCCTTGTTTGTGCACCTCCATCAATGAGCCTCCCCTCCCCACCTCCATCAGTGAGCTTTACCTCCTTCCACCTCCATCAATGAGCCTCTCCTCCCCACCTCCATCAATGAGCCTTCCCTCCTCCCCACCTCCATCAATGAGCCTTCCCTCCCCACCTCCATCAATGAGCCTCTCCTCCCCACCTCCATCAGTGAGCTTTACCTCCTTCCACCTCCATCAATGAGCCTCTCCTCCTCACCTCCATCAATGATCCTTCCCTCCCCACCTCCATCAATGAGCCTTCCCTCCCCACCTCCATCAATATATATATATATATAATTAATATAAACACGTTAAAAAAAATGCAAATAAACACAAACCTCTCAGATGTTGAGAGTGAAGATGACAGTGGACGGATTCATGTCAGTTGTTGCTCTTTTGTTGATTGTGAAGATTTTGTTTTCTCCCTCGATGTGCTGGAAGGGGTTGGCAGTCTCTATCCTGATTGGGTGATGTCCAAAAATTGTTCAACTAGAAATGCTCCGTGATGGACTTTTATTTCTCATACTGGCCTTGAGCCACTTTAGTGTTTCTTCAGAAAAGCATGTTGGGTGGTCTGACATCACCACTAATCAGATATAAGATATATTATACAGGAGTGACATCACCGCCCTCCAGATATAAGTGTAACAATATTGTGCGATATGTTACATTTTGTGGAGCGACATCATCACTCTTTATATACAAAAGATTTTTTCTTTATGTTACAACTTGGATTCCAGGAGTGTTTTATGTGGCGGTGACATCAGTAATATTTTCTACAATATATATATATATATATATATATATATATATATATATATATATATATATATGTGTGTGTGTGTGTGTGTGTATATATATATATATATATATATATATACATATATATACACACAGTAATTCACAAAAGTGAGTACACCCCTCAAATTTTTATAAATATTTTATATCTTTTTATGTGACAACACTGAAGAAATGACACTTTGTCTACAATGTAAAGTAGTGAGTGTACAGCTTGTATAACAGTGTAAATTTGCTGTCCCCTCAAAATAACTCAACACACAGCCATTAATGTCTAAACCGCTGGCAACAAAAGTCAGTACACCCCTAAGTGAAAATTTCCAAATTGGGCCCAAAGTGTCAATATTTTGTGTGGCCGCCATTATTTTCCAGCACCGCCTTAACCCTCCTTGGCATGGAGTTCACCAGAACTTCACTGGTTGCCACTGGAGTCCTCTTCCCCTCCTCCATGATGACATCACAGAGCTGGTAGATGTTGGAGACCTTGTACTCCTCCACCTTCTGTTTGAGGATGCCCTACAGATGATCAATAGGGTTTAGGTCTGGAGACATGCTTGGCCAGTCCATCGCCTTTACCCTCAGCTTCTTTAGCAAGGCAGTGGTGGTCTTGGAGGTGTGTTTGGGGTGGTTATCATGTTGGAATACTGCCCTGCGTCCCAGTCTCTGAAGGGAGGGGATCATGCTCTGCCTCAGTATGTCACAGTACATGTTGGCATTCATGGTTCCCTCAATGATCTGTAGCTCCCCAGTGCCGGCAGCACTCATGCAGCCCCAGACCATGACACTCCCACCACCATGCTTGACTGTAGACAAGACACACTTGTCTTTGTCCTCCTCACCTGGTTGCCCCCACACACACTTGTCACCATCTGACACCAAATACGTTTATCTTGGTCTCATCAGACCACAGGACGTGGTTCCAGTAATCCATGTCCTTAGTCTGCTTGTCTTCAGCAAAGTGTTTGTGGCCTTTCTTGTGCATCATCTTTAGAAGAGGCTTCCTTCTGGGACGACAGCCATGCAGACCAATTTGATGCAGTGTGCGGCGTATGGTCTGAGCACTGACAGGCTGACCACCCCCCCCACCCCTTCAACCTCTGCAGCAATGCTGGCAGCACTCATACTTCTATTTCCCAAAGACAACCTCTGTTGGTTGAGGCCTGTTCTGAGGGGAACCTGTCCTGTTATACCGCTGTATGGTCTTGGCCACCGTGCTGCAGATCGGTTTCAGGGTCTTGGCAACCTTCTTATAGCCTCGGCCATCTTTATGTAGAGCAACAATTCTTTTTTTTTTTCAGATCCTGAGAGAGTTCTTTTCCATGAGGTGCCATCTTGAACTTCCAGTGACCAGTATGAGAGAGTGAGAGCGATAACACCAAATTTAGCACACCTGCTCCCCATTCACACCTGAGACCTTGTACCACTAACGAGTCACATGACACCCGGGGAGGGAAAATGGCTAATTGGGCCCAATTTGGACATTTTCACTTAGGGGTGTACTCACTTTTGCTGCCAGCGGTTTAGACATTAATGGCTGTGTGTTGAGTTATTTTGAGGGGACGGCAAATTTACACTGTTATACAAGCTGTACACTCACTACTTTACATTGTAGACAAGTGTCATTTCTTCAGTGTTGTCACATGAAAAGATAGAAGAAATTTTTTCCAGAAATGTGAGGGGTGTACTTACTTTTGTGAGATACTGTATATTTACGTATCTAATTTTGGATACACTTGCAGAAAAACTCTTCCTTGTGGGAAGAATGAATCCTCCGTCTCCCGTGCTGTGTGTACCTCGGCGGGCATACAGATACGCGGTTATCGCAGCACTTAGACAAATATGCGCTTGGCACGTAGCACGGCTCATAATCCAATGGAAGCTGATTAGATAAGATTTCTGCATCTGGGCTGGATGATGGCCCGTTCCACCTACCACTGCCAGTGACAGCCCCGGACGGCCACAGAGACCCTTTAAATTCTTTTGTAGGAGACGAGTACCAGCGGCTTGTAATTCGCACACCCGTTCTGCGCCAGGAGCTCCTCGGTTCCAGCCAGGCCCTCTCAGATCTTCCAGAAAACACAGATCCTGAGTGGTCAGATACATTACAGGAAAAAAAGTGCTTCTTTTAGAATACCTAGCCATTGCACATAATGCAGCTTGAAATCCATCGCGCCAGTCCAACAAACACACAGACATACTCTACAGTTCATAAACACTTGGGATAACAGCAGGGGCGGACTGACCATTCGGCCACTCGGGCACTGCCCGAGGGCCCCCGGGCAGGGTATCCAGCGTCAGTAAAACCAGGGACACATTGATTTATTCCATAAAACCAGGGACAGTATGTAAAAATCTGTGTTTTTTTTTACATCTGTCTCTGAAATGTCCCTTACCGACATCCTTTTGGTCTAAAAATCCAGAGATTATAGCTGCCCCACCTCTCCAGTACCTTCTCAGCCAATAGAAACATGTCTGTGTATACTGGGTGTACATGTATGTGTATACTGTGTGATTGTATACTGTGTGATTGTATACTGTGTGTGTGTATACTGTGTGTGTGTATACTGTGTGATTGTATACTGTGTGTGTGTATACTGTGTGGCCCCATAATCTCTGATTGCCTTGGGGGCCCCATAATCTCCCATTGCCCGGGGGCCCCATGAGTTGTCAGTCCGCCCCTGGATAACAGGATGTGTCTATTTCCCAGTCTGTGTGTGTGCGGGTATATATAGCGAGGTGCTGGGCTACAGCAATATGGAGATGGAGACATTGCCTATTATTCCCCTCTCCCTCTACTGATGATATTCTGCACCATGCTCCTCCGGCCAGCAGGGGGAGTGCTAAAGCCAAGCAAACCCATAGTAGACATGTGCACAATAAAAAAAAAAAATTATTTTAGTTTCGTTTCCGTTGATTCGTAACGATTCGTAAATTCGTAAGTCGTCGGTGTTCGTATTCGTAAAGATTCGAATTTTCGTAAGAGTTATTTTTTCGTTGATTCGTTTTTCCGTTAGTTTAGTTTTCGTTTATTCGTTTATTCGAAAGTCGGACGCATTAGTATTTATTCGTACTTTTGTAACATTCGTAGATTCGTAATCGGAGCATAATTCATAATTTTATGGAATGTGTATGCTATTATTACATTTTAAGGGACATGGAAAATTACGAATCGAAAAAAAAAGTTTTTTTCGTTCAATCCATTTGAGGCACGTTAAGCAGCGCCATTGTAAGAGACACGGAAAATTACCAATTCAACAAAAAAAAAAGTTACGAATGTACGAATTTTTTCGTTCATTTTGATTTTCGTTGTTCCTGTTTTTGTTTTTCGGATTTTCTTCTTTCGTAGATTCGTTGTTTCTAATTTTTTTTTTTTCAGATTTTCGTTGTTTTCAGATTCGTTCGATTCGAACGATTCGTTATTCGTTAAAATTTTTAGCGAATCGTTCGTTCATTCGTACGATAATGAATGAACGAAAAAAAACGAAAAACAAAAAATAACGAAACGAATTGCACATATCTAACACAGACCTCTCCCCGTTCTTCAGCTCTGTGACCCGATCGCGGGACACTAGCGGCGATCGGGTCCGCTGGTCCCACGGCCGTGGTCACCAGAGCTCCCGACCGGGTCGCGAGCACGATGCCAGCGGTGCGCGACCCACGGCTAGGCTCTTAAAGGGCCACGTACCTGTACGTGGTTTTGCCTAGGCGTGCCATTCTGCCGACGTATGAGGTGGTCGGGAAGCGGTTAATAACGCATCCAAATCTCTTATATGTGAACCCAGCCTAATGCCCCGTACACGCGGTCGGAAATTTCGATGGGAAAAGTCCGATCGGATTATGTTGTCGCAAAATCTGATCGTGTGTGGGCTCTATCGGGCTTTTTCCGTCGGAAGTTCCGACAGAAAAAATTTGAGAGCAGGATCTAAAATTTTCCGACAATAAAAATCCGATCAGACTTTTTCTGGTCGTTTGTAGAGAATTCTGCCGGACAAAGTGCCGCGCATGCTCAGATCAAATTACGAGACCAAAGCTATTGGCTACTAGCCTCTACGCACGTCACCACGTTCCGAACGATCGGATTTTCCGACAACTTTGTCCGACCGCACCAGTTTCGGACAAAATCCGTCGGAAAAACAGAGATGAGCTTATCAGTCGGCTGCTTCTCCTTTTCACTGTCCAATCACAGGCTGGGGGGTGCAAATTCAGTCCAGGAGAGGAGCGTGTACAGCTGTGCAAGACCCACGGGGAAGGTCGGAGGTCGGAGGTCATATTTAAATCAAAACCGAACTCCACACTCAGCACTGTATGGTTTTTGTTTTGGCATTACATTTTTTTCATTCTCTCCAGTTGGATAAATTCCCCCATTTGCTGATGGTGTTTGTATTGGCACACGAGGGGGTAATACATAAACGTTGAACCTTTTGCAAGACCTTGAAAGCCGCCCTGCGGAATGATAATCATTTCTATAATGACGTCTGGAATTCAGCCACCGAGATAACAAAGCAGACAAGTCATAGCGTTGTGTGCCGCGTGACAACGGCGTCCTATATGAAGGGTTTGGGGTTTTCTTATGAAATCCAGGCTGATGTGTTGGGCGATTGGTTGGGTTCAACTGTGACCACCTCGGTAATGCCGTACAAATATATACATGTATACATACACTATATTACCAAAAGTATTGGCACACCTGTATTTACACGCACATGAACATTAATGGCATCCCAGTCTAATGCCCCGTACACACGGTAGACATGTGCACAACAAAAAAAATTTTGTTTCGTTTTTTTCGTTTCCGTTGATTCGTAACGATTCGTAAATTTGTAAGTCGTCGGTGTTCGTATTCGTAACGATTCGTATTTTCGTAAGAGTTATTTTTTCGTTGATTCGTTTTTCCGTTAGTTTAATTTTCGTTTATTCGAAATTCGGACGCATTCGTATTTATTCGTACTTTCGTAACATTCGTAGATTCGTAATCGGAGCATAATTCATAATGTTATGTAATGTGTATGCTATTATTACATTTTAAGAGACACAGAAAATTACGAATCGAAAAAAAAAGTTACGAATGTACGAATTTTTTCGTTCAATCCATTCGAAGCACGTTAAGCAGCGCCATTGTAAGAGACACAGAAAATTACGAATCGAAAAAAAAAGTTACGAATGTACGAATTTTTTCGTTCAATCCATTCGAAGCACGTTAAGCAGCGCCATTGTAAGAGACACGGAAAATTACCAATCGAAAAAAAAAAGTTACGAATGTACGAATTTTTTCGTTCAATCCATTCGAAGCACGTTAAGCAGCGCCATTGTAAGAGACACGGAAAATTACGAATCGAAAAAAAAAAAGTTACGAATGTACGAATTTTTTCGTTCAATCCATTCGAAGCACGTTAAGCAGCGCCATTGTAAGAGACACGGAAAATTACGAATCGAAAAAAAAAAGTTACGAATGTACGAATTTTTTCGTTCAATCCATTCGAAGCACGTTAAGCAGCGCCATTGTAAGAGACACGGAAAATTACCAATTCAACAAAAAAAAAAAAAGTTACGAATGTACGAATTTTTTCGTTCATTTTGATTTTCATTGTTCCTGTTTTCGTTTTTCGGATTTTCGTCTTTCGTAGATTCGTTGTTTCTAATTTGGTTTGTTCGGATTTTCGTTGTTTTCGGATTCGTTCGATTCAAACATTCGTTATTCGTTAAAAATTTTAGCGAATCGTTCGTTCATTCGTACGATAACGAATGAACGAATATAACGAAAAAAAACGTAAAAAAAAAAACGAATTGCACATGTCTAACACACGGGCCGGAAATTCCGACCACAAAATCCGTCGGATTTTTTCCCACGGATTTTGTCCGACACTGGTGTTGCATACACACGGTCGGACAAAGTTGTCGGAAAATCCGATCATCCTGAACGTGGTGACGTTCGTTGCGTACGACGGAACTACGTAGAGGCTAGTAGCCAATAGCTTTGGTCTTGTAATTTGATCTGAGCATGTCCGTCAGAATTCGCTACACACGATCGGAAAAAGTCCGATCGGACTTTGTTGTCGGAAAATTTGAGAGCAGGATCTCAAATTTTTTCCGACGGAAAAAGTCCGATGGCGCCCACACACGGTCGGCTTTTCCGACAACATGGTCCGATCGGAAATTCCGACCGTGTGTACGGGGCATTAGTCTATAGGGATCAATATTGAGTTGGCCCACCCTTTGCAGCTATAACAGCTTCAACTCTTCTGGGAACTTCCGAGCATGCGTCAAAATTGTTTCCGAGCATGCGTAGGAATTTTGCGTGTCGGAATTGCTACAGACGATCGGAAATTTCCGTTGGAAAAATTGAGAACATGCTCTCAAACTTTTGCTGGCGGAAATTCGGCCAGCAAAAGTCCGATGGAGCCTACACACGGTCACATTTTCCGACGAAAAGCTCTCATCGGTCTTTTGCTGGCCGAAATTTCCGACCATGTGTACGCGGCATAAGTGGTGCAATCTGAACATGGTCCCGCTATAGTTTACTGGGATCACTGGGAAAGCAATTCGATTGGATACTGCCACCACATGTGACTCTGGAGACCATCTTGGGCCAGACAGAGCCTTTTTAAGGTCCTGGCTCCCAGCTTTGGGGAGCTTTTGGCAAGTTAGTAGAGTAGGGACAAGTGTCCCACCTGTGAGGGACAATACTAGCAATAGGGCAAGGTTTTTGACGAGAAGGGAAGGCGTAGGGTCGTTTTTCTGGTGGACCCCTTCCCGATTGGGCACGAGACATCCGGGCCACATTCTACACCCCCTCGCAACAGACACGGTCAGTCTGGCTGGAATCTGCCACTTCACATTGTTGGAAACTGAGGGCACCTGGCTGGCAAGCTTCCCCACTGCTATATTGCCTCGATATAATTTTTTCGTTGCACCTGACTGTGTGAATTATCGCCGCTGCACACTCTGCACCACACCTACACGCATGTGTATATGTATGTGCTGTTTGGATAACTAAGGCTGATCACTAATTCTAGAATACGGGATGCATACCAATGATGTTTCAAACATCCATATGGTTTTATCACACAAACAGATGATCACAAATCAATTGTTTGCATGATTAAGCCCTGTCAAGGACGAAACGCGTTGGTGGTGTGGCTGGAGGTGGAAGGTTTTGCAGCGTGCGCTATAATTTTTCTGCATGTCTAATAAATCCATTTGGATGCTTGAAACGTCATTGGTGTGCTGCCCGTCTTCTAACCTTTGAACTCTTAAGTGGAGAAAGAGTGAGCTCTTGGGCTCCGGGACCCAGCGGGTCCTTGAGACTAAGGGGAACAGAAGAGTCACTGGATAGATTTGCTGCCATTGTGCCATTGCTGGGTGTCCAGTGCATCCCTATACCGTTTAAGGAGGGGTGGGCTCCCTCCAGGCATACCTGCCCTTAATCTATCCATTATAATATATGTGTTCCAACTCTGGAGACTCTCAAAATGTATAGAGCGTTGCCTTACCATGGGCCCCTTGCTGCAAAGGACAGTTATAGTTTGTGGTGGGTTCCATTTATTTTTACTGAGGAGAACAGAGGTAGCCTTAGCCAGGGCTGTGGATAAGGGGGTACCACCAGTCCTCCTATACGGGGCCAGCAGAGGGGGCCTAGGCAGCATGGTGAATCTGATGTGGGCAGGGAGGGTGATTGGTGCGGCAGGGGGTAATAACTGGAACCAATCCCCTGCATGGCTCTTTCTGCAGCAGCTGAAAGCTGGCTTCTTCTCCTTTCCCTCCTGCTGGCTTTCAGCTGCTGCAGAGAGAGCCATACAAAAGCTCAGTTCCAGTAATTGCCCTCCTTGCCACACCATTTACCCTCCCTGTGCACCATACATTTCCCCTGCTGCCCAGACCCCCCTGTGTCCCCCCCCCCACCTCCGCAGTGCTGCTGGCTTCTGTCCTCCCCTCCCTGCCGGAAGGATCCTTCGAGATCAAAAGTGGGGGAAGAGTCCTGTAAATATTTTTACCAGCCCTTCTTCCCTGAAGGAACACAATAAGTGATCAGTACTGATCACTCACTGTGTTCATTCCTAAATTAAACATTGGCTGTATAGGGGCCCTGCGTCAGGTTGTCTGTATGGGGGTTCCACGTCAGAATATTTGTATGGGGCTCTGTGTCAGGATGTCTGTATGGGGCCCCAGTCAGAATATCTGTATGGGGTCCTGTATCAGGATGTCTGTATCGGTCCCCAGTCAGAATGTCTGTATGGGGCTCCGTGTCAGGTTGTCTGTATGGGGCCCCATGTCAGGTTGTCAGGTTGTCTGTATGGGGCCCCACGTCGGGTTATCTGTATGGGTCCCCATGTCAGGTTGTCTGTATGGAGTACTGCATCAGGATGTCTGTATGGGGCTCCGTGTCAGGTTGTCTGTATGGGGCCCCATGTCAGGTTGTCTGTATGGAGTACTGCATCAGGATGTCTGTATGGGGCCCCGTGTCCGGTTGTCTGTATGGGGCCTGCGTCAGGATGTCTGTATGGGGCCCCGTGTCAGGTTGACTGTATGGGGTCCTGCATCAGGATGTCTGTATGGGGCCCCGTGTCCGGGTGTCTGTATGGGGCCTGCGTCAGGATGTCTGTATGGGGCCCTGTGTTAGGTTGTCTGTATGGGGCCCCGCGTCAGGTTGTCTGTATGGGTCCCGCATCAGGATGTCTGTATGGGGCCCCATGTCAGGTTGTCTGTATGGGGCCCCACGTCAGGATGTCTGTATGGGGTCCTGGTTAAGGTTGTCTGTATAGGTCCCGTGTCAGGATGTTTGTATGGGGCCCCGCGTCAGGTTGTCTGTATGGGGCCCGCATCAGGATGTTTGTATGGGGCCCGCATCAGGATGTCTGTATGGGGCCCGCATCAGGATGTCTGTATGGGGCCCGCATCAGGATGTCTGTATGGGGTCCTGGTTAAGGTTGTCTGTATAGGTCCCGTGTCAGGATGTTTGTATGGGGCCCCGCGTCAGGTTGTCTGTATGGGGCCCGCATCAGGATGTTTGTATGGGGCCCGCATCAGGATGTCTGTATGGGGCCCGCATCAGGATGTCTGTATGGGGCCCTGTGTCAGGATGTCTGTATTGGGTCCCCAGTCAGGATGTCTGTATGGGGCCCCGTGTCAGGATGTCTGTATGGGGCCCCGTGTCAGGATGTCTGTATGGGGCCCCGTGTCAGGATGTCTGTATGGGGCCCCGCGTCAGGATGTCTGTATGGGGCCCCGTGTCAGGATGTCTGTATGGAGCCCCATGGTTTCTAACAGCACCCCTGGCTTTGGCAATGGTGGAACGCGCCGGTTATCACATAGTGTCCGGGTATCCCTGATGGGCGAAAACGATTTATTGAGTCAGGACCTCGAACTACATATTGGTTGGTAAACTTTGTTGAAAGTAATAAAATGTGGCATCTCCCAAACCCTCCAATGCTCTCCGACTTAGAACGCCACTTTTTGAACGCCACTTTCTGAACGCCACTTTCTGAACGCCACTTTTTGCCCGCCCTCATGTTCTCCTCCTGATTCAAGGAGAATCTTATTAATCATTTTAAAAAAAACAAAAGACGGCACTAAATCTTTGACATTTGTGTAAAGTTGACACATTTTCTCAGTGCAAAAAAAAATAAAAAGTAAAGCTCAGCGGCGTTGGAATATGAAGTAGTCCTCATTTTCACCCTATCGCTTTGCACAGGCACTAATGGAAATGTATTTTGTTTAATGACTCTGAAATCCTGTTTGTAATTAGATGTGGGAATTGGTGTTACTTTGTAACAGATGATACAGGAATAATAATATGAGGGATGCTACACTGAGAGCTCTCCTCCTAAATCTATATCATTTTTCATTTTATTGACATGACAAGTGCGCCCAGAACAAAGAGACCGATTACAGCGCCCGGCTCCATAACCTTCCATGAAGACGCTCCATCCCACTTCCTCCGGCTTTATGTTGTCTCTTTTAAGTTTTAATTTTCTTAAATCTAATAATTCTGATTTTTAGAGTAAAATCAATTCTCCGGGCAAAACCTCCTCGTATCTATTGATTAGAAGATTGCCAAAGTTATTTTTAAATTGTTGTTATTGTTTCTTTCCGCATCAGCAGTTGACATGTTAAACTTTGCTGACAATGTAGAGCGGTACATGTCAGATCTATTGCCATCTCCCTCCCCTATTGTACCCAACTGCCATCTCCCTCCCCTATTGTACCCAACTACCATGTCCCTCCCCTATTGTACCCAACTGCCATCTCCCTCCCCTATTGTACCCAACTGCCATCTCCCTCCCCTATTGTACCCAACTACCATGTCCCTCCCCTATTGTACCCAACTGCCATGTCCCTCCTCTATTGTACCCAACTACCATGTCCCTCCCCTATTGTACCCAACTACCATGTCCCTCCCCTATTGTACCCAACTACCATCTCCCTCCCCTATTGTACCCAACTACCATGTCCCTCCCCTATTGTACCCAACTGCCATGTCCCTCCCCTATTGTACCCAACTGCCATGTCCCTCCCCTATTGTACCCAACTGCCATGTCCCTCCTCTATTGTACCCAACTGCCATGTCCCTCGCCTATTGTACCCAACTGCCATGTCCCTCCCCTATTGTACCCAACTGCCATGTCCCTCCCCTATTGTACCCAACTGCCATGTCCCTCCTCTATTGTACCCAACTGCCATGTCCCTCCCCTATTGTACCCAACTGCCATCTCCCTCCCCTATTGTACCCAACTGCCATCTCCCTCCCCTATTGTACCCAACTGCCATCTCCCTCCCCTATTGTACCCAACTGCCATCTCCCTCCCCTATTGTACCTGAAGTACGCGCTAAAATACTTATATCTATGTATTAATTTGTCTAGTCCCTATAATGTTATTAGTCTGTTAAACCTATGAGCGCATGCTACTGTTAATATCACAATAATACGAGGTTAGCTATGAAGCCAAACACACGGCTAGGAATAATCAAATATTATTTATTTCCCAATAATCAGGAACGCTAACATAAAGTATTAAAAGACATTACAATATCACAAAGCTTACAATCAAATCATATAATATAAGAATATCAAAGATACTTATCACAGGGCCCTCCTTGTAGTCTCGAAAGATGGCCGCCAGACCATGAGGTGACTAGAGACATCCTCTCATGACCCCATTCCCAGCAAAACAGAGAGAAGAGCTCTCTGCGAATTCCTTTTACCAAGCTCACTCATTCAAGCTCCCCCCCTTGCCAATCCTAGCTGCCCCAATCATTGCTCCCATGACAATCCATGACTGTCCTGCTGCAGTCTGTGCCCCAGGCTATCTCCGTCCTCAATCTATTTGAAGCTTCATGCACACCAGGTGGGCTGAAGATAACTCCTTTTGCTATGCAGATCTTGTTTGGGGCCACATTTCTCAGAGGTGTAGAACTTTAGAAAAATAACATTCATGTTTGATTCCAACATATGCCGCTTTGCGACTGAAAGTCGCATAAAAACCCTTCTTCAGACGCGGCTCCTATTGAAAAGTCCATAACTGTTTTGTCCCTGACATGCGTTTCCAAACCAGTATCCATAGAACAGTCCTTTAAACGTCTTAACGTGTCGTATTTTTACAACGTGTCCCTGACATGCGTTTCCAAATCAGTATCCATGGAACAGTCCTTTAAACGTCTTAATGCGTTGTATTTTTACAACCTGTGCAGAAGCAGCTCCTATGGAACAGTCCATTGTGGTCTTACCATGTTATGCTTCCCAACACGTGCCGCTTTGCCACTGAGTGACACATCCTTCTTCAGCGACAGCTTCCATGTCACCAGTATGTATCTTTGGTATCTTCTCCTTTCCGGTGTCTTCAGGACGGATGCAGTACAGGCAAGGGGTGTCCATTCATTCACCATTCACCAGTACACATTCAGAGCAACATATCAAACAGCTCTCAAACACTGATCTATTATCTAGATAAGTCTCGAGGAGGGCCTTATTCACCCATATTATTAACCTACAATACGCATAGGTCACATTATACCATAATATAAATCAACTTCTTATCACACTATATACATATATCTGTATCCCATCCCTTTATGCACCCCGCTCCCAATCCTATAACCCTTTACTGTACATATGGGTCGGGATTAGGCAGGCTTGCTCACAGCGGTATTGCAGGGCTCTGACTTGGCAGCAAGGTCTCTAATTTGAACACAGAGACCCTACCGTCAATTCGTCCCTCAACTTGCATAGACAAATGGGAGGTCCTTCTATATAAATACCGAGTCTAATATCACACATATAAATCTGCAAAAATGATTAAACAAAAAAAAACACACTTCCATCCCTGTGCCTGGATTTCAGAGACCATGCCCAGGGTATACCATGCACCTCTACCTATGGTTAGGTTCAAGGAACCTTCCAGTTTTATGACTAACGTTACATCGGTATTCTTTAGGACAAAGAAATAAACTCGTCTATGTCCCAAATGACACCCAGGTGCTTCCTCCCCAGCAATGATCCCTGAAATAACTTCCCAACATTTTATATTCACCACTATGATGTATTGACCTGGCATACAAAGGACATCATGGTCAGGCTTCCGACCGAGGGAAGTATCAACCTGCTTCCATCTCCTCTGATCACATGTGGGTGATTTAGCCTCAAATGCGACAAGATAGAATCCCCAATCAGTAAGCCCATTGATGCCACCAATATACAGACCAAGTCCGCACTTCTGTGTATGGGATCATACAGCCTAACACCTTTCACAATCCAAACTGGTACAGGCCATCCAGGCATTCGACCACCATTTTGGATTAGTGTAAGCGACGTGTTGTGGCAGAGTCTTACTGAGCGGTGATGTTAACTCATCAGGCCACTGCCCTTTAAACAGAGATTGCCCAATCAGCTTGATGCTGGTTGACATTTCCGTCCGCCACTGCGTGTACGCCAGAGCCCATAACCGATTTCTATCCTGTACCCTCACACCCTCCACCAACCTCTCAATATGGTTCACCAAATCTGGAGCTAATTTACCCTGGGTATTTTGTGAATGTTATTAAGGATGCCACCAATCTCTCTGAGTAACAAAGTCCCGCTCAAGCTATGGCTGAGAGTTTGTTCCTCAGGATACCGATGTCTACTCCATTACCAACACCCATCCCAGCTCCTATTCCCCCAATATAGTGCTGAATACATGCCTCCTCTTATGGTTACTCCTCAGAGATAAGCATCCTGCATGCACCTTATTCTGTGTCCGCACCTCTCTGGGAGTAAATCACTTCTATAATGACCGCACTTGATTCAGCTTGTTCTCAGCAAATATAGGGTAATAGGTTTTATCAACCACCGTGGGATGTTGCAACGCCATGTGGTGAAGGCATACTGTACTCTGGTAGTCTGCGTTTGTTCCCTTTATCTATCGCAGCATGCTCCTGTGTGTATACACTGGCATTCCCTGTGCAGGGTTTCAACTTCTCAGGTGAGACCTCCACCAGGCGCATCTCCCCCATGCAAGGAAATGTTCACCCCATTGATGTGTCACCTGACACCCTCTAGTCCGGCCAACAGACACCTTATTATGTATAAGTGCTCGCCTCCTGGGTACCTGCACCATATAAATTCCATTACGTCAATACATGTCATACATTACACAACTTTTCTTATTTCAACTCCTCCCTCCAACAAAAACATATATATTTTACATTTTCATGTTCTGATGGATTGGATGTGTTATGCTCCTTCCCCCAACCTCCAACCCATTGTACGTATATTAATAACACGTTTGAATTCATCAGGAGAGAGTCCAGCAAAAAAAAAATGTTTCAAGTCTTATTGATAGGCACAGTCTTTCAGATTCAGCACCAGATCGTCCATAGGAAAAGAAAAGTGTTAAAGTGAATCTTTTTGTTTGTCCCGTCTCTCCTGATATTTAGTGGAATAAATTTGGGGCGTGGCACAGACAAACTGCCAACCAGATGATCATCTGTCATCCATTTTTCCAGAACCTTTCCAATCTCGCTCCACCAGGATTCTGGAATTGAAAAACAAGAGCAGAATCAAATTCTTATCCATAATATCTGCTTGCTTATTATATTTACTCCTATTTCCTTCCTTGGAACCCAGGAACTTAGTATTCCTGGCTTCTGCAATTTGACCAAACTATCAAAAACAACCATGACCTCTTTAGGCAGAACCCACTCTAAAATGGATCCCCACGGTATGGTCAAAACTTTAAAAAAACGAACGTCACTGTTGTTTCTCAAAAATTCTCAATTTAAAAACGCAAAAAGAAAAACAACCAATGCATTTATCTTTATCTTACGATCTATGCACTAATTTTATCTTACGATCTATGCACTAATTCCCCTTTCAGGTGTATAAAGCCTAAACCTTTTGGAGCTTTTTACACCTGAACAAAACAACAATAAAATAGCTGACTAAGCCAATACCCAAAAACAAAAAAAAATATGTTTTTTTTTTTTTCCAAAAAAAAAACAAAAATTTAAAAAAAGAATAAACATTAAAAGTCTGGCCATTATCACCCAAGAACAACATGACAAGACAACCACCATACAACAATGACAAACACTCAACTTTTAATTAAAGACATCCATGGATTTTCTCCTGAGAAGACTACATGTTTCCTTTTTTTTTATCTGAAAGACAATAAGTTAATGGGAAAAACAACACAAACAAAACAAACAAAACATTTGTAACTTCATCACAACATTTGCTACCTCATTTGTAACTCTTTAGTTTTGTCAGATTATTGTTTAAATATTTTCATTGTTTGCAAACAATTACTAATTAATGAGCTCATGGTACCATGTGATAATCGATTATGCATTTACAATAACCTAACCCCCGTGTTGGTCTCACTTTGACAGACCTGCAAACAAAACACAAATGTTTAGTATCCCAAACCTGTTCTCTCCCTGGTCTCTGGAAAAGGAACACAAAGACAATGATTAAACACGATTATCATGACAATTGACTTTAAGTGCCCCAAGTCTCTTCTCATTAATTGTACTGCTAGGGGAACACCGAGTTGTAGTATAAACAACTAAACTAAAAAAATAAAAATTACAAACATTAAAACTAAAACAGAAATTAATAAAAAAAAAAATTGAAAAATGAAAAATTGAAAAAAAAATTAATAAAAAAAGAAAATATGAAAAAAATAAATTCATAATAAAAAAAAAACATTAAAATTAATAATAAAAAAATTGAAAAAATTAATGGAAAAAAATGAAAAATTAATAATAAAGAAAATTAAAAAAACCTAATAAAAATTCATTAAATAAAACATTAAACCTTATAAAAAAACTACAAAAATACTTAAAACCTTATTCATAGGAAGGAAACTTTGATCAGAGTATTTTTAACATACTTGCAGCTGACTAAGTGCTGCTAGCATTGCTTCCCCCAGTGCTATGTTTGAATAACCATTCGGCTACTTCCATTTTGATTTTATGCAACTGTCCTACATATTGCTTTTCAGTTTGTAGACTCCGTAATTGGGTCTTAACGGGGAATTGGGTTTGCTTACTATTGGCTCCATGCTTTGGATTGCTACCCCACCTGGCCGAATAACATTCATAATGCCTTGGGGTAGTTTTCAGGTATGATCTTTTTTTGATATCGTTACTCGCCCAACAATACTTTGCGATGTGACCTCCCCTTTTACACAAACAACATTTTAGCTCTGGTTTCTCTGCATAGGCCCTTTTTTTAACATCTTGTGCTGGAAATTCGCGTTGCTGGATAATATTACTGTGATTGGAATTAACAGACTTTACACTTTCATCGTCTGAGGAGTCATCAGAAGTTTCCATTTCAACTCCTGAATCAATTTCAAGCGCAGTTATCACGTTTGTATTTACGTCTCCAGCATCAATTCCCATCATAGTAATATGATTTGCAGCAACAATAGTATATGGGTCCTCTTTATGTTCCACTTCTACTTCTGTACACTGAGCATGTGCGGAGGGTACCTCCACCATTGCATCTTCGGCTATTGTAGGTTTGGAGGATAAATCCATTATGGCTGCCTGTGCACCCTGTAACTCCTCCTTAAGCATTGCGATAACCTGCAAATTCTCAGCCTCCCTTTGATTCAAAAAGTCGATGCAACCTTCTCTTAACTCACACGTTTTTCCTAATTCCTCCAATCTCTGTTCTAATTCGCATTTTTCCGTCACTAATTGTTCAATCTGACTACGCGCTTGTGCATCTGCATTTTCAACCCTAATTAATATATCTTTTGTTATATTTTGTAGCTGCTGCATGAATTGCTTCCTTTCATCTATCCATTCTGATTCCTTCCGTTCAGAAATGTCTCTAATTTTTAAAAACATGCACATCAAATTTGCTAATCTCTGTTTCCTGCCTTTTTTTGAATTCTTTTTAAATGCTATGGCATCATTATGATTATTGCATTGTTCCAATAGGTTGATGAACTGGTATGTTAAAGGACCCTGAGATAGACTGTCTAATTGAATAGACGCATGTTTCTTAAGAAACTCTTCAAGGATCTCCATTGATATGCTAAGCAAGCCCTCTATACTGGAGCTGTAAAACCTGTTTTGGTTACACTGAAATACAGATAAAAAGATAGGCTATTCAAAGGTTTCGCTTGCAAGCTAACTTGTAGTCCCACAACAGCCTACAAGAAACAAAAACTACCCCTTGCTACCTGTAGTTCTACAGCCTACACAAGGCACATCCTAAGACACAAGGCAGACTCTTAATCAATGCCTTCCTGTTAGTTTGCAGGCCACATTGAACTTCTATTGGATCAGAGAGTTATGTCACTCTCACGTGAGTAGAAATAATAAAAATGACAAAAAAAAAAAAATGACAACAAAAAAAAAAAAAAAACTTCCAAAAATAAAACTTCCAAAAATAAACTAACAATATCTCTATCACTTTTTTTTTCCTCAAAGATGTATGGTAATTCCTGTCAATTCCTAACCAAGGGTGATCAGCCCTTTACTCACCAGCCCTCTTGACCAGCTACAAGTATTCTAACACTTTGCATTAGCAATACAACATTTTAACATATATATACATATCTCGGATAATAAAAAAAGGTCTCACCAGATTTGTCGCGCGTCCGCTATCCGATGAAATATTTCACCAAATTTTTATGATCATCCAAGCGTGGTTTCAGAATTCGCGAGCCAGCGCCAATCTTGTTCACACGAGAGACGATTTTCAGTTCTGGGTGTCTTTGATTACCAGGACTCAAAACAAAAATACATTAGTTTGTGGATTCTGTGTAAAAATACATTCTACACGCCTTGGTGGGGTGCCATATGAAGTACGCGCTAAAATACTTATATCTATGTATTAATTTGTCTAGTCCCTATAATGTTATTAGTCTGTCTGTTAAACCTATGAGCGCATGCTACTGTTAATATCACAATAATACGAGGTTAGCTATGAAGCCAAACACACGGCTAGGAATAATCAAATATTATTTATTTCCCAATAATCAGGAACGCTAACATAAAGTATTAAAAGACATTACAATATCACAAAGCTTACAATCAAATCATATAATATAAGAATATCAAAGATACTTATCACAGGGCCCTCCTTGTAGTCTCGAAAGATGGCCGCCAGACCATGAGGTGACTAGAGACATCCTCTCATGACCCCATTCCCAGCAAAACAGAGAGAAGAGCTCTCTGCGAATTCCTTTTACCAAGCTCACTCATTCAAGCTCCCCCCCTTGCCAATCCTAGCTGCCCCAATCATTGCTCCCATGACAATCCATGACTGTCCTGCTGCAGTCTGTGCCCCAGGCTATCTCCGTCCTCAATCTATTTGAAGCTTCATGCACACCAGGTGGGCTGAAGATAACTCCTTTTGCTATGCAGATCTTGTTTGGGGCCACATTTCTCAGAGGTGTAGAACTTTAGAAAAATAACATTCATGTTTGATTCCAACAGTACCCAACTGCCATCTCCCTCCCCTATTGTACCCAACTGCCTTCTCCCTCCCCTATTGTACCCAACTGCCATGTCCCTCCCCTATTGTACCCAACTGCCATGTCCCTCCCCCTTTGTATCTACTGTACCCAACTGTCATCTCCCCCCTTATTGTATCTACTGTATGCAACTGCCACCCCCCCATTGTATTTACTGTACCCAACTGCCATCTCCCTTCCTTATTGTATCTATTGTACCCAACTGCCATCTCCCCCCCATTGTATCTACTGTACCCAACTGCCACCCCCCCATTGTATCTACTGTACCCAACTGCCATCTCCCCCCCTTATTGTATCTACTGTATCCAATTGCCACCCACCCATTGTATCTACTGTACCCAACTGCCATCACCCCCCCCCTTATTGTGTCTACTGTATGCAACTACCATCCCCCCCATTGTATCTACTGTACCCAACTGCCATCTCCCTTCCTTATTGTATCTACTGTATGCAACTGCCACCCCCCCCCATTGTATCTACTGTACCCAACTGCCATCTCCCTTCCTTATTGTATCTATTGTACCCAACTGCCACCTCCCCCCCCCCCCATTGTATCTACTGTACCCAACTGCCACCCCCCCCCCTTATTGTATCTACTGTATGCAATTGCCACCCCCCATTGTATCTACTGTACCCAACTGCCATCTCCCCCCTATTGTATCTACTGTATGCAACTGCCATCCCCCCCATTGTATCTACTGTACCCAACTGCCATCTCCCTCCCTTATTGTATCTACTGTATCCAACTGCCATCTCCCCCCCCCCCCCCCCCATAGTATCTACTCTATAGGGCAGTGATGGTGAACCTTGGCACCCCAGAAGTTTTGGAACGACATTTCCCATGATGCTCATGTACTCTGCAGTGTAGCTGAGCATCATGGGAAATGTAGTTCCAAAACATCTGGGGTGCCAAGGTTCACCATCACTGCTATAGGGTGCCTGCTTTCAGCAGGGCCAACACAAGGGATGGGCAGCTGCCTTGGGCACTGTGGTATCATGTGAGGTGGGGGCGCCACAGAGATATTGGGGGGGATTTGTGTTGGAAGGGGGGATTTGGGGGAGCGGCAGGGGTAAGTATTGTTCTAGGAGGGGATATTTGGAGGGGGGTGCTAACAGTGGTGATTTAGGGGGATTTATGTTGTCAGGGGTGATGGTGGAAGAAGATTTGTGCTAGGAGGGGGCATTTGAAGTTGGGGGGATGTGTACTAAGAGGGTAAATTTTAGTGGTGGAGGACTTGTGCTAGGAGGGATTCATTTTTGGGGGGGGGGAGGGCATTTGAGCTACGGGGATGATGAGGGGGAGGGGGCAAATATTTGAGCTGAGAAGGGGGATTTAAGGCAGAGGGGTTGATTTGTACTGGGAGGGGGGGAATTTATACTTAGGGGGGGGTAGTGCTCAGTGGTTTTGTGGGTAGAATTTTGCTAGCACAAGGTGATCATACATCTAGGGGGGGGGGGGCAGTTTGGCATGTTCGCCCCGGGCTCTAGAGAACCTTGTCCCGGCACTGACATTCAGCAAATATATAATGTTTTAGGATTTTTACCTAATCTTCAGGCCTAAAAATATTTTTTTCAAACGTGTGCAAAAGAAAAAAAAAAAAAAAAACCCCTCCCACAAAAACGGCTCTGGTGCCGAAGGGGTTAAAAAATAAAAAAGTGGGCTGGTCTATTTTTAAAGGAAACGTCAAATTTCAAGGGTTTTTTTTTTTTTAATTTTTTTTTTTTTACGTCAATGCCAACTTCAGGGAAAACGCCTGAACCGTAGAAGGAATTAAAGCGATTAAAGGCGGCATTAATGATTCAGTGATTAAATAATGTATCGCCTTCTTAAATAAAATGTATCTGCATGTGGGAAGGATCTGAGCATTTTAAAAAATTTTTTTTTACTGTTTAATTTCTGTGATGTTTTCACTTAAACCTGGCTGTCCGCTGTGACGCTCCTGGGGAACGCCGCGCGCTGCGCTGTACTTGTCCCGAGAAGAAGAAAGGCCGGCGGCTGACAGGACGTAGCTCGGGGAACAGTGGGGGAAAACAAAGAGATTTCCTAATTGCTGTCAGTTCCTCTGATACGTTCAGCATGTGGAATGACACATCAAAGCTCCCCCTCCCAGGTGTGGCGTGTTTTCTACCAGATTTCACGCTCTGTTACATTGTTTCAGGTGTCGTGTAATCTACTCCCTATATGCTCTTACGTGTGTCAGTGTGATAAATGGAAAAAAAAATAAAAAATGAATTAAAAAAAAAATCGCTTCGATTCACGACCAACCAATAAATGCCTCAATCACCTTAGTCACATCACCATGACATCACATCTCCTAGTGGTCCATATTGTCTGCCAACTGCGACTTTTTTTTTTTTTTCTCCATTTAGTTTTTTACCTATTTTTTACTTATTTTTTTAACAATTTTTTTCTTCGTTTTTTGTAGAGAGAAAAAAAAATAGATATTTTTAACTTTTTTCGACAGCAAAGGTCCGACGGAACGAATCCGCCGGACAATTCGATGGTGTGTGGGCTCCATCGGGCCTTCGCTGTCCAAAATTCTGACGGACTTTAGAACATGTTTCAAATTTTTCTGACGGACTCGAAAAATACGTACCGTATTTATCGGCGTATAACACGCACCCCAAGTTTAGGAGGGAATTTTAAGGAAAAAAGTTTTAGGAGGGAAGTTTAGGGGAAAAAAAAAACTTACATTTGAGCGTCATTTGCAGCTCGCCCAGCGTCTTTTGCAGCCTTGCCCAGCGTCATTTGCAGCCTTGCCCAGCGTCTTTTGCAGCCTTGCCCAGCGTCTTTTGCAGCCTTGCCCAGCGTCTTTTGCAGCCTTGCCCAGCGTCATTTGCAGCCTTGCCCAGCGTCATTTGCAGCCTTGCCCAGCGTCTTTTGCAGCCTTGCCCAGCGTCTTTTGCAGCCTTGCCCAGCGTCATTTGCAGCCTTGCCCAGCGTCATTTGCAGCCTTGCCCAGCGTAATTTGCAGCCTTGCCCAGCGTAATTTGCAGCCTTGCCCAGCGTCTTTTGCAGCCTTGCCCAGCGTCTTTTGCAGCCTTGCCCAGGTTCATTTGCAGCCTTGCCCAGCTTCATTTGCAGCCTTGCCCAGCGTAATTTGCAGCCTTGCCCAGCGTCTTTTGTAGCTTGCCCAGCGTAATTTGCAGCCTTGCCCAGCGTCATTTACAGCTTGCCAGTGTCATTTGTAGTTTGCCCAGTGTGAGTTGCAGCATTGCCAGCGTCATTTGCCTTGCCCACGTTTAAATTTCCCGCCGCGAGACAAACCGCGAATGCGCCGCCAAAAAAGACCGAACCGCGGCCGAAAAAGACCGAACCGCGGCCGAAAAAGGCCGAACCACCGCCGAAAAAAACCGAGCCGACTGTTCGGCTCCGCTCGGAGTCCCGCCTCCCTGCTGTTTCGGGAGCGAGCGCAGGGAGGCGGGACTACGAGCGGAGCCGAACAGTCGGCTTCGGCCTTTTTCGGCCACGGTTCGGCCTTTTTCGGACACGGTTCGGTCTTTTTCGGCGGCGGTCGCCATTTTTCGGCACTGCTCGCTTTTTTTGGCATTTTTTTGGGGGGTATCGGCATTTAACACGCACCCACGACTTTCCCCCGATTTTAAGGGGGAAAAGGTGCGTGTTATACACCGATAAATACGGTACGTCATCACGTTTGAATCCGTCGGACTTTGGTGTGATTGTGTGTGGCCAAGTCCGTTCATTCGAAAAGTTCGTCGGAACTCCGCCGAAAGTCCGTCGGGAAGACCGTCGGACCTAGTCCGTCGAAAAAAGTCCGCTCGAGTGTACGCGGCATTAGTACATATCATCAAGGGGTTATTTATCATGGCAAAAGTGCCCACGGTGGCCGACATTTCTGACAAGCAGGGGAGGAGTCTAACCTAAGGGCAAACATTTTATATGAGCAATGCAATTAGGTCAAGGCTACATTCATTTTTTTTCACTAAACTTTATTTTTAATCACACGGGACAAAGCATGTGAAGACTTTTTTTTGGTAACAGGTCTTTTATGTCTCATCTGCCCTCGCGCTTAACTTCTTCCCTGGCCATACTGGTGGGTGACACCAGGACCCAGAAGTGAGGTTTTACGTGTGGCTTCCAGGTCATTTGCAGGAAGGGAAGATCAGTGAATGGACGTTTTATCTAGGCTGAGATGAGGTCATCCAATAGACACCTTTTTTTTCTACATTGAGCCCTCATCATGGAGGATTTTGGCCTCCAAAACATATGGCCGTCTTTTGCCTTCTGTTATGTGTGGTGACAATAAGGGATCTTGGACTGGTAAGATGTTTGGTTTGGTTTGGTACTCTCTCCTTTTTCATTTTCACGTGGACTTCCCAAATTGGGTGCGCCTATCGTTTGGGGGACCCTCAGATTTGTGGAGAACTGCCGGAGCCAAGCCATGAGGTATACTTTCTTTAGGCTGAGACAAGGCCTATTCATTGACTTTGCCTAGGATGAGACAAGGCCATCCTTGAGCCCCATTCATTGACTTTGACTAGGCTGAGATATGGTCATCCTTGAGCTCTATGCATTGATTTTTACCTAGGCTGAGAGGGGGTCATTTTGGAGCTCCATTCATTGATTTTGGAGCTCAAGGATGACCATATCTCAGCCTAGGTAAAAATCAATGAACGGAGCTCAAGGATGATCTTATCTCAGCCCACGTAAATTAATAAATGGAGCTCAAGGTTTACCTCATCTCAGCCTAGGTAAAATCAATGAATGGAGCTCAAGGATGACCTCATCTCAGCCCACGTAAATCAATGAATGGAGCCGGAGCTCAAGGATGACCTCATCTCAGCCCAAGTTAATTAATGAATGGAGCTCAAGGATGACCTCATCTCAGCCTAGGTAATTCAATGAATGGAGATCAAGGATGACCTCATCTCAGCCTAGGTAAATCAATGAATGGAGCTCAAGGATGACCTCATCTCAGCCCACGTAAATCAATGAATGGAGCCGGAGCTCAAGGATGACCTCATCTCAGCCCAAGTTAATTAATGAATGGAGCTCAAGGATGACCTCATCTCAGCCTAGGTAATTCAATGAATGGAGATCAAGGATGACCTCATCTCAGCCTAGGTAAATCAATGAATAGAGCTCAAGGATGACCTCATCTCAGCCTAGGTAATTCAATGAATGGAGATCAAGGATGACCTCATCTCAGCCTAGGTAAAATCAATGAATGGAGCTCAAGGATGACCTCATCTCAGCCTAGGTAAAATCAATGAATGGAGCTCAAGGATGACCTCATCTCAGCCCACGTAAATCAATGAATGGAGCCGGAGCTCAAGGATATTCTCATCAGCCCAAGTTAATTAATGAATGGAGCTCAAGGATGACCTCATCTCAGCCTAGGTAAAATCAATGAATGGAGCTCAAGGTTGACCTCATCTCAGCCTAGGTAAAATCAATGAATGGAGCTCAAGGATAACCTCATCTCAGCCTAGGTAAAATCAATGAATGGAGCTCAAGGATGACCTCATCTCAGCCTAGGTAAAATCAATGAATGGGGCTCAAGGATGACCTCATCTCAGCCTAGGTAAATCAATGAATGGAGCTCAAGGATGACCTCATCTCAGCCTAGGTAAATCAATTAATGGAGCTCAAGGATGACCTCATCTCAGCCTAGGTAAATTCAATGAATGGAGCTCAAGGATGACCTCTTCTCAGCCTAGGTAAATCAATGAATGGAGCTCAAGGGTGACCTCATCTCAGCCCAAGTTAATTAATGAATGGAGCTCAAGGATGACCTCATCTCAGCCTAGGTAAATCAATGAATGGAGCTCAAGGATGACCTCATCTCAGCCTAGGTAAATCAATTAATGGAGCTCAAGGATGATCTCATCTCAGCCTAGATAAAATCAATGAATGGAGCTCAAGGATGACCTCATCTCCGCCAAAGTTAATTAATGAATGGAGCTCAAGGATGACCTCATCTCAGCCTAGGTAAATCAATGAATGGAGCTCAAGGATGACCTCATCTCAATCTAGGTAAATCAATGAATGGAGCTCAAGGATGACCTCATCTCAACCTAGGTAAATCAATGAATGGAGCTCAAGGATGACCTCATCTCAGCCTAGGTAAATCAATGAATGGAGCTCAAGGATGACCTCATCTCAGCCTAGGTAAATCAATGAATGGAGCTCAAGGATGACCTCATCTCAACCTAGGTAAATCAATGAATGGAGCTCAAGGATGACCTCATCTCAATCTAGGTAAATCAATGAATGGAGCTCAAGGATGACCTTACCGCTGTCTAGGCAAAATCAATGAACGGAGCTCAAGGATGACCTCATCTCAGCCCAAGTTAATCAATAAATGGAGCTCAAGGATGACCTTATCTCAAACTAGGCATTCATTGAGGTGATGCCATCAGTCTGCTGCAGGCAGGAGGAAGCGTTTCCTCAGTCTCTCTTCCCTTAGTGATCAGACTGTACATTGTAACTTTGTAGCACGTCACAAGTTGAGGGGCTGATCTGTGTCAGACATTTGCGAACACAGCGCAGAACTGCACAGACACCAGATTTTCATGATTTTGCTATCTCTGAAAAGCGCTTGCAGTGACGCCAACACTCAGGACCCACCACGGTCTATTCTAAACCCACACGCGGGATCTCCATTTGGTCTAGTTGACTAAGAACGCAACGTAGAGTTTCCAAATCGCTGCATTTTGTTTACCATTAAAGGCTACCGGATATGAAACGATGTAGCCTCTACAATTCTCAGTTTTCCACCATTCCAGCCTTGCGGTCGGGGGAGGGCGTATTTGTCATTATGCTTAATTTGCACGTACCTTCCTGGCGGAAAGGCCAGGGGAGCCGGGGGGGGCCGGGAACGCAGCTGTACTGGCGGTACGACTAATTGCCTCCCCGTCCTCGAGCTCATTCATCTTCATTTCTTCCCAATTATTGCAAATTATCAATAGTCTCTGTTGCACCGGAGTCTTAATCCCCTCCATTCCGCCGGCATTAGGCAGCGGCAGATGAATTCTTGGAGGGAGCCGGGCGGAAAGGCCGGGCGATGCCACCTCTGGCAGATGGCGCGGCTCGCAAGAAAGGCGACGGAAACATTTGTGGCTCCGACAACCGGCCATCGGAATGAGGATTCAAGCTGTCAATATTTTCTCAAAACATAATCAAGGTGGTTCGGCAACACGGCAATTACTCGGCGTGCGGGGGAGGAGCAGAATGAAGAGCAGGCGATGGAATTCAGCAGGAGGTTGTCAGTCATCCAAGTTTTTATATAAAACTGGCTTTTTTGAGTTATTATTCATTTACTAAAAATGATGTCCAAATCACTTTATGCTGCAATTATTTGGGCAAAGGAGTCCCGGGGACCAAAATTTTGGTGCAAAATTTGTTGCCAGCTATAACTCATAAATCTCTCGATTTGTATAAACAATGTTACTTTGTATCTCTCTGTCTCCCAAATGATCAATGTTTATAAACAATGTTACTCTATATCTCACATCTGAGCAATGTTTATAAACAATGTTACTCTATATCTCACATCTGAGCAATGTTTATAAACAATGTTACTTTGTATCTCTCTGTCTCCCAAATGATCAATGTTTATAAACAATGTTACTCTATATCTCCCAAATGATCAATGTTTATAAACAATGTTACTCTATATCTCACATCTGAGCAATGTTTATAAACAATGTTACTTTGTATCTATCTTCCGTCTGATCAATGTTTATAAACAATGTTACTTTGTATCTCTCTATCTCCCAAACGATCAATGTTTATAAACAATGTTACTCTATATCTCACATCTGAGCAATGTTTATAAACAATGTTACTTTGTATCTATCTTCCGTCTGATCAATGTTTATAAACAATGTTACTTTGTATCTCTCTATCTCCCAAACGATCAATGTTTATAAACAATGTTACTCTATATCTCACATCTGAGCAATGTTTATAAACAATGTTACTCTATATCTCACATCTGAGCAATGTTTATAAACAATGTTACTTTGTATCTATCTTCCGTCTGATCAATGTTTATAAACAATGTTACTTTGTATCTCTCTATCTCCCAAATGATCAATGTTTATAAACAATGTTACTCTATATCTCACATCTGAGCAATGTTTATAAACAATGTTACTCTATATCTCACATCTGAGCAATGTTTATAAACAATGTTACTCTATATCTCACATCTGAGCAATGTTTATAAACAATGCTACTTTGTATCTATCTTCCGTCTGATCAATGTTTATAAACAATGTTACTTTGTATCTCTCTATCTCCCAAATGATCAATGTTTATAAACAATGTTACTCTATATCTCACATCTGAGCAATGTTTATAAACAATGTTACTATATCGCTCACATCTGAGCAATGTTTATAAACAATGTTACTTTGTATCTCTCTATCTCCCAAATGATCAATGTTTATAAACAATGTTATGAATTCTCGTCGGAAAAGCCTTGGATGGTTTTTCCGACGGAATTCCGATGGGATTCCGCTCAAGCTTGTGTTGCCTACACACGGTCACACCAAATTCCGACCATCAAGAACGCGGCGACGTACAACACTACGACGAGCCGCGAAAATTAAGTTCAATGCTTCCGAGCATGCGTCAAATTGTTTCCGAGCATGCGTAGGAATTTTGCGCGTCGGAATTGCTACAGACGATCAGAATTTTTCCGATAGAAACTTTTTACGTCTGAAAAATTGAGAACATGCTCTCCATATTTTGCTGACGGAAATTCGGCCAGAAAAATTCCGATGGAGCCTACACACGGTCGCATTTTCCGATGAAAAGCTCTCATCGGTCTTTTGCTGGCCGAAATTCCGATCGTGTGTACGCGGCATCACTCTATATCTCACATCTGAGCAATGTTTATAAACAATATTACCTTGTATATCTCTATCTCCCAAATGATCAATGTTTATAAACAATGTTATGAATTCTCGTCGGAAAAGCCTTGGATGTTTTTTCCGACGGAATTCCAATGGGATTCCGCTCAAGCTTGTGTTGCCTACACACCAAATTCCGACCGTCAAGAACGCGGCGACGTACAAGACTACGACGAGCCGCGAAAATGAAGTTCAGTGCTTCCAAGCATGCGTCAAATTGTTTCCGAGCATGCGTAGGAATTTTGCACGTGGGAATTGCTGCAGGCGATCGGAATTTGAGAACATGCTCTCATAATTTTGCTGGTGGAAATTCGGCCAGAAAAATTCCGATGAAGCCTACACACAGTCGCATTTTCCAATGAAAAGCTCTCATCGGTCTTTTGCTGGCCGAAATTCCGATCGTGTGTGCGTAACATCACTCTATATCTCACATCTGAGCAATGTTTATAAACAATGTTACTTTGTATCTATCTCCCGTCTGATCAATGTTTATAAACAATATTACCTTGTATCTCTCTAGCTTTTGTCTGATCAATGTTTATAAACAATATTATCTTGTATCTCTCTATCTCCCAAATGATCAATGTTTATAAACAATGTTATGCCACGTACACACGATCGGAATTCTCGTCGGAAAAGCCTTGGAAGGTTTTTTCCGACGGAATTCCGATGGGATTCCGCTCAAGCTTGTGTTGCCTACACACGGTCACACCAAATTCCGACCGTCAAGAACGCGGCGACGTACAACACTATGAAGAGCCGCGAAAATGAAGTTCAATGCTTCCGAGCATGCGTCAAATTGTTTCCGAGCATGCGTAGGAATTTTGCGCGTCGGAATTTCTACAGACGATCGGAATTTCCGATAGAAACTTTTTCCGTCTGAAAAATTGAGAACCTGCTCTCAAAATTTTGCTGGCGGAAATTCGGCCAGAAATATTCCAATGGAGCCTACACACGGTCGCATTTTCCGATGAAAAGCTCTCATCGGTCTTTTGCTGGCCGAAATTCCGATCGTTTGTACGCGGCATCACTCTATATCTCACATCTGAGCAATGTTAATGGTACTTTGTATCTATCTCCCGTCTGATCAATGTTTATAAACAATATTACCTTGTATCTCTCTAGCTCTTGTCTGATCAATGTTTATAAACAATGTTACTCTCTATCTCGCATCTGTGCAATGTTTATAAACAATGTTACTTTGTATCTATCTCCCGTCTGATCAACGTTTATAAACAATATTACCTTGTATCTCTCTTGCTCTTGTCTGATCAATTTTTATAAACAATGTTACTTTGTATCTCTCTATCTCCCTTCTGAACAATGTTTTTTAACCACTTCCCGCCCAAGGGCGTCATATGACGTCTTTGACTTTCAGTGGGAATATCTGAACGATGGGTGCAGCTACAGGCATCATTCAGATATCCTCGTTTTCAGCCGGCGATTCTGTGCACCATAAGAATGATCATATCGGCATTTCCACCAATTGATCGTTCTTACAGGTGACGGAAGGGCACACCCCCCCTTCCCTCCACCATCCGGTGCTTCTCCGGGCTCTCCCGTGCCATCGGGGACCTGGAGAAAGAATCGGCCACCTCCAGATGACGACCATAGAGATTTCCGGTGACCATACAGTCACCAGTCATCTCTATGACCGCCGGAGGCCCGGGCACGACATTAGGACGCTATGATATAAACAAAGCCGCGATCGCGGCTGGTAAGGATGAGATCGTGGATTTTTATTTTTTTTCGATCTCATGCTTTCCAGCCTGGAGGAGAGATGTGGGGTCTTATTGACCCCGCATCTCTCTGTAAATAGGACCTGTCACGAACGATTTCCATTACAAGGGATGTTTACATTCCTTGTAATAGGAATAAAATTGATAAAAATGTAAAAGAAAGTAAAAAAAATTAAAAAATAAAAAATAAAATAATAAAGCCGCTGTCCCCGGTAGCTCGCGCTGAGAAGCGAACGCACGCGTTACTCCCGCCCACATATGTAAACGCCGTTCAAACCACACATGTGAGGTATCGCCGCGTGCGTTAGAGTGCGTCCAACAATTACAGCACTAGACCTCCTCTGTAACTCTAAACATGTAACCTGTAAAAAAAAAAAAAAATGAAAGCGTCACCTATGGAGATTTTTAAGTACCAAAGTTTGGCGTCTTTCCACGAGTGGGGGCAATTTTAAAGCGTGACATGTTGGGTATCTATTTACTCGGCGTAACATCATCTTTCACATTTTACAAAAAAATTGGGCTAACTTTAACGTTTTGTTATTTTTTAAATCATGAAAATCTTGAAAAATTGTTGTGCAAATACCGTGCGAGATAAAAAAAAAATGCAACGACTGTCTGCTAAAAAAAAAAATATATAATGTTTGGGTAATTTTCTAGCAAAAGAATTATGATTTTTACATGTAAATACAGAAGCAGATCATGGTTAGTGGGAGGGGCCAGCAGGGTGCTGTACTTCGCTTCCTGAAAGCATCATGAGTCCTCAGCCCTGATGCAAGCAGTGGTCTGGCTCTTGGGAGGAGTTATACAAATAGCAAAATCAGTGGCGGATAGTGGGTTCTCCTTTTGGGTGGGGGTGGCAAACATGCACCAACCCCCCCCCCCCCCCCCCACTGACCACACGCCAGGCCCACCCACGGCACTGACCACAGCGACACCCGCCGGTCCACCCGCGTCACTGACCACCTGTGGGTGGTCCGGTGGCACTTACCCGCTGTGTGGCGGGGCTCTCCTCCTCTCCTGCAGTGCGGGCAGCGGCGGCTACGGTGTCCCCTCCTCAGGCTTCCTCCCCTGTGTTTCCTCTTCCACCAAAGCTCTAGGCATCTAATAGGGTCACCTGATGCTTTGGTTGATCGGGAAACGGGTCTCACAGACCTGCCTCCTGATTAGTGGGGAGGAACTGTAATGTGACCAATAGCGAAAATTTATTTGCTATCATCACACAAAATTTTGAAGACTCTGGCTCTAATAAGGTGCTTCAAAATGCCGTCCTCCTGACCGACCGTCACTGTCACCATTTTCCGTCCTCCCGCCGTCCTCCTTACAGCCCGTCACTTTCACGGTTTTCCGTCCTCCCGCTGTCCTTCTGACAGCCGGCCACTTTCACAGTTTTCCGTCCTCCTGACAGCCCGTCACTGTCACCATTTTTCCGTCCTCCGACGTCCTCCTGACAGCCCGCCACTGTTGCCGTTTTCCATCCTCCCACTGTCCTTCGGACAGCCCGTCACTTTCACCGTTTTCCGTCCTCCCGCCGTCCTCCTGACAGCCCGTCACTGTCACCGTTTTCCATCCTCCGCCGTCCTCCTGACAGCCCGCCACTGTCACCGTTTTCCATCCTCCCGCCGTCCTCCTGACAGCCCGTCACTGTCACCGTTTTCCATCCTCCGCCGTCCTCCTGACAGCCCGCCACTGTCACCGTTTTCCATCCTCCCACTGTCCGTCTGACAGCCCGTCACTTTCACCGTTTTCCGTCCTCCCGCCGTCCTCCTGACAGCCCGTCACTGTCACCGTTTTCCGTCCTCCCGCCGTCCTCTTAACAGCCCGCCAGTTTCACAGTTTTCCGTCTTCCTGACAGCCCGCCACTTTCACTGTTTTCCGTCCATCTGACAGCCCGTCACTGTCACCATTTTCCGTCCTCCCGCCATCCTCCTGACAGCCCGTCACTTTCACCGTTTTCCGTCAAGCTCGGTTTCTTTTTTTTTTTTTTTTCATCCCCAAAGTTTGGAGCGGAGCTCCTATTTTCATCTTTTTTTTTTCATTGCATAATTATTAAAAGATTACTTCACCTTCGCTGTGACAGACATATTTTTTAAGTATGACTGACTGATGGACAGACTGGGAATTGCAGAATTAATGGACGCATTTCAATGCTTTGGCAGGGCTGAGCAGTAATTACATCTGCTGAACCACTTGATACTTTTTTGGATTTGGCCCAGTAAAGCCATCACAGAGGCTTTTCAAATCTGACACTCTAACCTGCTTTAAATCACGCCATTCCACCCCCCCTCCCCTCCCCCTCCTCCAATGACGGCGGATATAGGGGTTTGTGTCTGACCGAAAACACAGAGACTTCTCGCGTCTTTCATTTTGCTGGGGAAAAAAATCATCAATTTTTTAATACGCAAATTTTTTTTTTTTAAATGTTACTTTTTTTCAAGGGAGGGGGAGTGACAGTTGAAGGATCACCTGATCTTTATGTATCTTTTTTTTCTTTCTTTCTTTTCAACTTTCTTTTGCACTGCACAATGGAATATATATTTTTAGGGTCCTTTTTTCTTTTTTTTTTTTCTCTGAAGCTCATATGCTCCACCCATGACTGCGGTAGGTGATGAACATAGGGAAGCATATAATGGAATCCGCTTTGCCATGGCTTCTCAACTGTCAATTCATATCTGTTTTTTGTGCTTTGTACACCTCAATACTGGTATGTTGAACCCAGGGGAGGGCTGGGCTGGGCGGCAGAGTGGCAATTGCCCCCCAGGCTGCCCTAACTTACATTGAAAACGGTCGGCGCCCTCTGCCCGCTGCTATTTTTATATCTGCAGCGGTCGGCCACTGTTGCATTCTGGGAGTTGTAGGCCGCACTCAAGCTCCCAAGCAGCGCAAAGGAAACTACAACCCCCAGAGACCAGAGTCTTGTAGGCAGGGTGCCTGTGACTGTCACGGGCTGTGGGGCTGGGTGCTGGTTTGCGCTGGCCGTGGCATGCAAGTTGAGCTGCCAAGTAAGCGACCCTGACACCCCCAGCTGACCCCCCCATCCCATCCCCCCATACACCCCATTTACCCTGCCCCAGTGATCAGGCTGCATTGGATGGGCACTGGTGAGACTGCATTTATGGACACTGGTGAGGCTGCATTGATGGGCACTGATGAGGCTGCATTGAGGGGCACTGGTGAGGCTGCATTAAAAAAACAGCTGGGCATGGATGGTGAGCTGATTCGGTGGTTCAATGGGCCACTTGACTGGACTTCCCCCCTCAGGCCTAAGGCTGCCAGCCCTCCCCTGGTTGAACCCCCTTCCTTACCAGATTTTGCTGCTGTGATAGTTTAACTGACAATTACTCCATATACTTTAAAATGGTTGTAAACCACCCAAATTGTCTTCACAGTAGATTTGTGTAGCATTGTGTGCCTTTTATTTTTTTAATACATTGAATTTTGATGATACCCGTTGATGCAGTTAATGAGTTCCTCTTTCTTGTTAGTGGTGACAACAACCTGCGGGCTCATCTACCATCTTCACCATTGTCACCACTTGTGTGCATGCTCCATATCATCATAAAGAAGAAAGCCATGTGCCTGGCTTGCTCTGCCCCACCAGGCTCATAGTTGCCTATTTCATGAGCAGCACCACCTACTGGTGCATGTTATGCCGCGTACACACGACCGGACTTTTCGACGGACTAGGGACAACGGTCTTCCCGGCAGACTTTCGGCGGAGTTCCGACAGACTTTCCAAATGAACGGACTTGGCCATACACAATCACACCAAAGTCCGACGGATTCGAAAGTTGATGACGTACGACTGGACTAGAATAAGGAAGTTCATAGCCAGTAGCCAATAGCTGCCCTAACGTCGAATTTTGTCCGTCGGACTAGCACACACACGACCGGACTTTTCGACGGACTTGGTCTGACGGTCTTCCCGGCGGACTTTCGGCGGAGTTCCGACGGACTTTCTGAATGAACGGACTTGGCCACACACAATCACACCAAAGTCCGACGGATTCGAAAGTTGATGACGTACGACCGGACTAGAATAAGGAAGTTCATAGCCAGTAGCCAATAGCTGCCCTAGCGTCGGTTTTTGTCCGTCGGACTAGCATACACACAAACGGATTTCTCGATAGGAACTGGGTCCGGTGGAGTTCCGGACGAAAAATTTGAAACATGTTCTATTTCTAAAGTCCATCAGATTTTTGGACAGCAAAGGTCCAATGGAGCGCACACACGATCGAATTGTCTCACGGATTCGTTCCGTCTGACCTTTGCTGTCAAAGTCCGGTCGTGTGTACGCAAGACACATGCCATGCATTGCCATTGTATGCGTTTGGTTTTTGGTCTGGTGCCTTGCTTTGGCAGCCATTTAAAAAAATCAATGTACTCACCCTATGGTCCATGCCAACGGACCTTACTTTGTACAGTAAACGTTTATGTGTCAAATGCTTTTGCAGGATCTAGATACACCATGTCTACGGGCCTTCCTTTATCTAGAAAGCAGCTCACCTCCTCGTAGAAGGTTAATAGATTGGTGTGGCAAGAATGATTCTTCATGAATTCATGCTGATTACTGCTAATGATACCGTTCTCATTACTAAAATCTTGTATATAGTCCCTTATCATCCCCTCAAAGAGTTTACACACTAGTGATGTTAGGCTAACTGGTCTGTAATTCCAAGGGATGTATTTTGGGCCCTTTTTAAATATTGGTGCAACATTGGCTTTTCTTCAATCTGCTGGTACCATTCCAGTCAGTAAAAATTAGGAACAATGGTCTGGCAATTACTTGACTGAGTTCCTTAAGAACCCTCGGGTGCAAGCCATCTGGTCCCAGTGACTTAGTAATGTTAAGTTTTTCAAGTCTATTTCTAATTCTGTCCTCTGTTAACCATGGAGGTGCTTCCTGTGACGTGTCATGTGGATAAACATTGCAATTTTAGTTACTGGAGCCCCCCGATTCCCTTGTGAAGACTGAGGAGAAGAATACATTCAATAGCTTCACCATATGATCTGACCTCCCTTTCTTACTATTTATGTACTTAAAGAATTTCTTGGGATTTCTTTTTACTCTCCTCCGCTATGTGGCTTTCGTGTTCTATCTTAGCCGCCCTAATTGCACCCTTACATTTTGTGTTGCATTCTTTGTAAAGTTGGAATGCTGATGATGATCCCCCATTTAAAAAAAAAAAAAAAAACACAGCCTTGTATTTTGTGAAGGCCTTCTCCTTTGCTTTTTTATGCTTTTTATATGCATTTTTACGTTGAAGTTAAGCAACCCAGGACTTTTATTAGCTCTTTTAAATTTATTTCCCATTTCCCACACAAATTTTTATACCTCTAACTTACTGGTGGGACGTGTTGAGCTACACACTTTTCCTATTTTCAAACCTTTTCCATTGATGGACGGTGTTCATTAACACGATAACCAAAATATTTTCTTTAAAAAGAGAGGTAGAATGGAGCTAGAGCATATTATGGTTAATAAAGTTATACACAGGATAGACTTTTATTACAATAAAAACATCCAACTTATAAAAAAAATCAAAATGTTGTTTTTACAATGTATTTATGCATGAAACCTGCAAACACTGTTTGCAGAGGTCATACATACCGGACCTGGGAGCCGTTCCTGAGCCAAAAAGCAAGATGCAAGGGGAGGAGGGAATGAGACACTGGATGCAGATCTTTGTCCTTTAAAAGAAAGTCAATGGTTGTGCCCAATTTCTTGTGTTTGGCAGCAAAGCAGGAAACCCAAGAAATGGAGGCTACCCAACTTTTAGAAACCCAAGTGAAAAAGAGCAAAAAGCACCAAACGTTTAAAATTAAAGGGCTTAAAAACTCACGAGACAATCATTTGGTTATCTTTTTGCTTTTTTTCACAGAGCAAGACCCGACTATCAAAATGACAGCCCGGCCCTTCAGATTACAACGGGAGAGCTGCGCTCCCAGTGCCAATCAGCCCACCACCCTTGGCCTTGGGCTCTACTGGGTTCACCACCAAGTTCACTTGAACGGAAAGGGTCAGTTGATTTAGGGGGCTTGTGTCTTAGTAGACCACGGGGGTCAGTGCTGTTTTTTTCCCCATTTACTTGCCTCCAGTTGGGTACAGAGGACATAAAAGTAGACAATTACCCGTTTTCTCGTTTTCTAAGTTTAGAACTCCCATTTCTTCTCATCCTGCTGAGAACGATGAATTTTAATTGCAGAGCCTATACTGAAATGTGCAAGGGTTGCCGGTACCGAGTCTTGCAGGCTATTAAGATCTTCTAAATATTGTCTGCACCTGTCCAGATCATATATCTGCTCTGTCACACAACATATGGACAGTAAAGCGCGTTGCTACAATAACACCCGTAATAACAGAAGCTCAGTAGAGGAGAGTCACCTTCATCTCATTTATGTGTCGTGATTGATGTGCTAAACCTGCGAACACCAGAAAATGTGCCATTATTGATGGAAAATAAATAGATGCCTTGCCAGATTCTGGTGCAAAACCGAACAGGTGTCCCATATTGTCAGCCGTTACCGCTGTGCCCGCCCGCTCCTAATATGCTGAATTAATTTGTCCTGAGAATTCTGTATATCATATACCATGTGTTATTGAATTCATTTACATATACCGCAGTGCTGTACAGAGAACACTGAGCCATTCACATCAGTCTCTGTACCAGAGGAGCTTACACTCTAATGCCCCCCCCCACAGTCACACACTATTATTATTATACATTTATATATCTCTGACATATACCGCATTGCTGTACAGAGAACACTGAGCCGTCACATCAGTCTCTGCACCAGAGGAGCTTACACTCTAATCTCCCACCCCCACATCACATCAGTCTCTGTACCAGAGGAGCTTACACTCTAATGTCCCCCCCCCCACAGTCACACACTATTATTATTATACATTTATATAGCTCTGACATGTACCGCAGTGCTGTACAGAGAACACTGAGCCGGTCACATCAGTCTCTGTACCAGAGGAGCTTACACTCTAATGCCCCCTCCCCCACATCACATCAGTCTCTGTACCAAAGGAGCTTACACTCTAATGCCCCCCCCCCCCCACAATCACACACTAATAGACATGTGCACAACAAAAAAAATCGTTTATTTTCGTTTCGTTTTTTTCGTTTCCGTTGATTCGTAACGATTCGTACATTCGTAAAGAGTTATTTTTCGTTGATTCGTTTTTTCGTTAGTTTAATTTTCGTTTATTCGAAATTCGGACGCATTCGTATTTATTTGTACATTCGTAACATTCGTAGATTCGTAATCGGAGCATAATTCATAATTGTATGTAATGTGTATGCTATTATTACATTTTAATAATTTCCGAATCGAAAAAAAAAAAAGTTACGAATCGAAAAAAAAAAAAAGTTACCAATGTACAAATTTTTTTCGTTCAATCTATTCGAAGCACGTTAAGCAGCACCATTGTAAGGGACACGGAAAATTACGAATCGAAAAAAAAAAAAAAAAAAGTTACGAATCGAAAAAAAAAGTTCGAATCGAAAAAAAAGTTACGAATGTACGAATTTTTTCGTTCAATCCATTCGAAGCACGTTAAGCAGCACCATTGTAAGAGACACGGAAAATTACCAATTCAACAAAAAAAAAAGTTACGAATGTACGAATTTTTTCGGTCATTTTCGTTGTTCCTTTTTTCGGATTTTCTTCATTCGTACATTCGTTGTTTCTAATTAGTTTTTTTCGGATTTTCATTGTTTTTCGGATTCGTTCGATTCGAACGATTCGTTATTCGGATTCGTTCAATTTAAACGATTCGTTATTCGGATTCGTTCAATTTAAACGATTCGTTCATTCGTACGAAAACGAACGAACGAAAAAAACAAAAAAAACGAAAAAAAAACGAATTGCACATGTCTACACACTATTATTATTATACATTTATATAGCTCTGACATATACCGCAGTGCTGTACAGAGAACACTGAGCCGGTCACATCAGTCTCTGTACCAGAGGAGCTTACACTCTAATGTCCCCCCCCCCCCCCCCCCCCCACAGTCACACACTATTATTATACTTTTATATATTTCTGACATTGAGTGTTTTTGTCTTTAAGTAAATCTGATGGAAATATCAGTCTTGTTCCAGGTTTCAGTTGGGTTGGGCAGCGATTATCAAAATACATTTTAGTATGTATGTCACTAAATAACCACCAATCCTATAGACCGTCCATCATCGGGACATATGTAATACCATCTATTGATTAGGTATTGGCAATGTTTTCCAGGTCACACTTTCCTGTCACTTTGCTCTTTTGGCACCCGAAGCTGCGATGTGACCTCCATCCTCCTTAGCGATACATCTGTTAGAGTGCGGAGATCTGCCAGGACTGTCTGCTTGGATCTTTTCAATTTGGTTTCCACTTAAAGCAAACCTGCCTTCAATGGAGTAAAGGTGGCGGCAAATTGTTTACATTTTGTATGGCTGGAGTTCCACTTTAGCTAAAAGAAGATTGCGTGAAATGCAGAGCATGGGGGACCTAAACGTTTAAATAGGTTCAGAATATCTCTCTCTCCTCTCCTCTTTTTTCTTCTTTCTTTTATTTTCTTCTCTCTTTCTCTTTTTCTTCTCTCTCTTCTCCACTCTCTTCTTTTCTCTTTTTCCTTCACTCGTCTTTTTTCTTCTCTTTTTTCCCTTTCTTCTTCCTTTCATATTCCCTTGTTTCTCTTCCCTCATTTTTCCCCCCAAATTTTTCTTCCCTCGTTTCTTTTCTTTTTTCTCTTCTCTCTCTTCTTATTACTCTTCTCTCATTTAATTTATTTTTTCACTTCTCTCTTACCTTTTCTCTTTTCTTCTCTCCTCCCCTCTTTTTTCTCATTTAATAAATTTTTTCTCTTCTCTTTTCTCTTCTCTCTCCTCTCCTCTTCACCTTTCTTTCCTCTTTTCTCTTCCCTCTTTTCTTTTCTCTCTTCCCTCTTTTTTCTCTCCTCTCTTCCCTCTTTTCCCTTCTCCTTTTTTTTCCTTTTCTTTTCTCTACTCTTCTCTCTTCTCTCTTTTTTCTCTTCTCTTTTCTCTTTTTGTCTCTCTCTTCTCCACTCTCTTCTTTTCTCTTTTTCCTTCTCTCGTCTTTTTTCTCTCTTTTTTCTCTTTCTTCTTCCTTTCATATTCCCTTGTTTCTCTTCCCTCATTTTTCCCCCCAAATGTTTCTTCCCTCGTTTCTCTTCTCTTTTCTCTTCTCTCTCTTATTATTACTCTTCTCTCATTTTATTTCATTTTCCACTTCTCTCTTACCTTTTCTCTTTTCTTTTCTTCTCTCCTTCCCTCTCTTTTCTCATTTCATTTCTTTTTTCTCTTCTCTCTCCTCCCCTCTTCACCTTTCTTTCCTCTTTTCCTCTTTTCTTTTCTCTCTTCCCTCTTTTTTCTCTCCTCTCTACTCTCTTTTCCTTTCTCCTTTTTTTTCCTTTTCTTTTCCCCACCCTTCTCTCTTCTCTTTTCTATTTTCTTGTCTCTCTTTTTTTTCTCTACTCTTTTCTCTTCTTCTCTGCTCCCCTCTCTTTTCTCATTTTTCGTCTCTCTTCACCTCTCTTCCCTCTTTTTTTCTTTTCTTTCTTCCCTTTTTCCTTTCCTTTCTTCCCTCTTTTCTTTTCTCTCTTCCCTCTTTTCTCTCCTCTCTTCCCTCTTTTCTCTTCTCTTTTTTTTTTCTCTTCTCTCTTCCCTATTTTTTCTCTTCTCTTTTCTCTTCCCTCTCTTATTCTCTTTTCTCTTCTCTCGTCTCTCTTTTCTCTTCTTCTCTGCTCCCCTCCCTTTTCTAATTTTTCTTCTCTCTTCACCTCTCTTCCCTCTTTTTTCTTTTCTTTCTTCCCTCTTTTCTTTCTTCCCTCTTTTCTTTTCTTCCTTCCCTCTTTTCTCTTCACCTCTCTTCCCTCTTTTTCTCCTTTTTTTAATTTTCTTCTTCTCTCTTCGCCGCTCTTTCCTCTTTTATTTCTTCTTTCTTCTCTCTTATCTTCCCTCTCTCTTTTCTCTTCTTTTCTCTATTCTCTCTTCTCTCTTCCCCCCTTTTTTTTTTATTTTTTGCCGCGTACACACGGTCGGAATTTCCGATGGAAACTGTCCGATGGGATCTTTTCATCGGATTTTCCGACCGTGTGTGCGCCCATCGGTCTTTTTTCTGTCGGCATTTCCGACGGACTTTGGATTTTCCGATCGTGTGTATGCAATTCCGACACGCAAAATTCCGACGCATGCTCGGAAACAATTTGACGCATGCTCGGAGGCATTAAACTTCCCTTTTATAGTGGCGTTGAACGTGTTGTATGCCGCTGTGTTATTGAACGTCGGAATTTGGTGTGACCGTGTGTAGGCAAGACAGTTTGAGCGAAATTCCGTCGGATGGAGAAGGTAATTAACCACTATAGACCCGCGCTATAGCCAAATGACGGCTACAGCGTGGATCTATTGTGCCGGGACTAAGTCTGTGAGACTCGCTGGATCACAGATCCGAGTAAGGGGTCGATCCCGACCCCTTACCACGTGATCAGCTGTCAGCCAATGACAGCTGATCATGTGATACTAACAGAGCCGGTAATCGGCTTTTTTTCCTCCTCGCGCTGACAGCGCGAGGAGAAAAAAAAAAAAGCTGCTCACCGGCGGCAGTGAGAGGGACATCAGTCCCTCTTACTGCAATGTGCCCAGCGATGTGCCCAATATATTGTGCCCACGTTTGCCCCATTAAAGTGCCCCTACCAGTGCCCACACTGCCATCTCTCAGTGCCCACACTGCCATCTCTCAGTGCCCACAGTGCCATCTCTCAGTGCCCACAGTGCCAGTGCTGCACATCAGTGTCACCTGCCAGTGCTCATCTGTGTCACCTACCAGTGCTCATCTGTGTCACCTACCAGTGCCCATCAGTGCCCATCAGTGCCACCTATCAGTGCCCATCAGTGCCACCCATCAGTGTCATCCATCAGTGCCCATCAGTGCCACCTATCAGTGCCCATCAGTGCCACCCATCAGTGTCATCCATCAGTGCCCATCGGTGCCACCCATCCGTGCTACCCATCCGTGCCACCCATCCGTGCCACCCATCCGTGCCCATCAGTGCCCATCAGTGCCATCTTTGCTGTCCCCATCAGTACCGACTTATCTGTCCCCACCAGTGCACCCTATCAGTGCCCACTAGTGCAGCCTATCTGTGCCCACCAGTGCAGCCTATCAGTGCCCACCTGTGCCGCCTCATCAGCGCATATCAATGAAGCAGAAAAATTACCTGTTTGCAAAATTTTATAACAAACTATTAAACATGTTTTTTTTTTTTCATATTTTTTTGTTTGTTTAGCAAAAAATAAAAACCCCAGCTGTGATTAAATACCACAAAAAGAAATCTCTATTTGTGGGGAAAAAAATGATAAAAATTTCATTTGGGTACAGTGTTGTATGACCGCGCAATTGATATTCCAAGTGCGTCAGCGCCAAAAGCTGAAAATTGGTCTGGGCACGAGGGGGGTTTAAGTGCCCAGTAATCAGGTGGTTAATGAGAGCAAAGAGAGCTGAGGCATGGTTCAAACTTGAAACGGCATTAAGATACATGAAGGAATTTGATGTTGCACTTTCTCTCTCCCCCTATATGCTTCCCCCCTCCCTCTCTACTTCTGGTTCCTTCTTCCTCTCTTTCCCTACCCCTTTCTTCTTCTCCCCTTTCCCCCACTCTTTGTTCCCCTCTCTCTTTTACCTTCCCATGCCCCCCCCCCCCGTTCCCGTTTTCTCTTTTCCCTCCCCCTCTTCCACCCTCTCCCCACTTTCTCTCTCTCTCTCTCTCTCTCCCCCTTTTCCCTCCCCCCTTTTTAATTTCTTTCTCTCTTTCTTTCTCCCTTTTCCTTTTTCTCTCCCCCCCCCTTTCCTGTTCTCTCCCCAGTCCCCCCTTCTCATTAATTTTTTTTCCTTTCTTTTTTCTCACCTCCATCCTCTCTCTGCCCCCTTCTCTTTTCTTTATCCCTCTTTCTTCTCTATCCCCCCCTTCTTTCCTTTTTCCTTTCTTTTCTCTTCTCTTCTCTCCTTTTCTCTCCTTTTATCTTCTCTTCTCGTCTTTTTTTTATTTTTATTCTCCCTTCCCTCTATCTTATGCTTTACCCCTCACCCCCCCTTTCTCCCCCCCCCCGATTCTTCTCCTTTATCCCCCCCCCCTTTTCTTTTTCCTTCTCATCCATTATAGTTGCTGGAAAATGTTTCTTCTTCCCCTAACAATCTTCTGCAAACTTTGACCCCCTGCCACCCTGCCTGGCAGACCCCGTAGCCAGGAACAGGCTGAAATATTGCGGCTCCCCCGTTATTAATCGCAGCGGCCGCCTCTGTATATTTTCGGACTTTTTCCAGATGAAACGTTTTATTTATTTTTTTTACGGTAGCACTTCCGCGAGAAAGTGAAAATTTACTTTCATGTAGCCGTTTCACAGGATGATAAATGTTGGTTTTATTCAGCGCCGAGACTCGCCCGGCTCCTGTTCCAGATATTAAATAAAGTAAAGAAGAAAAATAAGCCGTCCTTTCCCGGGGGATCTGAAGTGCGGACGTGAATGGCGTGATACACTTACGTCTAAATTCACGGAGATAAAAGACGGGAGATTCATTGTGACAGCTGAACATGTTGTTTGTGTGGCGCGCACATTAAATTACAACCCTCGCCTTTCCTTGTATTGTTTGAATGTAACCGTCTCGCTCGCTGCCTTTGAAATATGGAACGCGTTTCTGTAGGCGCGCTGCTCCCGACGCCCCTCGCTACGACTGTCTTCTCTATAAATGATAACTTTCTCCTCATGCCTGTGAAGACTTCTTGTCTGGAAGTGAGATAATGGCAGCAATGACATTAAATGGACGCTATAGGCGAACAAATCCATCCACCATCAAGTAAAAGCTGAGCTCCAGGTAGATATAAAAGACTCAGATTAACCTCTTGTTGCCCACGTAACGCAGAAGTTTAGCCGCCGAGAGTAGGCTTTAACGCCCACGTGCCACATATGTACCCCAACAAGGGTAACAGAGCTTTCTCAGCTGAGCTCCCAGCATGGTGACCAAGCAGTCAAAGACCGCTGTCGGTCTTTACTAATGATCACAAGCCTGCGGGACCAGCTCCTGATCATTAGACATGTGCAATTCATTTTCGTTTTTTTTCGTTTTTTTCGTTAAAATTCGTTATATTCGTTCATTCGTTATCGTACGAATGAACGAACGAATAACGAATGTTCGAATCGAACGAATCCGAAAAACAACGAAAATCCGAAATAACCAAATTAGAAACAACGAAACTACGAAAGAAGAAAATCCGAAAAACGAAAACAGGAACAATCGAAAATCAAAATGAACGAAAAAATTCGTACATTCGTAACTTTTTTTTTTTGTTGAATTGGTAATTTTCCGTGTCCCTTACAATGGCGCTGCTTAACGTGCTTCGAATGGATTGAACGAAAAGATTCGTACATTCGTAACTTTTTTTTTTCGATTCGTAATTTTCCGTACCTCTTAAAATGTAATAATAGCATACACATTACATAAAATTATGAATTATGCTCCGATTACGAATCTACGAAAACAATGTCACGAAAGTACGAATAAATCAATCTAACAAAAGTACGAATGTAACTAAATCTACGAAAATACGAATGCGTCCGAATTTCGAATAAACTAAAATTAAACTAACGGAAAAACGAATCAACGAAAAAATAACTCTTACGAAAATACGAATCGTTACAAATACGAACGCCGACGACTTACGAATTTTACGAATCGTTACGAAACAACGGAAACGAAAGAAACGAAACGAAAATAAACACATTTTTCTAATGTGCACATGTCTACTGATCATGTGACCACTGTGACAGCCAATCACAGTGGTTATGTGATTGGCTGGCCCTTCCTACCCTCCAGAAATAAAGACCCTGTTAAAAGGGATACCAGGGCTGTAATTACCTGAATTTAACCTGATATCAACCTTGGCGTTCCTGCTCAGACTAGGAGAGGGAGAAGCAAACCCTGGAGCCAATCATTTGTGATGATAAAGGGCATGCTGACAGAAGGAGAGAGCAGAATGACATAAGAATGAGCTCATGAGTATTCTGCTTATCTTTTTTTTTTCTTTTTAAATACTTTATGTTTAGAGTAATACTAAAGGCTAAGCATTTTTCACTTTAATCCATTCACATCTTTAGGGTTAATATTGTTCAAGTGCATTTATAACCCCCCCCCCCCCCCCCCCCCCACACACACACACACACTAAGTGTTTTAGAGCACCTTCTGCTAAGCACCCTGAGCCTTCCACTGAATGAACTAATTCTAATACTGAATGCCCAGAGTCTTCTTTCTACCCCAGGTCCTCTGTTGGTTGTCCCTGATCTTCTACTGAGCACCCCAGGTCTTCTGTTGGTTGTCCCTGATCTTCTACTGAGTACCCCATGTCTTCTGTTGGTTGTCCCTGATCTTCTACTGAGTACCCCAGGTCTTCTGTTGGTTGTCCTTGATCTTCTACTGAGTACACCAGGTCTTCTGTTGGTTGTCCCTGATCTTCTACTGAGTACCCCAGGTCTTCTGTTGGTTGTCCCTGATCTTCTACTGAGTACCCCAGGTCTTCTGTTGGTTGTCCCTGATCTTCTACTGAGTACCCCAGGTCTTCTGTTGGTTGTCCTTGATCTTCTACTGAGTACCCCAGGTCTTCTGTTGGTTGTCCCTGATCTTCTACTGAGTACCCCAGGTCTTCTGTTGGTTGTCCCTGATCTTCTACTGAGTACCCCGGGTCTTCTGTTGGTTGTCCCTGATCTTCTACTGAGTACCCCAGGTCTTCTGTTGGTTGTCCTTGATCTTCTACTGAGTACCCCAGGTCTTCTGTTGGTTGTCCCTGATCTTCTGCTGAGTACCCCAGGTCTTCTGTTGGTTGTCCTTGATCTTCTACTGAGTACCCCAGGTCTTCTGTCGGTTGTCCCTGATATTCTACTGAGTACCCCAGGTCTTCGGTTGGTTGTCCTTGATCTTCTACTGAGTACCCCAGGTCTTCTGTCGGTTGTCCCTGATCTTCTACTGAGTACCCCAGGTTTTCAGTTGGTTGTCCCTGATATTCTACTGAGTACCCCAGGTCTTCTGTTGGTTGTCCTTGATCTTCTACTGAGTACCCCAGGTCTTCTGTCCGTTGTCCCTGATCTTCTACTGAGTATCCCAGGTTTTCAGTTGGTTGTCCCTGATCTTCTACTGAGTACCCCAGGTCTTCTGTTGGTTGTCCCCGATCTTCTACTGAGTACCCTGGGTCTTCTTTTGGTTGCCCTTGATCTTCTAATGAGTATCCCAAGTCTACTGTTGGTTGTCCCTGGTCTTCTAAGGGCCAGCGGTGATCAGGGAAGTGCCCCATGTCTCTTACCAGGTGCTTCAGATCTTCTGCTAAGTTCTCTGACCCTTCTACTGAATGCTCCAGTTCTTTTACTGACTGTCACAGGTCTTCTACCGAGGTTCCCAAGTCTCCTGTCTTGTGCCATGAGTCTTCGTCTACTAAATGCCCCATTTTTAATTCTAAGTTAAACAAATCTTCTAAGGACTGCACCAAATATTTTACTGTGTTTTCTACACAATGCTCCAATTCTTCTACTGAGTGCTCTGAACCTTCACACGATCTGAAATTCTGCCAGCAAAAGTCTTATGAGAGCTTTTGGTCGGAAATTCCAACCATGTGTATGCTCCAATGGACTTTTGCTGTTCTCTATTTTTTGGTCGGAAAAAGTTCTGATCCAAAATTCCGATCGTCTGTACAAATTCCGACGTGCAATATTCCTACGCATGCTCGGAAACAATTTGACGCATGCTCGGAAGCATTGAACTTCATTTTTTCGGCTCGTCGTAGTGTTGTACGTCCCCGCGTTCTTGATGGTCGAAAGTTCATAGAACTTTTGTGTGACCGTGTGTATGCAAGGCAAGCTTGAGCGGAATTCCGGAAAAACCATCCAAGTTTTTTATGATGGAAAATCCGCTTGTGTGTACGGGGCATTAGGCTTCATGTACACTATAGCTCCTAAACGTTTTTTTGTACCAAAGCTTCTAAACTCAACTCTATAAAAGCCTATGTGCCCATATATACATAGGCTTTTCGCAGAGTTTAGGAGCTTCTGCGGTTAGGGGAGCTTTAACCTCCAGAAACCTCCGTCGCGGAAGGATCGTGTTCAGGATAGGAATGTTTTGATCGTCAGAAAATGCCACAATTTTGCCACATTTTGCATTTTCTTGTGGCCAGTGGTCAAAGTAGGCAGTGTGCACATGAAGCCTAATGAGTGCCCTGAATCTTCTGCCAGTTTCCCTGAGCCAAATGCCCAATCTTTTGTACTGAGTGTTCCAGGCTTCTGCTTAGTGTTCTTTTGCATGCCCCTGACCTTTTCGTGTGCCTTTGCTGTCTACGGAGTGCCCCTAGTGCTTCTACTGAATACCTCAATTCTTCTACTGAGTACCCCAGTTCTTCTACTGAGTACCCCAATTTCTTTACTGAGTATCCAATTCTTCTACTGACTATCCCGGGTTCATCTACTGACTACCTTTGGTCTTCTGATGAGTGTCCCTGGTCTTTTGCTGAGTGCCTCTGGTCCTCTGCTGCTTGCTCCTGATCTTCTGCCAAAAGCCCTTGGCCCTCTGCATAGCTCTCCCTGGGCCATGTGAAGAGTGCACCCCGGGCCTTGTGCAGAGCTCCCCCCGGGCCTTGTGCAGAGCTCCCCCCCCCCCCTTGCCTTGCGCAGAGCTCCTCTTCGGGCCAAGATAGACAGACATCTTCAAAAGTTGCTGGCAGCAAAAACACAGGCAATGCCCTAAAGAAGGGTGAGGCAACTAGTTGTATGTAAGAGCGTAAATTCAGGGATATTGAGCAGGCCAGATCTTGAAGCGTACATCAGTTTGCAAAAACATTAATACGAGTTAATCAAGACATCCACAACAGGATGAAACACCATACCTATAAAACAAAAAAACATGAGGAAAGGAGGGACAGGAGGGGAAAGGTTTAGGGAGATACTGTGCTGTTTTGGCCCGAAGGGACTATTTATAGAATACTAAAATACAATGCACCGTGTCTTAGTCCAACTCTTTTTTTAGAAACCTGTAACATCCTTAAATACATTTAAAAGGGATCAAATGGCTGATGAACCAACAGATTTCCTTGATGAACAAAACCATTGGACATGTTTTTTATACAGGACAAACAGCTGTAAATGGACAAACCTTTACCAAAACTTGCTGTATGCAGCTATTTGACTCTTTAAAGTGGCCTACAGAATGAAGAATGTTGGTTCGGTAGACTGTCATCTGTTTGGTAAACATTGCTATTTCCCTCTTTTATCAGGTGGCAGCGAGTCCTCGTGGGATAAGGAGAAGCTGCAATCTCCAATTGCCAGCAGTGGTAACCAACACGGACTGGGACACGTCACACTATCCGGACAGTCCAGCATTGGAGGAGCCCATCCGTTGAGTCCTCTCCAGCAAAATCACCTTCTAGCTAACAGTATGTATTAAGGTGAAATCCAGGGATTGGGTTGGGTGTTATGTCATTGGTCAATGATGAAAGAGGCAAGTACAGGAGCTTAGCTCTATTAAATTCTATACAGTCATATTATGATAACTATAGGCTTATAAGTAGGGACAAGTGAATTGGTTTACCCAAAAAGTCCAGCCTAGATCAGGAAGATGTGTGTGTGTGTGCCTGGATAATCCCAACTTCTTAAAATACGATGGGTAGTTCCGTTTATTTCCCCATCCTGTATACTTGCACATAGGTCCTTTGGACCCATCCCAATTTACTAATGCCCCTTTAGTATTTTTCCCTAGGTCAAAGAGAAAAAGTCCCCATGTCTCCCTAAGAGGGAGACAATGGGGATTGTTAAGTGTTCAAAATACACCAAATGACATAGGTAAATAGTATACATAAAAAAGTTTATCTTTATTTTACAGATTCAAATTATATCATAAATATAAAACCATTAGATCACAGCTATAAATACATGGCAGAAATGTCCATACACCAGGACATTATCAGCTCCCACTACATCCACATGCAGGGGGTGGCAATGGGGACCAAGTGTGTCCCATCATACACCAACCTGTACCTGAGGGGTGGGAGCATTGGCTTTTTTCTTCTGATGCTTTGTCACGATACCTCCGCCACAGTGATATGTGGCTGAGGTACATTGACGACATATTTATTTTGTGGTCTGTCCGTGTAGAGCTTTTGAACAAATTTATTGATACGTAGAATGTGAATACTTTCAACCTGCAGTTCACCTTCTCTTTTTTGAATATAACAATTTATAAAGGACCTAATAATTACCTTGCTACAACATTATAATGCAAACTTACAGCTGCTAATGCTATCCTACATGCATAAAATAGTCACCCAAAACATGTCATTAAGGGGATCCCAATGGGTCAGTACTATAGGATTCGTAAGAACTGCAGAAGTTATAACAAGTTCTCCCACCCAATAATTATTTTCCTTCTTATAATTGGCCATACTGGAGACTTGTCCCATATTTCCGCTATGGCAATTTAAACATAGAACTCCTACCAGTAGAGATTGGAAATCTTACCTTATAATTGTACTTTGTCATTCATGAATATAGGGATTTCCTGTTACTGGGGTCTCTTTCTTAACTGGTGGACAGAGATGAAAGGCTAGAAATTAGCTGAACAAGAATTTTCTCCCATGGAACTTTGATGCAGCAACCCAGTATCTATCATAAAGTCACATTTTTATTGTACAAATCTTAAGTTTTTGTATGTACATTTATCTCCAGTTTAACTATTAAAAACATCACATGACTTCTAACCCCCCCCCCCCCCCCAAAAGGAAGGCAGAAAAGTACTGTAAATTTTAGTCTGCCAATGGCTCTCCAACGCGTTTCAATTGGACTTTCTAATCTTCATTGGGGTACCAAAGGTTATAGTTCTACAAAGCAATATAAAACCTATACAGAAAAATATCAAGACAATTATGCAATGTTTTATAATACACAATATCACCACACTTTCAGAATCATCTAAATTGTATTTTGGAAGTAATGTTCTCCCATGTCGCCAAAGGGCATCTACCGGACCAATTATCCCCATATCCCCATAATTATCCCCATAGTCAAGCCCACAATGGGCCACTGTATTTAACTGCCTGGGGCCCCAGTGGGCCAACCCTACAAGCTAGAAGTTGGCTATCCAAGAGACAAGTATTTGAACTGGGAAAGAGTCCAAAAGACCCCTTAACCGCTTTACCTTACATAGGAAAGCTTAAAATTCCCCCCCACTTACAAAATAAAATGAAAACAAAGGCAGACCAGAAGATACCCGACCAAAGGATATGGTTAACAACTTGGGAATGGGCAGATCACCAGTAGGAAAACATTTTAAGCCACATGCTTATAATATTAACTTAAAGCAGAGTTCCATCCATTTAAAAGTCAGCAGTTACAAAAGGTGTAACTGCTGACTTTTAATAATCAGACACTCACCTGTCCCACAGTCCAGGGATGCGGGCGTACGAAGCCCCGCTCCTCTCCACCTCCCTCTCCATGGCGCCGGAATTCTAACTCTGGGCGCCCGGCTGTGACTTCACAACCAAGGCACGCATTGCGCATGTGAGAGCCACCCTGAAATGTGTTGGCTTTATTCTGTTGTCATGTACAACAAAAAAAAACTACTAGTTCCAGTGTACTTTCATTATTTCTACATTTTTTTAGACTGTACTGGGGGTCCCACAAGGATACCCCATTGTATAGATAGCTGCCCTCCCAGATTTGGTCTCAAGTCTCTGATCCAGCGCTCTACAAATACATTTTTGATGTACATATAGCAGAAAGAAGTGAAATATATTTGTTAAATGTTTGTCGATTATAAAAATAGCATATTTTACATTAAGTAGAGGTTGAAAGAGAAAATTACAATGGGCCCTCGTATCCAGCCCAGTCTCCCAGTGATGTAACAGCATCTGTAATTTAAAATGAATTTGGGAATATATATATATATATATATATATATATATATATATATATATATATATATATATATATTTATATATATTTTTATTTTTTATTATTATTTATTATTATTATTATACACGATTTATATAGCGCCAACAGTTTACGGAGCACTTTACATATAATTATATATGATCCCTAACTTAAATTATGAATATTTCCAGTCTGCTGGTTTGATAAACCCGTCCACAGGCCTCAATAGCTCAAGTTCAAATAGGTCTGGTCCGGTCTCCAGGTGCTGTAACAGCATAGATCTGACATTTAATATTCATTTGGAAATTATTTATATATAAAAGACATATCACTTCTGAATATTTCGAGTTTGCAGTTTGAATAAACCTTTAAGTAGCTATCATTTAATTTACAGGACTCTGTAGCTCAAGCTCAAATTACACACCATAATGAATTTGAGTATTGGCCCTTCACAATCTTCTTTTCCATGCCTGCTCTGTTTATAGGGAGACCATTTAGAAATTCAATTAGGGGGAGATATTTTGAAAACAAACAACTTCTTCTCTTCTCTACCCTCTTGTAATGCTTGTGATAATGGTGTCATGGGGCATATGTAATGGAATGTTTATTTGTAAAATAAAGATTAAAAAAATGAAAAATTAATCAAATATTAATTTAAAAACGTATAAATTAAAAACATAAACGTTTAAAACTGATGCTAAATCATTACGGTTTTCTTTTAATAAGCGCATTTTTAAATATTTCAAGATTTTATGACATTGCCTTTCAAGCTCCAGCTCCAAGACGAAATCGGACAAATGAGGGCACAATAAGATTGGCATGTTAATTACTTAGGTATTGTTTCTTACCTACATTTTGAATTGTTCTGCTGTATGCCCAAGAACGTCTTGCGTAGCTGTGAATCTGAAAGAATCGAAGGACGGCAGGAAAAAAAATAGCATGTAATTGTCCCAGAATCATATTTAATATCAGGCTAGATTGTTGTATAATTCATTGTAAAATTATAGTGGGAAGTAGATCATAAAACAAGAAGTCTATGATTAATTCATTAATTTATGGCGTGGACATAAAATCAGAAATGTCGTCCAAAATTAATTTTAGCCCAGAATTAAATGATGTGAAGTATGCAACGAGGTCATATATATTCCAGATATATGCGGAATTTATCCCTGGGTAATTAGAATAGATGAGAAGTCAGGGCTGTGACTGATCACTTTTCCATGTAAAATAATATTTCTGTCCAAATTTTATGTGCTCGGCTCAATGGTAGGTCAACATTTTTTCTGAGCCGAAAAGTTTGAGATGTAATGAGCGGCGGGGCACCCCCCGCGTCCCACTTTTATTTTATGGGCTCAGATATTCAGTCAGTTACAGTTTCAGCAGAAATGTAATTATGTATTATTGTTACATTTGGTAAGTGATGAATTGTTACAATGTTGCCTTCCTGCAAATCTGATTTACGAGCAAATTTATGATAATCAGGTCCTTCTCACAGGTTACGTCAAACCATATGCAAGGCACATTTACATTTTTAAATAGAAACTCAAGTCTTGTTTTTTTGTATGCCAGAGA